>PTEX01000009.1:121737-151080 GCA_003342815.1 Eudromia elegans
CCCCTTGCTTGCACCAACATCTTTAGGCATCCAGATTGCCCAAGGTTTGCTGCTGCCAGCCCTTCACCCCTTCAAACGTGTCTTCATGGGCACCATCAGAGAGAGGACAACCCAAAAGGTGACACCAAATGACACTTTTTCTACCTTAGTTTGCACCCAGAACTGCACAGCCAGGAGACAGGGCTGGACCTGTGGACCCTGATGATGYGCCTGCACAGAGATACAGCCCAGCTCATGCCCTCCCTGTCCCTGCGGCTCTGACATCTCTGAGCCCTATCGAGGGAGGATGGGAGGACACCCTACACTGGCTCCCAGACTGCCTGAAATGTTGCAGAAACCTCAGAAAAGCAAAAATTGTAAAGGCTGGTTATTTTGTGATYTCTACAGAGTAACCCACATGGTGACTGTGATGGCACCTTCCCAAATTCAGATGCATTGGATGGTGTGGGGCTGTCCAGACTCTGAGCCATGTCCTCACATTGGTGTCCCAGGATGTGCTGATTGACCCCAGCTGACAGCCTGGACACCCTGTCTCCAAAAACAGTGTAGAATTCCATTTTAAGAAACAAATAATTCAGTTTTATACYGGTGAGAAATTCCTCATCACTCATTCAATTATACAAATCTAAAAGAAACTGTGACTTTCTGGCATGCCTATGTGGAAAGAGGAGGGTGTCAGAATCCTTCCAAAAGTTTGTCCTTTCTTACCCCTGTCAGTTTAACCCTGCTAAATCTGCAACCCTATATATATCTAAGCACCAGGATTGAATGGGAATTCCTTAATACCCTTAAAAGAAAATAGAAAGAAACCCTTTTTCCCCAGTGATATTTATATGTTGCCTTTAGCTGGTGCAGTGTAGTGCATTCAGAAAACCAACCTCAGCTACTGACTACTGTAAGTTTTTGCTGGTAGAAGCTACATGGTTTGCCTGGACATGCCATGTAGATTCTGTCTTTTCCATAGTATTCTAATCCTTGAAGAAAAGTTTGAAAAAACCTTAAAGAAAGAGGTTTCTTAGGGCAAAAAGACCTTTCCAACAATCTAGTCTTGAGCAGGCATGTTTGTCAGGTGAAGAACAAGAAATCAGGGGTGTCTATTGAGTCTTTGGGACTGGAACTACCAGAGAGCAAAATTATGTCCAAAGTGGAGGAGTTTTTTGTTTGCATTTTGAAATCAGTTTCCCACTGTTCTAGTGATCTACTGTATGCTGTACCCCTTAAAATTAAGAGGCTGCAACTTAGCAGGCATTGAAAGTGCTCTGGAAGTGTCAGAAAAAAAAGAAGTCAAAGAAAAAAAAGAAACTTCAAAAAATGGGAAGATCCATTGGGAAATGCATGACTGTGAGGAAGCAGCAGCACTTTAGATCTTCTCCAAGAGGTGTTCTCCTTCTCTCAGCTGGGCTGCCTGCAGGCCTTGGTGATAGTAGCACTCTGCATGCAGAAAATGTCGAGATGCCACTGGTGGGCAGAGGGTGGTAGGTTGGTTTGCTTGGCTTTACCTAGGGAAACTGTGGCAGTAAAATTGTTACCGTGTCATTCCTGGGCTACAGAAACCAAGAGCCAGAAACCAACAGGAGGTTGTGCTGGAGACTCAAGACCTGTCTTCCAGATGTGGCAAATTGGACTTGTTTGTTTGCTTGTTTTTAGAGCCATGGGTGATTCTTGGTGGGAAACATTTTAACYCAGTTCCTACCTCAGTTCAGGTTCGGCTGTGTTAACATTTTGCAGAATGTCTCCTTCAGGTTTCCACTGAGCAGCAGTTGCTTTCCATATTATTGCCTGGTCAAATGATACAACCGTGTGCTATGGAGCCAGTGATATATCTCACCCCAGAGATGGATGCAATTCGGGGGAAATTTATTGCTTGTAATCTTCATAATTATGTTGGATAGTCCTACTTAAAGACGTGCAGCCACAAGTCGAGCTAGAAACGGATTCAGAGGGAGTTTGCAGCTTGTTGTGCAGGGGATCAGATAGTGTATTCAAATACAACAGAGCATTAGAAACAAGGTCAGACCRTAACAGTCCATTTTGGAATCTAAATCTGATTGATCTGGGGTAAAAGAAAAGAAAATATGATGCATAGTGTTCAAGTATAGTTGATTCTTTTTTTTCTTTTCCCCAAAGAATAGTATGTTTTCGGAAAGTGTATGGCATCTTTCCGAATTRAAAGCTCCATGTCCAACAATAGAGTTTTTACCTTTTAATTAACAGAGCTTTATAAAGAATTTCAATTCAAAATTACCGAACAAAGGAACTATACAAGCCCCAGATGAGACCTAAACCGTTTCCAAAAGACATTAAAAAGGAGAAAAGTATGGGCCACATGTTTTTTCTTACGTCTCTTGAGACCATTTATTCCAGACATCTGACATGCAATTCAAGTTTCCAATAGTTTTAGGTAACTATGTCCAATTTAGAAACCACAGCCTTCAGCTAAGGCTACCTACCTCCCAAATCACTCTGGAAAACTGGAGCATTTGTTGATACTCTATATTTTCAGATTTGCAGAGCTCTGTTATGTGTGTGCCATATATACTTGAGTTGAGCCCTCTGGCCCATGCTATGTAGACCCGTAGTSAGTGGTTGCAGCCAGGTAGGTTCCAGTTCCTAATGGGAGCATGTTTGTACTTTCACAGAGTTAAGTTACTGTAAAAATTGTCTCCTCTTTTGAGCTGTCTTTGGTAGCAGTTGCCATGCAGCACTTATGTAAAACTCCCTATGGATGAAGCATTAATGAGCCTTGTTTTGGGCTCTGAGACTTTGRTTCTTGCCCTTTCTGTGTCTGAGGGTTCACATCTCTAAAGCGGAGATTGAGCAGGGTCTTGGTCACAGGAAAAGCCAAACCACAATGGAAGCCCTACATTCAGACATGCACACATCATGTCCTGGCTTGTTTCAAGGGATTTGCAGTAGAAATAAGTTTCCTGRTGTTTTTTGAACTCTGAAAGGGCAAGCTTTGGTGCCTGCCTCTGGGCTTTTCAGCTCTGGATACTACATGCCCTTTCCTCATTCCAGTCAGGAATCTCCCTGGTAAGGATAGGGGACCTACACAAGTAAGCCAGTGGACACTGTGGCTCTATTAGGCCCTGGTTTCCACTCCTCCCATCCACTATTCTGAYCTTATTCCATAAAGCCTCATTCATYCAACCCCATAAATCCCAAAGCCCTGGTCTGAATCACAAGGAACACTTCCTGCAGAATTCAATGCTAAACATCCGCCCTTCTAGTGCACAGGAACCAGAGCCCAAGGGAAATCCTAAATGGTCAGGGTTTTCTTCCAAAAGAGCTTAATTTAAGGGAGCAARTTCTTTCCTGCTAAACTCCCAAATCAGCAGAGTCTACCAGCCTCGATCAGCAGACTCTGCTGGTAAGAGGCCATGAATTTATCCAGTCATCTCTCATTCATGTGATTTTTATCTTTCCAGTTCTTTTTCCCATGGGAGCACTTATGCACACTCACAAACTCTGCCACTGGAGAAGAGCAGGATTTGAAACAAATTTATTATTGTTAAGGGTTTTGAAATGATTTCATGAATCAGAGGTTGCAGCTAGTGGTGGCAGAACATCATTGCTGACATGGGGCTGACAGTCCTCGTCCATCTCCCTGCAACGTAAAATAACTGTGACCCCATCCGCTGGCGACCTGGGGGTGAGGGACAACCCACTGCCTGCTTAGGGGCTAGGGAATGGGAAAGAAAGTGATTTCCCTGATGTTTTTTTTCTGAGCATTTCCTTCATTCTTCTGAGGTGACCTGAGCAGAATCAATATCCTTAAAAAAAAAAAAAAAAAGAGAGAACGAAGCAATGGATGGAAGGAATCAGTGCTTTTCCAGGCTAATGCCAGGTTTCATGAAGGCCCTGGATCTTCCAGCTTGCCACATGCATGTGCAGAGAAGGATGTTATTTATGTCCTTTAAAACCAGGGGACTAACTCCAGCTGGTGCAAACATCCGAACCCCATGGACTTGTGAGGAGCTATGCTGATGCTCGTGTCCCTGCTTTGTGAGCAGGAAACAGGGGAGCAGATTATGGCACTTCAGCAGCAACAGAAAAGCAGAGTTTTTTCATCTTCTATTATATTTTGAAGGCCAAGAGGTAAAGGGGGAAACGTGGACTCTGATAAAAACTGTTGAGATACTTGTGGGTGCTTCAGAGAAGCTGATTCACAGTTATGAGGCCATTCCCCTTGCTGGCAAATTAGCAGCTTAGAAAAGTTATAACAGGGAAAGAAAGAAAGAAAGAAAAAAAAAAAAAAAAAGACTTGGAAATTCTGTTAATGCAAGAGAACAATGAAAATCTGAGTTAGAGATGGAAGGAACCTAGTGGGCCCCATCCAGTTCATTGCTTGCTAGGCTGGATTTCTGCCTGCAGTAATTTATGCCATAGTCTTGCAAGTGAAAACAGATTTCATTTACTACCGAACAGTGCGACTCTGTGCAGACAGAGTTCACGGCCTTGCAGCGTTTCAGAGGAGGTTTTGTGGGATTACTGCTCCCGCTTTGCAGATGGGAAAGGTAATGCCGGCTAAACTCCGTGGCAGCGTGCAGCTCCAGCGGTGCGGCAGGAGGACTGGGGCACGGGTGCCTTGGACGCTGTCCCTTGGCTCATACTGTCACTGCGTGGCCTCTGTGTGAAGCATCGAGGTCCTGAGGTCCGGAGAGGGCCCCTTTGAACCGGGGTGCAAAGACCTGCCTTTCCCCAGGGGTGCCTCTTTGGGGGATGTGAGATACTCCTCTGCCAGGAAAAGGGAACTTCCAKCTGGAACTGCACATTAAAGGAAAAAAACAAATCCGAAACTTCTGCCTTGTTCTTTGTTTTTAACGTTTTTTCTCCCTCTCGTAGCACGAGGAGCCTGAGAAGCAGCCTGGCCTCCCCTGCAAGAGTGAGCTGGCTGCATGGCTGGTCACTGCCTGTCTCCCTGCTGCAGCGCTTCCCTCCGAGGGTTCTGCTGCAGCAGCGCCCTGAGCAGGTAAAATTAGCATTTGGAGAAAAAAACCTGTGGAAAAAGCTATATGTTCCCCGAGAGCCAAATGAAAAAAGAAAAAAAGCCTCAAACCCAAGCTTGCAGACTCTGCTGTAATTTATGATATACCATATGAATCTAACTATAGAACTTCATTTAAAATTTTATAAAGACTGTAAATCTACAATGAAATGTTCTAAGGACAATCTGCTGGCAGAAACGCACCCTCTGCAGACTGACCTGTGGGAGGAACAGTTTGTCAAGGGCTTGATCCGAAGCCTGCTGAAGACAATGGAAATACTGGGGCTGACGTCAGTGGCCTTTAGATCAAAAAGCCCCAAAAGCCCAGCATGGAAAAAAGGGTAAGAAGGAGCAGCAAACTTCTCTAATCAGTAGGTACTGCTATATGAGGGTCTTTARCAAGAGCTTAGCAGACCATGATGAGCTGCTTTGGACACTTTTAYTGGGTATGGCATATATCTTACTGTCTTTATCCTGAAACTTTTAGAGCAATTTATCTCCCTGGAGAATTTGGGAGAACATCTGCTGCAAATGATGGGTAAAGGCAAAAGCTGTTGTGGGTGGGGTGAGCCTCAGGAGCCTCACAGTTTGGGTTTGGCTTCTGCCTCGGATTCTTATCTGAGCTATACAGATCTCCTGTGGCTGCAAAAATTGGACTGGAAATCACAAGAGTACAAGGCTTCTTGTGAGATTTCCAGCACTTTTCTTATGGTTTTGACTGAACACCAGATGTGGAAAAAAAAAATTTAACAAAACTGGATGCAGGTTTGGTTTTTTTTTTTCACGTCTACTTCTAAAAAAGGATGAAGGTTCAGGAATCTAATTTTATCTTTTCCAGTTGCACTCATTGGTAAGATTCAGTTGTATTTTAAATAAATAAATAAATAAGCAATGCAATTTAAGCCCGAAGTGTAGCTATTGCAACCAGTCCCTGAAGAATCATTCAAGTAGATGAAACAGATGAAACTCTAAACATTACATTGACTGTGAACCAAATTAAAACCTCATGGCTTTGACAAGTAGAGTGCAATGAAGGAACAGGGTAAATGGCAACTGCTAGGGAACAGTCACTAATATTTTCATCTCTTCAGAGATTATTTTTTATTTGCTTTTCMTGCAAATTTATTTATGTCTTTTAATATCTTTTGACCCTTTCATGCCTGCTTTCACTGAACCTCCAAACTCTTAGGTTTTGTCTTGCACAGACATTTGTAAGGATACTTGAACTGAACTGCTTAAATATTCACCATGTGTGAATCTGAAATTCTACGCCTGACTAAAAAATTTCAAACAGACTTTTCAGGCTAGTTACCCAAACCTACAGTTCTGTTTGGGTGTCATGCCAGTATCAGGAGGCTAAGTCACCAATCTGTGGCAAGTTCTTCCATTCGCTCTGTTTCAGAAGCTCCTTTCAGACATCTCACAACAGGAAAGGAGATGGATTTGTCTGAAGGTTTTGTTTCCTAACTCTGATTTTACCACCTACCGATACCTTTAAACTGAAGGTGTTTGATGAGAGCTAGAGAAAAGATAGAAGTGACCGCACTGGTGGTGGCTCAGGAGACTAACAGTCACAATTGCCTCCAAAATCTTATATTTCAGTTTGGATGCTGGAGTATTTTTCCCTGTGGGGTGCAAAAAAGCTGGATTAAATGAAAACTAAGGAGGCATTTGTTTTAGGCTACTTATTTGGTGTGCATACTCACATACCAATCAAATGCTAACGGTGAAAATCAGGATATTATCCTCTCTGGGAGCTGCGGAGGAGCGAGCCATAAATCTAGTGCCGAAGGAGATTATCTGGAACTCACCATGTCTTGTCATTTCAATGATTTTTTTGGCAATATTGGCTTGTTTTCTTTAAAGATCCAGAGCCAAGTGCCCTGTGAACCTCTGCTGTCATTTAACAAAAAGCAAGTCAACAAATCCATAATTGCAAGAAAAAAAAAACCCTTAAAAGTGTGGACAGCAATGCTTAGAAGGAAAGGGGAGGAAAAACCCAGTGTTTGTTTTTAATCCCATTAATTTGGGATGAAGGAGGGGCTCTGCTGAGCTCTGAAAGGTTTTATAGCTGTCTCTTCAGGCCTGGGTAAGGAGCCACTTGCTCCACACAAGGTGCTTGATGCCAAGACCCTGTCAGTGCTGCTGCTGCTGCTGCTCAGTGCTCAGTTCCCCAGCCGTGCAATTTGCCATTTGGGCCTCTGCACATATTATTCTTTGGGCTGGGAACTTCCCCAGCACTTGATTTCCAACACTGGTACCTAAAAATCTCATTACTTCTTCCTGGRCGTCTGAGAAGTGTCCACCTGCGTSAAGGCTCCAAGATAGATGCCGTTCTCTCCCCAGTCAAGATAAAAATGCTTGCAGAAGAAGGCAAAGAGGGGAGGACAGRGGTCTTGCCTTGCCTTTCTCCCCTCCAGCCCATGTGGAAACGGTTATGTCCAAATACCACGTCCCATGGGACTATTCCTAGTCATTTCACAGAAGCCTTATTAAAAAATAGAGACTTTATTAAGCTGAGATTCAGGGACTTGAATTCATGATAGAGACCGTAAACTCTCAGCCAATGGCTCATTTTTACAAGAATGATTGCAGGACTTGAGAAAAAAAAGGAAAAAGAAAAAAAGGAAAAGAAAAGACATCTTGTGGAGAAAGGCTTAAGAAGCTCAGTTTGGTTAACTTAGCAAAAATCAGATCAGGCAGTGACCTGACTCTGTGCAGTAAATACCTTTATAGGAAGAAATACCACATACAAAAGGGCTTTATAGTCTAATAGAGGAAAAGCATAACAAGATGCAATGATTGGAAACTTAAGACAGGCAAAATACAGATATAATATGAGAGCAGGGGCTAACTGTGGGGACCAGYTCCTGAAGGGGGCTGGGGATTTGTCATCTCTTTGAGTCCTGAAATCAGAACTGGAGGGCAGCCCAGATGACTTTAGTGAAGCGTGTATTAGTAGGCTCAATTAGGGAGTGAATGTGGGAAATGAGTTTCTTGGGGGTTTATAGGGAAGGTTAAACTAAGTGATTTGAATTCTCCCTTTCAGTCTTTGAAAAAAAAAAAAAAAAAAAAAAAAGGAGGAAAGATGCCAGCAAAGGAGCTAGATACCCGGACTCAACCAGATTGCAGTCACGAGCTTCTGGGGGCTCCTCTGGAAGAGCTGTCGGCTCGGATCGTGCTGAGCTCCACGCTTCCCGGGAGCAGACAGAATGATGTACGCSGTCCCATGCCGCTAGCAGGAACCAATTTGTAGCTGCTTTTCTTCCTCTGCCCCCACCCCTAGCACACATTTCTTTTTCATATTTATTTTTCTGAAACTAAAAATACACCCTCAGTGGTATTAGTCACTCTACCCACATATTAATAAATTGCATAATGATGCCACCAAGCATCCAAAAACCTTTCAGGCTGTTATATATTATTTCTTTCAATAATATTCTAAAAGGCCAGTGAGTCTTAATGGAGCCACATGGTATTGTATTTAATCCAGAAATCTGGAACTGTCTAAAATCTAATATATAAATTAAGATAATATACAATAAGTTCTTTTTTTTTATTTATTTAATTTTGTTCACCCCATTTGGGCAGACCGTAACTGAAACACTGCAGCGCTGTGTCTACACAGTGTCTACTGAGATTTTGTCTACAGAATCTTAGATTTGTAGCTGTTGTTCTCACTTTTAATTGCTTAGAGCCGTTCTCTCTTGTAACTCAGTCAGTCATTTGCCAGCCAAAGGAAAGTTTAAGAGAACCACAGTTTAACTGGGCAAAGTTGACAAATTCTGCAAGTCGCTAGAAGTTTCCAGGGCCTTTTCTTTGCCCTGCTGTGCAGGGCAGAGAGGCCCAGTGAGGTCTGCCATGCAGGTAGCACTGGGTTGTCTCATTCCCATTCCCATCTCTCCATGGACTTCCTTTACAGATAGGGACTTGTAGGAACTTATGAGTTAAAACAGCTGGGAACTGTTAAGAAATCCAAATCTACACAAGTTTAAAGCAACTCTGAGCAAGGCCAAATCCAAGCATATCCATTTGCAGGGTTTGGGGCTTAGCTGCTTCACGAGTCAGATGGAGGACGGTACCTCTCTGGGGGTATGTTCTGCCTGCAGTTTGGCATGCTGGGGGAGAAGAAAACCAGGTGTGGAACAAACCGAACAAGGCGGTGTCTTGTAGGCTCCACTAGGGTAGATGCAAAGGAGGTGGTGGAATCTGGAGTCCAACTTTTCTTGGAGAGAATGTGCATTAGAATTAAACTCCTGAAACTGCATGTCACTTTTTATTAAAAGTTGAGTTCTGCATTGCTACTACTTACAACTACCTACCTGCAATAGCAAGAAGCACCTCAGGGTGCAAGTGCTTTATTTCTACCCAATTTTAGCATGAGAGATTCCCCCTAGAAATGTGTGGGTAATGCAATGAGAGTTGTGTTGGTCCTGCAACAAACTCCAGTGTGCAGGACAGCTTAGTTCAGAGCAGGACACGCACCATGGGAGGGAGAATATTCATTATACAGGGAAACTTCAGCAGGAGCAGCCATTAAGGAAAAGATACAAGAGGCTCTGTCCTCTCTGGGGTGTTTTGCAATCCAGATCCTGCATCCAAGTTTGCTCTTCAAGCTCTCTTCCAGGACTCCTAAAACATTATTATAAGGGCGAGTGAAAATTTATTTATTTTTGCACAGGAGCACAAGGTAGTTTTCATGCAGTCCAGTAATTCCCCTGTTTCGTTGGTGGTGTTATAGACCAGCTTCTTCAAGGTGTTGGGATTTTGCCGCTATAGCATCCGTCTTTGCGTCTGCTTCCAACAATAAAAGTTTTGATGTGCTACTTCTAAAACCCACGCAGTTTTGATGTGCTACTTCCCTGCTTGCTGACACGCTCTGGAAAATCGAGGAAGGGCGCAAGGAATGGKTTAGTCACAGTTGTTAATATTTATCCCATTGCAGAAAGAGCAGGGCTGACCCCGGAGCTCAGGCTTTAGAGAACAGTTATGAGAATGAGTCCACGAAGCTGAAACAAAATCTGCATGCAAAGCTCGTTTGGTGCCTGGAAGGAGCTAGAAGGAAATAAAGGTCTTAAATGATACATTTCCACAGAAAATGATTTCTCCTGTTTACTGAATCTCACCAGAATAGTGGGGTTTTTGTTTTGTTCATATGTTTTTCATAAGTATAAATATCCATGGAGTTTAAACGTTTTTATTAGATTCAGACAAGAAAGAGGATGTGGGGCTATTTTTTTCTTTAATTGTTGATCTCTGTTTTTTTTACCATAACTATTGCATAAAACCCTCCTCAGAAATAAAAAGCCAGGTGAATCGAAGCRCCAGGGAAAGTGATTCTCTTTAATTATTCCTAGAGCAGTTGTGAGTAATGTAGGCTAAAATTAAATATATAAATATATATATATAAGCAAGATATTTTGGCTGGGAAGTATGTGTAATGTATGAACAGCAGGAAAAAAAGCCTTCTCTTATAAACAGAAAATCTTTGAAAGTAACAGGGGGAACTGATGGGAAGGGCTGAAGTCCATGTATTCCCACCTCCTCCGCCTTGTGCTCTCTTAAAGGTGAGCTGCAAAATGCAAAAGCGAAATGTGTTAAATTCTGGTGACTAGCTTGGGTGTCGGGAAGTGRCTCCACGCAGCGCAGCGAGTTAGCTCACACATTTGCAGCTTTTTGTTTGTCCCCCCTCCCCTCCTCTCCCTGTGAAATCTTTTCTTGCTTGTTGGGCTTCTGGGAGCTTGTGCCCACCCGAGCAGTGCCCTGAGCCCACGAGGATGGTCCCGAGCCCCCCAGTCGAGGCTGGCAAGGTGCCTTCATGGAGCCCGGGATAGGAGAGGGACTTTTCCAGAAAGTAAGYGAGGAAGGGAATTTTGCAAAACATATTGCTGAGCAGGAGAGGCGAGAGAGGCTTCAAGGAAGCACCCAGGGAGCTCACGTGCTTTAGCATCCGCGCATTGTCCAGGCCGTAACTCCTGCTCCTGCTCACCTGCTTTGCCTCTGGTGTCTTCCTGGYATCCGAGATGTTAAGTACCGCAGAGCGGGCACATGCACGCTTGCTGTGCGTTTACGTCTATAATATATCACTACAGCATTAAAAGCTACGTGTGTGTGCCTGCATGGAGATAATTCATGTACTGCAGTATGTTTATCCATGGACATTCCTTAATTGCATCCTACATTTTTTAATTTGCAATTAAGTTGTGAGACTAGGTTATGAGCCTCTCTGCTGATTTACGCTCTCTTCATCAGAGATATGGTAGATATAGTGTGACTGACTCCTGTACCAGTTTCTGATTTTACCTCTCTACCCCTTAATAATTTAGTAGACATCTCTATTAGCAGTTTTGGCTGTTTTTTAGAGCAAAACCGACTACACATCTGAGACTTTTTAACCAAAGAAAACCAACTGCTCTAGGATAACAACCTGTCAACCTCTGTTCTCTCCTTTTTAAGGCCATTTTGCTTYTATTTTCCCCTGTAATATTTTTTCAGAAATGTTTACTTTCCGTTATGGGTAGAGAAGTGAACTGTAGATTTATGAATGTCTCTGTTTAGTCTGTTAAATAGAAAGTAAATGGCTTAAAGTAAAATGAGAAAGTGAGTATTTATTAATTCACATATTAATTCACATATTAATTCACAGTTCTCTTTAAGAAGCAAGTTTTGATGGAAAGAGGAAAGAGGTTCTGCTCCTTCTGCAAAATGAGTTTGGGGACACAGCTTGATTCCTGATGCGATGCTGGAGGCTTAACCACCAGCTCCCAAACGCCTCTTCCTAGTAGAGCCGGGAGCCTCTTTGGTGTCTCTCCACACGCTTTGAAAACAGAAAATCATCAGTTATTGAAAGTTTTAAAACTTGGTGAGATGCGGTGGCTTCATTTGCACAGCAAAGCTGTGCATGGAAATCTGCATTAGTGTYTGCGGGATGGACCATCTGCTGCACGCGTTGGAAGCTGGTTGGCTGGCAGGACAGCATGTGTTTACAGAAAACCCCAACAGTTGTAAAGGAGCCATTTAGGTTTATCATGTCACTCCCTGCAAAACTCCACGAGGAGAAATTCCTTCCACAAAGACACGTGAAAAAGACAGGTTAGTTTTGACCTCTCTAAAAACATTTGACAGGTAAGCTTGTTGCAGGGAAAAAAATATCTAGAAGGGAAAAAAAATCCTATCATTTCACCCCTCTGAGCTTTAGGCTTCTTGAATGCAACATCCATTCATAGCTTAGCTCTTCCATTATAATTTAACTGGCTTTTATTTTCCTTCCGAGCTGCAAATGCAGGAGTTGTGCGTGATCTTTGTCCCATATTATGCAAGCCGGTGCAAAAAGCCATCCAGAGTAACAGCCACATTTCAGAATGGTACATAAGCCAAGGTATGGAGATCTGTTTCCTTTTTTTTTTTTTTTTTTGCTTTTGTATTTTCTTTCTAAAAAACAAAATAAAGATAGGATTAAAAGTGTTACGTTTTGCATAGATGAGCAATACTCTTCTAATCAACCATTCAAAATGTATCATGTCCCTGTAGCTGCAGTGTGATGCTGGCAGTGGAGGGGAAGGCCCAGATTAGCATCCCAAGGGGGTTTACACTGCTCATAAACATTCATCTTGCTGGGGCTATTTAGCTTATAAAGCAACRGAATCACTTCACTTGCAAAGCACCAACGGGACAGGAGCG
The DNA here is from genome assembly GCA_003342815.1 of Eudromia elegans. Taxonomy (NCBI): domain Eukaryota; kingdom Metazoa; phylum Chordata; class Aves; order Tinamiformes; family Tinamidae; genus Eudromia; species Eudromia elegans. Next base: position 134,405 of record PTEX01000009.1, read on the forward strand.
AACAAAACTGAGTTCTTGGTGGGGATCATTCTCCATTGAGCTTTTCCCATGAGGAGTAATTATTAAAAATAATAGCCCATAAACACACTGAAGCCCTTACTGCCACATAATGAGTATCATTGCTGCATGTGCAATGCATGTGAGTATGAGTATTTGAGTGYAGCAAAAAGGGAACGTTCTTCTACCTAAAGCTGCAGCTGAGACCAAAACCTCTGGTTGTCAAACAGCACTGTGCATGGCTTTGGGGACTGGGGACGTAAATTAAGAAACTGCGGATTTGTGGGATCTCCACGGTAGCTCATTGCAATGTGAATAAGATAAAACAAATCTCCTAAACATACAGACCTTAAGACTTCTGGCAATTAAAAAAAAAAAGAAGAAAAAAAAAGAAAGAAAATGTTTGTTCTTTTTGATAGAAAAACTCAGGAAGCAAAATAAACATCCTTGTCCATTATCTGTGCAAATAAGGTACCATGTTGGGACAGTTTAGGACTGGTAACACACAGGGACATCCAAAGCTTCATTAAAAAGGAAAAAAAAGAGTATAACTGATATTCTAAATTGATATCCTAAATATAATTTTTTGGTTGTTGAAGAAGAGCTTTATGGTTTGTATTCAGTACTAGAGACTGGGTSGGGACTGTAGGCAGGTGGAAGACTAGAATATTACCCTTATATAGCCAAGATTATACTCATTAAAATAATTTATCTAGCACATGTCCTGGGTGCTTAGATAAAAAACATGGATGAGAAATTGCCTTTTAGTATCACAGATTTGCAGATGATTTCTGTGTATAGAAATATTTATGTGCCTAGCCACAATTTTTCTTTAAACTGAGCAGAGAGGTGAGACCTGAGGGTTCAGTTCCACAGCCAAGGAGCAGGCAGGGGAGCATGTTAGGACATCCCTGGTGACCTTACTCCAAAGGGTGCCAAAAAGCCCTGCCTTTTCCAACATGTGTTTAGCTTTGATTCTGTTTACCTATATCCCAGGTTCAACAAGGTTGAACAAGGTTGAACATGCTATTTTACCTCTGCAAATGTTACGATACAAAATTCAATTTTCAGATTTAAAGCATGTGTGGTTTCTTGGTCTGATTTTGTCCTTTTTTATTTGCTGCATGACCCAAGGTAGCTGCTTTTTAACCCACTGACTCCTAAAAATGGAGTGACTTGGGGGATGGCATTTCTGGGTATTATTATTATTATTATGACTTGGGCAGGGAGGGTTGGATAACCTCCCTATGTTTTTGCTGTGTAGTGGAACCCAGCTCAGTAAAAGCACAACAGCCCATGCGACAGCAGCACTTTCAGGCTTGCTTTGAACATGCGTGTGGATCTGGAGCGAGTGCTCGGAATGGCTGCTGATATATTTGGGGCATTTCCATTGAAATCAGCGGAGCGTTGCGAGCGCGCACCAGCTGAGAGGCCACGTCATCCCGCTCCCTATTTTCAGGCTGTGCCCTCTCAGGTCAAAGCAAAAATGCAGTAGGATGGCAAGCCTGAGAGGGTGGAAGATGACTCACTAGGTTATTTTTTACATTTAAAATGTGACCTTTGCCTTCTTGCCAATGTATTGATACAGTCAAGCTCTCCCTGTACAGCAGCAGGTATCGCGTATTTAAATATATATGTGTTACGTAATGCTTCAGTCAATATTTTTACCCCCTTTTTATAGCTTGTTTATTTTGCTTTTCACTTTTTTTTTTTTTTTTTTCTCCTACGCAGTCACTAAAAGCCCAAAACTGGAACCCATCCGGCACCGTTCCTGGAGTCACAGCGTCCCCACCGGTCGCACACGGATACATTCTGCAACCATTTTCCTTCTCATCTCAGGACTGAGGGAAGCGAGACAAAAAGACCGAAASCTTCCTAACTTTGAGGTAGGAAAACCGCCAGCAAAAATGCAGCTGCTGAGGAACATGTTCCCTTTCTGTTGGTTTGGCAGCAGAGCAGGGAGGGCAGCAGTGCCTGGTGTCAAGATCCAACTCTGCACTGTGAATCTGTCCTGCTGGGATATGCTGGGCAAGCAAAGCCATCACAGGGCTATCCACAACCCATCTGTTGTAACCTCTACTGAAATTTAATAGAAATTTAGTGCCTGGCTTGAGTTTATCAGGACTCACGGGACCCAGTTGGAAAGATGGTTATTCCTAAGGAAAATGCAAACCGAGAGCTTGCAGCAGGGACTCCTCACTGATATCCCACCAAAARCCTCACCATCAATGCAGTCACTTTCAGGGACTGTTTTAGTCTCAAATGTGGGACATAAATACGTGCTTAATAGCGACCGGAATCCATAGCAATAACCTATTTATGGGAAAGCTCCATTCCAAGTCTAGAAGAGCTGTAATCTTACCTTGCCATCTAAAGTTTGCTGCTTTATTAAGATTACCTTCTCTACTGAAAAAGTGAATTAGTTKGAAATGTTTATGGCCCTTTGTTGGGACAGCAATATTTTCTTTTTGCTCTGAAAATAGATGCTGCTGCTTATAGGGCTGTATATTTATCCTTTCTTTTAGTTTTTTTTTTTTTTCATTCTTGCTCACTTTAATCATTTAATGAGCAGCATTCAGGTTCATGATGATTTAAAACTGCAGCTCGTGGAGACACTGGCAATATCTTTGCTGGAATAATGCTGATCCTCTGACTTTAAGACTGTAAATGCAAACCACATGTTTGTGCCGTGCGCTTAGACGGCCCCTGGAGTCGTGTGACTGTCACTGGGACAGGAACCACAGCTCTCCACAAACAACTGCTGCAGTATTAAAATTGTGGCTGCACTCTGAAAAGTGTCTATTTTAATCATTGCTCAGTTTCACTTGGGAGATCTGCTCCCTCTGCACATTCCAAATATCTCTGCAGGCTTTTATAGGCTGAAATTGAGTTTTACTGCTTCCCACTGCAYGTAGCCCTGCATGGGCCAGGCGAACAGCAAGGGAGACAGGTTTGCTCCARGCTCGCACCCAGACCCCGGGTCAGAGCCCGCATAGCCAGGGATGTGTAACTGGTTTTGTGCCTGCCAGGACGGGCGCTTGGCGTGCACGGCCCCAAGAGCTTGGCTGCTGATGGGAAGGGGCAGAAGAAAAGGAAAAGAGAGGAAACCCAAACCACAGTGCTTCTCCTTACCTGTTAACTGGAAAATCACTGAGAGGCCTCTGAGGCTGCGATGGGGCTTTTGGATGCAGGTCCCTGGCTGCCACCTCGCTTCGCAAGCAGGGTCCGAGCGAGGGGACAAGCCTGAAAAGCTGCATTAGAGGCAGGATGGAGAATCTGGAGAGAGAAGGAAGGAAAAGTCCAAAAGGGATTTTCTTTTCCTGCCTGGCTTGAGGAGATGATTCCTTTAACATCTGCCTTCTGTGGACAGTTTCTTACAAGCTCTTTGGATGCTGAGCTTGGGCTTCTCTGACTTAGTGTAAAGCTGATGGCCACCGCTCCCCCACAGCCCGTTCAAGCCTCTTTTATCCGTGTTCTCCACAGCAAGAACCGAATCGCGGTTAGAGGGTGCCTGCTTTAGCTCACTAGCTGCGGCCATGTAGGTATTTTGTTTCTGTGAAAAATCTCCTGTTGCAGTACTGGGGCCGTTCCTCTGATATATGTGTATTCAAAATAAATGGAGTTGGTAGGATAAGACCTAATTCATTCGAGATGGTTTTATTAGGCGTCTCCTAACAAATCCCAGAGTATGTAAATGAAATATAACTATACGTACATATTCATCAGTCTGTTCTTGGATTTAAATACGAGCGCTGTGACATTTGGTTTTAAGGAATGACTAATTAACATGTGTGCAGGATGTTCTCATCTTCCTGCTTTGGAGTCCTGGAGTCAGGGGAAAGCAGACAAAACGCATTTCCACTCTTTCAATGAGAATTTGCAAAACAGAAAGCTTTTTGTGCCGGCCAGGAAGGCCCAGGGCAGTTCTGTACCTGCCCTGTGCCGAGCAGGGCCCCATGCTGAKCACTGACCTCTTCTTGTCTGTGCTTAGATGGAAAGCCCATAACAGCATTTCTGCCTTATATCTGCACTTGCTTTTTCAAATCACACCCAAAAAGTTACATGCCAGGTGAGGCAGAGAGCAACTTTGAGAGGGTGTCTGCCCTTGCGGTGCTTTATCCTCGTGGTGTGCAGAGCGGGTGCTGGACGGCAGCGCTGAGCCCTCAGTACTCCCCAGCACCGCCATTCCAGAGCTCTTCTCCGCTCCATCTTGCGGCTGTTTGTGCTCCCAGTGTTGGGAAGTGGTGCTTGGGAGCACCGGCATCGGTGGGTGGAAATGCAGCCCCTCAACATCCAGACAAGGAGAGACATCCCGGTGCCGACTCACCRCTCTGCAGCTCTGCTGCTGTCAGGGAGTCAAGAAATGGCATTGAAATATTCCRATTTGTTAAATTTCCACCATTCCAGCCAGGGATGTGCTGCTCTGGTGCAAGACGCTGCATGGACCTGGCTTCAGAACAGCTCAGCCATGGCCTCTGAGGACGAGATCGGCTGCGGCGCTGCTTTTTAACCAATCTCAGTAAAATTTAGTGGGCCTGGACAGAGCTATTTTTCTCCCCCCACCCCAAGGCAGTTTCCTATGCATTTTACGGGCAGAGCCTGCTGCTTCCTTTATACGCTTTATTTTCTTTCTCCTCTGGAACGATCGTTAGACAAAAGCAGTTTTGCTGCTGGTTAATCAAGAGAGTGATGTGGCCCTGCATTTTAATCCTAAACCAATTAGCGGGATTTGACATCATGCCATTAGACGGCTTGAAACAAAACTCAAGGACGGCATAATGCAGCCAGCAAAGAACAATGAGCATCAGCGGTGCCCTGTCAGAGGGGACCGAAGAAATTCGGCTGCGTGGGTCGTTTCCAAGCAATCTCCCTTTCTCTCAAACCTGASCACTCAAACCAAGAAGGTAAATAATAACACAGGGGAAAATGTTGAATCTTGAGTCACATTAGCCTCAACTGTACTGCTCTGAAAAGCAAAAATCGCCATTCTTGCTTCTGAACCGGCAGAGATGGTTTGCTCTTTATTTATTTTTTGTACCGATTTCTGCTCCAGTGTGAGCCTGATTTTAGCTGCTGTCTGCAGGCAGAATAACCCTTGCTAAGACATGTGGCTCCAKCGAGACACGGGCAGACCCTGGAGTGCAGTGTCTGAGGCATGAACAACTACAGCACATCCAGCACCCTGCTCCCCACCGGGCTCCCCATGCTGGCAGCGCAGGATCTGAGCGGGAGCAAAACGCGGCAGCTCGTAACACAGCGTATGGGTAGACCACAAACGGGTGGGTTTATGTCCTGTGCAATATTTTCATTGAGACTTATTTTGATTTAATTTGGCTAACGCGGGAAAAATGTACTGTGTTCTTCAGCATCTGATGAGAGTCTGAATGCTTTTTGCATGTAGAATCAGCACCGAGGCTGCAATCTTGAAGGTCTGCCCAGCAGCTCTGCCCAGAAATCACGAGTCGCTTCACAGAAGTCATGGAACGACCCTCTGATCAGGAATAATTTTTTTAAAAAATATTGGGTTTTTTTTTCTGTTAGCATTAATCCCCCATAACTAAATTCTCCTTTTAATGAAAATGGAGATTCCCACACTCTCAAAAACATTCTTCTAGAGACTGTATAGAAAAAAGCATCAAATACCATATGATTCATGATAAAATGGTGCTAGATGGTAAGGCTGTGTGTTTCTACTCTGACGGAAGAGAGATTCTTCTGTCAAAGCAGCACTAAGAAAGGACAGGAACAAGGGGCCACTAATGGTAGGAGCAGCTTTGGAGACCAGGCTACAAATCTCTGCCAAAGACTTCCTGTGTCAACGTGGGCGAGTGACATAAATTCTCTTCTTTTGCAGTTACCGTCTGCAAAATGGGATAAAAAGATTCCATTTCCTCCAATGGGATTTGAAGACATAAATGCATTGAAAGAGGAAAGGTCCTAAAAAGCAGCAGAAATGGCAGGAGAAGAACACAAAAATATTTCCCCTAATGGCAGGTAAATTTTGTGTTTTCCCGCAGACACAGCAGCTCTCCCAAAACTTCATGGCTCCCCCTTTTTGTAAGAATAGRTGTGGATGAGGACGCAGCTGTGGCCAAGGCGAGGCAGGAGGCAGCGGTGCTGGACGGCCACCTGCACTGAGCCTGAGGACTCCTGCTCACCCCAGAGCTGGAGATGTTGTGTCCTGTCAGAGRTCAATCCAGTGCATCCTGCTGACGTGAAGCAGCTGCAGGACATGGAAGGAGCCATGGGTTAGCTTCCTCGGGGTTCTTAAGGCAGCAAAATGTTTGCCCCCTGGGTTTGGGCTGCATCAAGTAAATCCAAAACCTACTTGGAGTGACTGAGCAGTTCTGGGAGGAAAAAAGACAAAGTTAAACAGGGAAAAAGAGCCAAACACAAAACAAGATGCAAAAAGAAAAACCTTTCATATTAAAATAATAATAATATTAAGACATTGGCAAGGAAAAAAAAGTTCAGAAGGTCAAAGGCTGAACTTTCTGCAGAACTAGAATGAAAAGGAAAGAGAATTGAACTCACTTGATCAGACCCTTTAAACTGTGCTTTAAGCACTGACTTTAAGCAGCGAAATGGGTGCCAAAGAAGTAGCAGCAGCAAACCTGTGAATCTCTTAAGTTGGCAAGTGTATCCTGAGCTGAAATGAGTGCAACATTTCCTACAGAAAGATATGGTATCACACAAAAAGACACTGAGTCTGTATTTTTTCTACGCTGTATCTCACTGAGATTCACGAAAGAAAAGCTACATTTGCATTTTTAAAAACTTCTATTGCTAGCACAATGCAAGTTTTGTAATCAGAATATTTCGGAGAAAATAACTGCTTTTCATAGTATAAAACAATAATAAAAAATAACTAAAACAATTAAAATACAACAAAAATAAAAAAGTAAAACTAGCTCTGCTAAGCCAGAGGAAACGTGAAGAAGAATATTATTAAAACGTGGGCAAATTTATCTCAAAAATAAGCAAAGTAAGATGTGAATCCACACTCTAATGTTATTGAAAAATTGCAAAATAATGAATGAAATGACTTTCACATGCTGATGTTTCTGCTGCATTCAGGCAGACGAATACAGGTATGGCACTGTCTGAGGGAGTATTAGGGTGCATAAAAGATCACAAGTAGTTGGGTGTTTCCAGGTGTACATTACAATTAGAGTCTGGGATTTTATCTTTAGTGAAAAAACATCTGAAAACTGTGGGTTTGCTCATTTTATTTCTAGCCTCAGAAAACAAACAAAAAAGTAAACAAAAGGATAAATCTGTGAGGGTAATACAGCTGCCTCCTTTTGGTTTTCTGTTACAAWGTCCACCTCCTTAGGCTCGTGTTAAATTTGTGCGTATCCATTTTCGTTCAGGCTGATTCATTTTAACCCTGGCAGCCGTCGGCGAGCGGGAACACAAGAGCATCCAGCAAAGGCTCTGCACCGGCGACGGCACCGGAGGCGGAACGGCCGAGCCGCCGTGGTCCCCGGCACCCGCTTCCGGGGCTGCCACGCGGAGGAGCAGCGCGAGAGGCTTCCTCTGTGCGTAGATAATTCTCCTTTTTTTAATAGCCAAGTCGTTATCCTCGTAATTGTGTTTGTAATTGCAAGGGTGCGTTATCGTACTAATGGCTGATGACCACTCAAGAGTCACAAGAAACATTAATTAAAAGAGAAGTTCTCCTGTCCTAGCAGGGAGAGTGTTCCCTAATCCCCATTATGGAAATTGATTAAGCAAGAGAATATTTCCTTTATAGTTTCGGCTCTTCAGAAAGCCTTTGATGTCTTAAGCCAAAGAAACTACCCATCAGGAACTGAGTGACGTACTTTGGTCCCCCATGCCAGCTTTTTACTTACTTCTGTCATTTAATTTCCCATGTAATATGGGGTAAAGTCTTAGCCAACATCTTCATTTTTATTCATTAGTGAAATCGCCATAGCTCTTTGCACTTATCTCTGGCTCAGGCACTTTGGAGGTGTCTGTCACTGTGATATGTCTATAGGAAGAGCCATTCATCCCAAAATGACTGGTCACACTAAAGTTTCTGAATATTGAAAAGGTCAGAGCACTACAGGACTCTACTCTTATCACTGCAAAATATTTATATGTACATATGTATATATATATGGGTGTGTGTGTAAACCCTAACAGCAGGGAAGGTGTAAAATGGGGCTAGTTCCCTCAATAGTGCTGGGGCTGTCAGTGTGAGCTCGGCTCCCTCCCTGCCCCAGCTCCACAGGCTTCCCATGCTTGCTTCTGTTTTCCTTTCTTTTTTAATTTAATTTAAGCTTAAGTGTGAGGTCATTTTGTGCCATGCCAGAAGGTGTTTTGTTCCTCCGTTATGGCTCCGTCCTTTGCAGCTTTAATATTTGTAGGTAACCTGTATGCCCAAAGAGGCTGAAAGCCACCAAAAAAGGTGCACAAAAAAATTACAGCAGCTTCCATGCTCTAGAAGGAACATGGAAAAAAATCCTAAGGAGCTCTCTTTATTAATATGAGATGGCAAATATTTTTTCCTGTTTATTAAATCATATGAAAGGTTAATTATGGTTAGCGACTGTGGGTAGAAAACAATTCTTGGAAGATGCTTTTGTAACAACAGGTTGGCAGCACGCAGAAGCCATCTGCTTCCTGCAAATGTTAAGGTACAATCTCAAACTTGTGAGGTTAAAAATTACAGATTGCAGAGTAGTTTGGTAGAAGGAAAATCCATGCTGTGTTGATATAAAGTTTCTTAGTCTCCTTGACACGCAGCCTGCAAGGAATGCCAAGTTTCCCACGGGACCACGCTTGGCTGGAGAGGGTCCTGTCCCGAGTGGCCGGTGCTCAGGCTTGCTGACTACCAAGCTACTCAGGCAGGTTTGGGCACTGTGATTTTTTTTCTTACGCATATAATTCAGTTTCACAAGGAAGAACTGGTTAAAGGTATAATACACACTGCTTTTAAGCAGAGAACTCGGCTTCTTGCAGGTGAATTGCCCTGGAAATGTTTTGCTTCCATTTGCAATATGAAAATTTTGTAGAAAGTACAAACTCTTCTAGGCATGGACTACGCRTGGCAAGAAGGCAGAGCTATTAGCCTGGTTTTATGTAGCAAGCTGGACAGGATGATGTTCAGTGATTTGTCCAAGAGCAGGCAGGGGRGTTGTGGTTGGTGGAATTAAACCCGGATTTCCCAGATCACAGCTAAGTGCCATAACCACAAACCCGTCCTTCCTCTCCGGGCATCTGCTACTGCAACTGCAGCACTGGAGGTGGAGGGGTGCTTTTCCCAGCATGCTGGTCTTCTTTCCAGAATGGAGTTGAATTACGCAGAATTTTCCCCTTCCACAGGGAGCAGTGCCCAGTGCATCCTTTCTCTATCCCGGTATTTGGCCTTTGCTCTGCTCTATCTGCTTAGGAAATGCAGATCCAATCAGGGGACTAAGGATCAGCTACTGGGATTTGCTTCTCTCCCGTGTCCCCTTTGCTTCTCCACCAAACAGGGAGAAAGCTCCTCTTCCTGCACTGYTCCCGATCCGGGTCAGTGTCTTGCAGGGCTCATCCCTGCCCATGCTTGTCCTCAGGACCTGCCTGCTGAAGCACTGCTGTGTTCAAGGGCTCCTTTCCAAATGTTACAGGCAACAGAGATGCCAAGTTGTTTACTATGCAAGAAAGCATTTATTTTGCCCAACACTCTGCTATTTTTTATCAGAAATGTTCCAGATAGACTAGTTTCATAGGCACTCTATTAAGGATCCGGATCTCCTCCTGTCTTTGCACCACGTGTGGAGATGGGAATGTCCTGCCTCGAGTGTCCTGCAGCTGATGGGAGCAGGGCGACCTGGGAGCATTGCTGCAGGATGAATTTCCCTGCACTTGGATCAGTTCCTGCAGCCTCGCTGTCCCACTGCATTGGTGCTTGATATCYCTGTCCTTGCTGGGGCCATTGGCAGGACACCTTTCTTCAATGGCCCTTGATTTCCCTGTTGACACCCTGATGTCCTAAGGAAGGCAGCACTGGGGACAGTGGCACCAGCAGTGTTCCCATCTCATTTCTCAGTGCACTCCATAACAGCCAAAACTTGCAAGTGCTACACATGAGGAACCGAGGCACATAGAAATTGGGGATGAGATTTTCAGTCCACCAGAGGGATTTGGATGTTCAACAGCCATTAAAATGAGTAAGAATTCATGGATGGTCCTACATGGCTGTAACCCAAATTGCTGCAGGAGACTGAAACCATCCTGGTTAATGCATGGACACTGAGGCCCTTGGCATCCAGCTTGTCTTATATTTATTTCCATCTTGGATTATTTTTATTTATTTATTTTATTATTTATTTCCAGCAAAACTAGCTGCTCATATCCAATGAAGCACTTGTGCCTGGCCYGGCACCCCCTGCACCCATCGCCCTGCACAGCCCACAGGGTGCCGCTCGCCCACTTTACCAGTGGTGGGGTGACAAAGGCACCTCATTCATTTGCAAGCTGGTAAAGCAAACCTCTATGATGTCTCCATCTCCACCACAGAAGTAACCTGGACTAGTGTCTCCATCATGGAGTGTTGAGGGAAACACCAAAAATAGGGACTTCTCCCACCACCCTTTCCTTCCCAAAGTGCTGCCCTGTGTGGTGACTTGCTAGTCCTCAACAAGTAATATTGGTGGCTTTTGACAAGGGCTGAGGTGGCCCCATCACCACCAGGCACTGGATGCTGATGGTCCCCAGGGACATGAYGACACTTGGGAGGGAGAGCTGGGGAGTCCAGTCTCAGTGATCCAAACAGCTCCCAGTGATTTTAGGCAGGGAGAAGTTTCTGAGTCTTCTCACTTTATGCAAATCTCCCCAGTTGATCCTAATTTTCATAAAGTTGATTAATCTCTGTGCTGTGAACAAGGACGGTTATTCCCTGACTTATGCTACAGTGCTTATTGAAGCTGTTCTCTTAAATGAATTACTGCAGGGATCATTAAATTTTGACTTAAATTGGACATAGGAAGCTCATTGAAAAAAAYAAAAAGCTTAGTGAGTTATATATAAACCTGCATAAAAATAAATCTCCCTGATCTATCTACCTTTTCAGCAGCAAGTTAAAGGGCAGGTTTACGAGGGAGAGTCGAAGAAAAAACTTCTCCCCTAAAAAAAMCCCCCATGCTTTTGGTTCCCTGGTGGCAAGTAAAGCTGCCTCTGCCACACTGCCAGCCTTGCCCATTCCTAATTATGTTTTTCCTCTTTAAAACCCTATGGAGCCCCTTGGGGCAGAGCAGCACCACATARAACTCAGACCACTTAATTCGGTCGATAGGAATGTCCAATATTTATTTATTCAAACAAGTAAAGGAGCTGCATTTCTGCCTATGGAATTGGTGTTCCCAGAAAGGAGGAACCATTGCCAAGCAAAAAATAAGGTGATAAAAAAGGTTTTAAAAGTAGTAATATTCAGATCTGCCTGGCATCCAGGTTGCGCATCCCTGTCACACAAAACCGGGGAAGAGGTGAGCTTGGGGGTGAGAGGAGTCCAACCGAATATGAGGCATCATCTGCCTCGCACTTCCCACTGCCTCTCTATGTTTTAATTAAAAATCCCAATTGATTTTTCACTTTGTTGCAAAATTTCTTTCAGCAAGGCCATGAGTGAGTGGCGAATCCCTTGAGAAAGAGCAGTTTTTGCTGGCGAAAGGCAGGCAGCTTTCTCGGATCGCCTCTGATGAGGTTCAGGCTCCAAATGCAGCGTGCCAAGCGAGCACTGATGAATAAAACAAGGCAGAGCTGCCATTATTGCATCTGCYCATCGGGTCGACTTGCACTGGCCCCGTGGACCTGCTGGCTTCTGGACATGGAAATTTCTGTCGCCATCTTGTGGTTTTTGCCCTAAATGCTGCAGAACTCCCTCCTCATGCCCCAAGACTTTGCAGTTTTTTAAATGCAGTMATTTTTCACGTCATTTTACTTCTCTGATTAGCTTGAGCTGCACTGAAATTGTGAGAGGCAAAAGCTCAGATTTATGCTGTTTGTTATGCTGTAATTCTGGCGCTGGCTTGGGGAGCAGTCACTGGCCTATATTAGTCTTTCKAGTTAAATAAGGACGCAGTATTTTTGCAAAGACCTGAAAGCACATTTAATCCTGTGGGCTTGCCCTGCTCCTATGGTTTTATTGAGGTCTGTCAAAAACTGGGCGCTGTGATGTAGTTTAACATGACCCAGCAGCATTCAAACACCAGGTAAACTGCAGAGCTGCAGATGAGTTCAGGTTAATTCAGGGGCTATTTCTGCTTCTCCCCATTTCCTTAGTGCTGGCAAGTTTATAGGGTGGTATGTGAGCCTGGAGCCTGGGACCCCTCRTAGCAGGGCTTGGAAGGGACCTGGGATGCACAGAGGTTTATGGCCAGGTTCAATTAAAGCAAGGGTGCAATTTCATTGCATCAGGCTCTTGCAAACTGGTCGTGAAGAGCAAGTGCTTGGATATTGGTCTCCCTTTTGGAAAAAAACAATGTGTTCGATGGACAGAAAGCTAATAGAGCTGCCTTGACCTCTTTGGAAAATAAAGAGAATGAAAAGATKCAACAAGGTACTCCTTTCAGTGCCTAGCTGGAGAAGAATTAGAGTGCTCTGCCAGGATGACAAAATACATATATTTCATTAGGCTATAGTGCAAACAAAACAAGATCTTTCAAAACTGTTTWCTTGGCCCTCTGCTTTCAGAAACAGTAACCCTTTGACACTCTTAAACTTGAGGTTTTTGTACTTAATTGATCTATGAAATGTGAAACTCTAGCAGCAGAAAAATATATGAAGTAAAAAAGTAAGTTTGAGGGCTGTTCTTGTCAACTCTGTAGCATATTGTACATACTGATTCAATGGTGGTGCATAGATAATCTGTCACTTTACTTAAAAAAGAGTTCAATCCCTAGAGGCCCCCATTTTCAAAGAGGGACACAGAAGACTCCAAGGAGCTTTGTTCTGATGGGAGTATAAAGCAAGAAGAATGGATTAGCCCTGCTAGGAATGAAACTCTGCAGCTTTCTCTTGGACACTGTGGCCAGAGGTGTTTTGGCACTGGGGAGTAACCAGCAAGTCCCACTGGAGAAGCTCCAGACTGGAGAAGACCAGCTCAGCACTTCCATCTCTTCCCATTCTGGGCTCATCTGGTTCCCCCAGTGCAAAGCCTGATCTTCAAACTCAGTCCAGGCAACACAGCAGGTCTGGTGAAGAATTCCCTGTGACTCCTTCATCTTGATGTAAATCTGTTTGTCTTTGCACAGTGTCCATGCCCCTGGATTTCCWCAGCAAGGCAAAGGAGATTGGGAATGTTGAACCTCAGCCAGCAGCTGAGKTTGCCCTCTAGTAATAAAAGCCAGATCTATGGAAACCCTCCAGGTCTCCAAAGCCCTCAGCAGATCCATTGATTCTTTGAGGATGAAAAGCAGAATCAAGGCTAACAGGAAGAAGGCAAGTTTAAACAAGGCCAAACAAGAACCAGCAKATTTAGGGGTGGCCGAGCAAGCAGCTGAAGGTAGCTCCAGCTGCTTGCACTGTACAGTCTGTCCCTGGAGAGGGCTGAAAAACCCAGGAAGCTCCTCATGGTGAAACACATGGAGATGCCCAGATGTTGCTCAGGCCATGGAGATGCTGCAGAAGCACAGAGAACYAGGACTTGTCTGTGCCAGGGGACGTGCTGCCAGCCCTGGCCTTGGCCATCACGGAGATGTCCCATGTGGAAGTGACTAGAGCTTCAGTCATCCTTCTTTCCTGGGAAAATGCCTCCTGGGACATTTACCAGCAACAGACAACGTCTCATCRCCAGGGCTCTGCTCATGGTCCTGTCTCCTGTGTTGCAGCAAAAGTTGGATGCCTCTGCTTCTTCCTAGGGCTTGGCTTGGTTGGGCTTGGTTGGGCTTGTGGCTCCACACTCTCATGTCGCTTCTTCTCCAGCCGGAGAAATTTCAACATTGTTGTCACATTAGCGACCTCTTCTTAGGGTGAAGCAAAGGGTTTTGGCAATGGATGGGATCTCCTGGGAAGCTGGGCATGCTGAGCAGACAATCTAAGCAAAGAGAGGATGTGTAAAGGGAAGAGCAGTATTTGACACCGACCWCCTTTGGGCATAGCAAACCTTTATCATTATTATGCATTTTAAAGGAGTTGCCAAAGGCAATTCTGAGCTAACATTTCATTCCACTGTGGACCAAGTTTGGAAACAAATGAGAAACTTATTACTAACTCAGATTTCACTGAAAAGAATGGATTCTTTTCTGCCCGCTACCTCTGAGAAATGTTGAGATTTAATTAATCCCTTGCAGGAAATAATGTACAGTATTAGCCCTAATCTCCTATTCAGGATACTATTTCTAATGCTCAGCATAAAGAATGAGATTTTTTTTTAAAATCTGTTGCTGGATGTGAACACGTAAGTGTCAGTCAGGCTGGTGTGAGCAGCGTTGCCCTCCACTGAATGGCGTGCAGAGGACTCACAGCATGGGGAGAGGGAATAATTGTATTTGCTGATGGTTGCATTTGGGCCTGGATTTTGTTCAAATCAAGGACATTTATTTGTCATAGGTTTCCTTCACATTCGGCCTGCAGCCCTTAAGGCCATTCAGTATCCACTGCGTCCATGCCATTCCCACCCTCCAAAAGCCACTGCCTGGAGCCCAACTGGCAGGACAAGATAGAGGACTCTGTGGTTAGATAAATGGCATCAATGCGGGACCCAGATGTCCTGCTGATAGTGCTGGTGATGCCCCCCATGTAAGAGGTAGCTCCACAAATGACCGTGTGTCTMCTCCTCAGAGACCAGAGCTGTTCATTTCAGTTTTTCTGTGATAGATGGTTAAATAGCCAGAGAAGAACAGCACAGGCTTATCATTGAGGCACTGCAAATTTTGCAAGTGAGCCTAACCGTGATTCCTTTACTCCATGACGATGCAAAAAGTGAGAGGCTGCGGCAGGTTGACACTCAACTGATGTCCTCTGAGCTTACCTCCATCAGCATTTTGGTGGGTAATATAGGAAAAGGTGGTTGAGTTTTGAAGGGGAGCTGCAGCAATTCACGTGCAGAATATTGAGACATGTGCTCTGGGTCGTCAAGCACAGAATCCAACTGGAGAGGATCAAAGCAAAAGGGTCTATTTTTGGTTTTTACATGTACTAATTACTCCAAACAAATGAGCAATGCATCTGAGAAGTAATCTTTTTTTTCAGGTTTCCATCTGGTAGAAGTCTTGTAGGTGCTGTAACTTCAGAATCATTTCAAGCCTGTACTTTTCACTGAAGACTCTGGATTTGAAAGTGGAGTCAAGCAGAGTGTGGAAGAGCACAGATTTATTTTTCTGTCTCCTGTGTCCATTCAGAAAGACACGAAAGCAACACGTCTCAGGGCTGTGAACACCTACACCCAGCAACACTGGGAACGGTGGGGTTTATAGGTTATGGAGAATCCCTTTGCATGGCTTTCACATGGGAAGAGTGTTTCCGAGGCTCGCCTTGCTGTTTCTTTTTTATCTTCTTGCTGCATCAGTTAGTCTGACAAGAGACATGACCCCCTCTGCAAACCCGGCCTCACGTAGGGAGAACATTTGTCCTGTTAGGTGGGGACAGACACTTGCTTTCACACAGTAACACAGGAGCCCCATCCCATTCACAGGGCTTCCTGCACTGCCTTCCCGAGGYGCGTGGAAGAGGCACTGAGGGGTGACATCCCTGCTGGGATTTTCCTGGGAATAGGCAAGAAGACCATCCTCAGCTTACTGGTTTCAGAGGAGTCTCCTTTTTCCATTCCACCCCAAATACAGGAATAGGTGGTACCAGACATTAAGAAGTAAGTGCTGTCTTTTGAGAAGAACCTGAAAAATTCAGTTATGACATTTTTATCATTAAAACTTCCTTCTAATGCATCTTCTCTGGGGATTAGGAGTGTTATTATCAATTATGCAATGAAAACCCACCCTCAGCAATTTGTGTTTTCCTTACTTTGTTGTTTTAGCTCTCTCATTTCAGTCCCAGCTCCTGCCTGCTTTGACAGGGTAGCTGGGGTGAAGGAGCAGCCATGTGACCTGTGAGACATTGCAGCACCGTCACACCAGTCTTGAGGCCAGGGAATAGACTGAGTGGTCTTCTGAGGGCCCTGATGTGTTCTGGTTGCTCATCCTTTGCCCGGGAGCTTTCTCTATAGAGCTCTTTCCAATGAAAGTTGGATTGGTAATAGCTGTACTGTAATATTCTAGGTCGGGTAAAGACCTTCAAGCCAATTTTGAAGAGATATAAGGTGAATCTTAAAACAGAGGAGTGATATTGTGGGGAATACAAAGGCATGACAAAGACAGAACTGCACAGCCAATTTCTTATTATCTGAGGCCTACCTAGAGGGTAGAGGATCTCTACATTCCATATGCAACAGTGTTAAAGGACTAAAAAGCTCTGCAACTTCTCAATAATAAATGAATTCCCACCGGGCTGGAGGCTGCTTCCTTGGGAGGCCAGTGGTGGATCTGGGGTGATTTTCCCAGCTTTCTGTGAAGCTGAGGTTGCACATCCTTTGTGAACCAGTTCCACCCACAGAATCACAGTGTCACAAACCTGCAGGAAGGAGTGGGAGCAGAAAGGGAGATTACAGAGCTGCTGCATGCTCTTCAGGCACTGCCTGTGGCAGACCACTCTGTGCATCATTCTAGACTTTTTTTTCCTTTCTTTCTTTCTTT
>PTEX01000009.1:165767-186447 GCA_003342815.1 Eudromia elegans
CTCCCCTTCCTCTCCCCTTCCTCTCCCCTTCCTCTCCCCTTCCTCTCCCCTTCCTCTCCATCTTGGCCACATTTGGCTTAAATAGACCCTTGATCTGCTTTGTTTATGGTAATTTCTTTATTCCTGCATGAGAGAGAAGGACGCCAGCACCGCACTGACATTGTTATTGGACTGCAGATGGGCAGATGGCTTGAAAAAATGATTGCAAGATTTCGCTTGCACTCTGGGCCTGTCTTTCACATTTGGGTGCAAAGACCAAGTTTGTCTTCTGTCACTGAGAGCCGAATTTAGATTCCCTGAAACTTGAAATCAGTTTGAAGACAAATCCCCAAGGTCAGCGACGCCACAGATTTGGAGGTTAAGGATTTGAGGTTAAGAGCTGACAACTAGGATGTAGAGGCAAGATTATGGAAATGAGGATCTGGCGCACATTCATTCTTGTTCCCCCCTTGTAACCCGCTAATGACATTAGCGCCCGTCTTTGACAGGCCCTCCTGGAAGTGAACTTAGATGCTAAAGACGCTTTTACGAGTCCTGGGGACACATGCACAAAAACATGTGGGCAAATCTGCTAAGACCCAGATACGGGACGGAGTCCTCAAGAGCCCAGCGTCAACTTAAAAGAAACCAGCTAAGATAAACAAGGAAGCAACACCCGTTTGGGGGTGGTTGCCCACCATAGTAGCCAGTGCTGAAAAAGGGAGGCTGCATTTCCTCCTGTGCTCTCACAGGGCTATTGACCCCCTAAATTAAAAACTCAGCCTTCCCCTCTCAGTGGTGATCTGGAACCCATCTAATATTTCCTCTTACAGCTGAAAAACTGTGGTCCAGAGAGGTTAAAGTCAAACATCACCCATTAATGCTGCCTGCCTGCCCTGAGCACCCATCTCCGGACTCTGGGGGGTTGTGGCACCGTGTGTGAAGCTTCTTGGTTGCGGTTAATGTAAATCACTGCTCTGAGGTCACTGAACTCTTTTACCCCAGGGAGAGCTTCAGAAACCCTTTCACTGCTGAAACCTTTTGCTACAAGTCCCTCGTCCATCTCCATGCAGGAATACTATGCAATGTGTGCCCTAGACCTAGTTTCTTCAGGGGCAGTTCAGTGACCTGACCCATGGCCCTTGTCCTCCTGCATGGTCGTGTCACAGACCCCAGAGTGGCAACTGTGAGAGAGGTTTCTTCCTGCTTTGGGAGGAAGCCAAAGTAGCACTGGAGACTTCTGCCTTCTCTTTTCCTTGATCTTCACTGTTGTAACTGCAAAGACGGCTGAGCAAGGACAGCTGGATAGGAGTTTTCTAAAGGAGATGCTTTTAGCTTCTCTTGAAGCTGATGGAACGAGCCACAGGATTTTCTCCTTCTCCCATTTTTGTCTGTAGGATTTCAGAGCCTGGTAAGACCAGATTCATCCTTTCCTGTGTCTTGACTATAGCAAGCAAGGGGAACTGCTCTTTCTCTTTTGCATGGGTATTGAAAAGCTTACATTTTTTAACTGTAAAGTGAATGAGATGCAGCCTCTAAGTTCAGTGAAGAACCCATGTGGATGTATATRCATGGATAAATAATGCATATGATGAGGGTGTTTGAAAAATACATACTATTAACCTGCCTAGAAGAACTGCCATTGATCTCAGATATACAAATTTATGGCCTTGTTACGAATTTTCTGATGCCTCAGCTCTGTAGCATTGAAACATTCATTCAAAGCAGCTATAGCTAGCTTTACAAATAGATTTTTTTTCAGAAATAGAGTTTTTCCATCTGTTTGTTCCATTTTCCCATCTGTTCCTCCAGTCTCATAATCTTGTTCAACCTGTTTCTGAAGATTGCCTTTAAGTGGAGATATATATATAGTGTGTGCGTATATATATGTATTCCATTTCAGGATAATTGTTTCTTACACAATGATTGATTTGTTCTTAAATTGCCTCTTTGAACCACTCTGGGCACTTTTTCCACTGACCCATTTACCTTGCCAATACACATTTTCWTCCATCAACCCGAGCATGGGTTTTGAGGCCACAAGGAGTCATTGCTGGACACACAGCAATTACTCCCGTCTCCCATTCCCTTTGCATTTTCTTAGCTGTTAAATAACTTCCCAGCCAGGCTAGCCCGTGATGTGTGGCCAGAGCCACTTGGGAAACTCTGCGTGCACATCCCAGAGCAAACATCTGAGTGCTGTAATGGTGAGCAATGCAAGGATGTTTCCAGGTTTTTGACTGCCTGTCTTTGACTGTCCCRTACTTCTGGTGGTAGATCCGGGGTTGTGGCACCCAGGGCTTAAAATGAAGCTCCTTGCA
Organism: Eudromia elegans; assembly: GCA_003342815.1. Classification (NCBI taxonomy): domain Eukaryota; kingdom Metazoa; phylum Chordata; class Aves; order Tinamiformes; family Tinamidae; genus Eudromia; species Eudromia elegans. The sequence goes on from PTEX01000009.1 coordinate 168,068, forward strand.
CTAGTTTCTGACTTCATTGGCTTTGTGAAACAGCAAGATTCAGGTACCTGCTGGAAAACTCCATTCACCCACACTGTTGCTCTCTACCACTATGGATGCTCTCATACCACGTTGACTTTTGGCCTGCGGTTCAGAGGTGGCTCTGGAAATGCGGTAGCCTTAGTGCAACCCAGGTGTTCCTCAGAAATTGGATACTTTAAAAAAAAAAAAGGAGCTCTCAGGCAATCTGGAAACCCAAGAAGTTTGGATAAGCAGCAGATAAATTGAGAATTAAGAATAAGCTACCACCGARTAAATTGCCTCAGTGGAATACCTCATGGGAGACGGCCTCCCACTGCTAGACAAAGAATGAGGAGCCTGTGGCAAGTCCCAGCCCATGTTTGATCTGTATGGAAAAAATTCACAGGAATCACTAACCAGTATTGTATTGCAGCTATATCAGAAGCCGGATTGGATTCATCTCTCTATAATTGTGTTAATTGTCGGAAAGACACAGGTAAGTGCTATTCTAAGAGCTGTATCATTTCTCTGACAAAGACAGCACAAATTTGCACTTCTCCAGGTCCCCCACAAAACAATCTTTGATTTGTCAAAATAATCCTTTATATAGAGAAGAATTGAGAGTTTGGAAGATAGCCAAAAATGTGCTAATCTGCACTTTTTACATTTCTCTTTTTATGTGAGGGAGGAGGGGAACTAATAATAAGCTTGTAAATCATGTGGTTAAGTTTAAAGAGAAAAGCCTTGGGAAAGTTTTCCAGCCTCCTGCAAGACATTTTGTTTTTATTCCTTCTGTCTCCACAAGACTTTTGCATTCTACTTTTTGCCAACAGGAGGAAGATAGGAAAAATTCTACTGGTCTGTCATCACAAGTGACAGTGGTGAAGTACTTCTATTGTTATCACTTTTCTTCTGGTAGAAGATCAGACCCTCTGCTTAGCAAGAGAGAAAGCATCTTCTCTCTTGTCCCAATGCACTAAGGAAGATGGCTATTTGTAATATTTTTCTTTATATTTTTCTTTATATTGAGCATGAAGTTAAATGCATGCATCCCTGGGCCAGTGGAGATGGTGGTACTCCAGCATTCAGGTCTTGCAGGAAGTTTCTCCTGCAAGGGCAGAGCAGTTTGGGCATGTCACCCATGGCCGCGTTTCACAGCAGCCCTTTCTCTTGGGCTTGGTGGTGGTTTTATTTCAGGGTGGCCATCTGGCCTCTTGATGCTACGCAGAAAGCAGAAAGCCCTGGATTTACCTCCAAGGATAAATGTTTGGGCCACTGGCCCTKGGACAGGCACAAAAGGCTGGTCCTTCACAACTGAGGGCAAGCTCAGGGTGCTGCCTTCCAGCACAGCAAAGCTTTCCTTTGTTACCAACCTGTGCTGGTTTGGTTCTCTTTGCAAAAACAAGGACTCTGTGTTTCGCTGCTAAATCCCCCCATATAAGCATTTTTTTTTTAATTAGATAAAAGCCTGCTGAACAAGAAAGCTTCTCCCTTTAGGTAATGAGACACATTCACCCTTGCTTGTGCTACATGATACTCCATTAGTTGACTTCTTCACTTTTTACAGTTCAGCTTCCTTACGAAGCTGCTCATGAGCGATGTCGATGCTGCTGGCGATGAATTTCCTGCAGAGCTGGCTTGAGCAATGTCTTCCTAAAGTAATGACTATTTATCTCCCCAGCGCCTAGCTGAGTACATAGTCCCCAGGACCTTTCACCGAGCATCCATCAGCAACGAGCTCAAGCTAAGCAAGACACTGCCCCATTGCAGAGCCTCAGCACGTCAAATGCCTACGTTGTAACTAATTATTTCTATTGGCTGATTACGTTTTAGTTTGTCCATTTTATAGGTAAACAGATTTATCTTAGGAAGGCAAAGGYAATAATGAAGCTGTTTGTTATTCATTGCCTTCCTTCAGAGACTGAAAGGATGAGCACCAAAATGCAGAAGGTTCAGCCTTACAGAAAAGTCACTTGATTTTCACACACATGAATAATGAGCAGCCCAGATTGCCAGGAARGATCAGGAAGGCCTGAAAAAAAATGCTGTAACCTCCAAGCAAGACTCCTTATAAAAAAAGATAACATTAATGATTTGGATTCCCATGCCAGTTTTSTTCTGGACCTCTGCATTTTAGAAAGGAACTATTTCCAACTGGCAAATCGTTGTGAGGACCCTGGTCTGCAGTGCAAGGGGACCACCATCTAGAGCCCACCTCAGACATTTCAAGAACATCAGCATCTCATTGAGTTCAACTCACCCGTATGTTGCCAGTAGCGAATCTGGGCACGTGCACCTCGTAGACATCCCTCTGCCTGCCTGGCACTTCCAGATATTTATGCYTGGTTTGGACTGTGAAAACACTTAGAGCTGTATCAGAGTGTACAGCCCATGGCCAAGGAGAGCATACAAGCAGTGTCTGACCCAGAGAGCTTGCMGCTGGGAAGCTGCAAGAAGGGAGGAAGAAGGCAAAAAAGGAGACAGAAACATGCTGTGACTGGTAAAATAAGCTGTGTCCAGACGTTCGTATCCCGGGTGGAAGACAGATCCTGCCCACTGGATCCTGCAGACCTGGASCTATGCCCCGATGCTGTGACAGCAGAGACGCGGCCATGAAGTGGGTCAGGTGCCAGCCAGCGCGTTGCTGCTGCAGTGTCCTGCCAGGCTCGCCTGTTTCTCTACAGGATTCAGTTTCTGGCACATCTTGCTCCACATCCCAAGCACATTCAGACCCTGAAAATAAAAAGCATAAAAAGCGAGTGGCAGAGAGATGCAGAAGTGGCTAGGGCTGCCCTCAGTTTAGCATGGCCAGCCTTGGAGGTCTCAGCAGGTCTGAGAAGCATGAAGCTTTCAGTAAGACCTGCACATAACAGCCCTTCAGAGGGCAAAACCTTGAGTTCCTGGAGTCTCCTCTTTAGGAAGGACCCTTCTCTCCACCTTTCCATCCCTGCAGAAAGATGCCGTCATTGGGAATGTCACCACTGGATATTCCATTGGGAAGGAGGCGCCTGCTTGTCCTTGGTGCAGGAGCAGGATGGGAGCAGGGGATGGTTCTCCACAGGCTCCTGGCTGCTGCATGGGGGCCACGCGCACTAGCTGGGTCCAACGTGCCAGCTTTGCCATCAGTTCTGGTTGGCCTCCCGTGCTAAGGTTGTAACCAGCAGACCTGCTCACCTGCCCTCCAGCAAAGTCCTGCTCCAGGGAGAAGAGGCCTTCTCCTGCTCATCCCTGCTTGCCATATTGATTGCAGCAGGGTAGCATGGAGACGAGCCAGGCAGCAAGCCAGCCACCCTTGGGAATGATTAAAGAGCACGCCGGAAAGGCTGGAAGTGAAGGAGAACAGACTGACATGTGGGACTGTACCCCTTTATTCCACCTCATCCTAGCCTCATGCCCAGGACGCTGTAAATGGTGCCTCTTCTTCTGCACAGCACTGTCCACCCCAAAAATAAAAGCAGCAGCATACGGACCCCTGGGTAAAGGGGAACAAAGTCCCCAGGACGGGGACAATATCACTATTGTGCCCAGATTTGCAGGCTGATTATGCAGAGCGCAGCCAAGGAAAGGTGAGGCTATGACCCATTGTTTTCAAGCGATCAATTGAATACTGTCATTTGCATTTAAAACGCTCCGGATTCGCACTGTCAATATGCCAAACAGCTGCTCTGGCTTTTCAGCATTCCGTGGTGACAATCACACTATCGTACATCATTGGCACCAGGATCTGCAATACTCTCAGTGTCAAAATTTTGTGGGTTTTTTTTTTTTTTGGAAAAAAAATCCACCCCACCCCCCCAAAATACCCAAACCTGTGAAAAATTCGCTTTTAAAATGATTGCATTTGATGCTGCTAACCAGGCCTTCACAGATGCCAGCATATCAAAATTCATCTCTTTTCTTCCTCTCCTACAATTAAAAGGTAGTTAAGAAAGAGGCTGTTCCTGATAGATCCACCTTCTGTTTTCTCCTTTGTATGCGTATTATTCATTAGCAGTCTAATAAGAGTTTCAAAATGCTCTGTGCCTCTGCCAGCAGGGCATATGTATGTAGACATGTGCTTGTGACAGATAAGTACATAAACAGCATATTGGCACCAGAAAGACATCTGTGCCTAGAAAAATGCTTGTGATATGTACATAAATGACATTTTAGCTCTAGTCAAGTCCTTGTGGCTTTGAGAGGAATATGTGACTGTACTCTTCTCTGTGAATACTGAAAAGGTGCATCCTAGAAGGGCGATATTTTAGAGGTTTGCTGCAAGTCGGAGGAAGAGCGCTGGGGTATCGTATTGCCATGCTGCCACTTGCGAAGAGCATGAGCTGCGGGGAGGGAGCCGTGTGGATCCCAGGCATCACGGAGGGCTGCTGTGGACATTGCAGCAAGATGCACCCCAAAATCTGCTGGTTCAGTCCGCCTTCATGGGGACCGTCTTTGCAGGATGGGTCATTGCATGATATGGTGGACGCCAGTGACGTCCCTGGCTGCGCGCAGGGTAAAGGCTTGGCCCAAGGAACAGAAATGAGAAGGAAACTGGGGGTCTGTGGCTCATGGTTTGGGGGCACTGCCAGTGCTCTCAGCAGCCTCTTTTCCTTATCAGGTTGACAAATTTGAACAAAATCCCTTTACTGCAACTGGCATCAACATCAGAGTAAGAAATTTATGTCTATCAAAGGAGGGTGCTGGGTCATATTTTCTGGGATCTTTTCTGGATTGCACCACTGGCTATCTCGCAGGGGTACTCACCCCACCTAGCTTGGGCACAGCATGCGTCTGTGCACCCCTTTGTGGCATCAGCTGTCTCTCTTGCAGCTTTAACTGATGCTGGAAATTCAGTCATGGCCAGCAGTTAATAGGTGAGAGTTTAAGGAGATTCCCAGGGCAAAATGGAGAGTATTTGCAGCTACTTTTTGGTGGAAGTGAGAGAAGGTGCAAAACAGGAGGCACGTTAGTGTTGTCCATGACTGCAGAGGAGTCAGTACAGCAGGTTCTCCCTGGTGTTGGGGTTGCAGCCAGTTTCTCAGAGGAACCTGAGCCCCCATGGGCGCACTTAAGTCCTGGTGCAGTCACACTCAGGGCAGCAGAAAAGGGACATTCAGATGTATCTGGTCCAAGCTTACTCCAGAAGGATTGACTCCCCCAGGACTCTGCCGATTCCTCATTTTCTGCATTTGAAAAATTGCCCATCGATTTCTACTGCTTCAGTGAACCAAACCCTCAAGAGATATGAGTATCCGGAGCTGCTGTTGCCATTAGGACCTGGACTGGATGGCAACGCAGCCACTGCAGGTGAAAGCCCCACAGGACGTGGTCTCACAGCACAAATCAGCATGGTAGAGACTTCAGCCCATTGCTGTTTGCCAGAAATGAAAGTGGGTTTGTTCTTTTGTGCCTTATATACGGGGTGGGGGGGAAAAAAGCTAAGTACTCCTCAGTATAAATCAGTGTGGCCCTGTTGACTTAACTGATATATGTCAATATGTGTCACCAAAGCGTCCACTCCCCAGGTATGTGGAAGGCTAAAACCTGTAGTATCCTCCTAGCTATGAAGACTGTGAGGTGAATTACAGGAGTGGATGAGCTGTTACTTGATTGAAAAAAAATGTGTTGGGGGGGAAAAATTGTCTCCACTCATTCTCATTTTGCATGTGATTTTTCCTACATATGTTTCTAATCATTAAGAAATTCTGTAGCTTAAATAATGCTCTGAAAGTACGGTAACTGTTGGACTACATCCTGTTGTAATCTTATTGAATTTCACTTCTTTGGAAAAAATAATGGGATACTATATCTTGAAAAACAAATGGTAATTACATTTTTAACAGAATGTTTCTCTTTGTGTTCAAAACCTTCTGCACACAGTTAGACATCTAGCCAGGGAAGAAGGTACAAAGCATATGGGCCAATTTCTGTCTGTTGGCTGTTCAAGATGCCTTAATATTCAAGCAGTGATGTTTGTGTGTCCATGCAATATGGCATACTGTACCTACCATGGGATCTGAGAGCGCAGGTAAGGTGCTCACCAAGTCATGCAGGGGGGGCAGAAGAGGTGCTCTAGGAGGAGGAGGCGAAGGTGGATTTATCCTTGTAGGGGTCTATAAGGCTGCCAGGTCCACTAGATATTTCTGCCTAACTTCTTCAATTGCAGCTTGAGATGAACCACAACATTATGCCCCTGCTAGGGTTTAGATGTCGCTGCCAGGTCTTGAGCGTATATCCACTAATGTTCAGGCCCTGCTCCAGAATAACAGAGCAGGAATAATGTTGCTGCTTGGATCCTTTACACACTGCAAATTAGGAAATGTCCAACACTTTTTTCCCAGTCCGTGCATGATTCTGAGCACATTCGTGATCTGCATGTCATTGTGTGCTGAGAACTGGTTTGGCTAAAAGCGATGGGCCAGCAATAGCATCATTACAATGAAGTTTCTTAACAGGCTGCTGCTGCTGTTCACTGAGGTAATATGGGGTACGCTGGTAATATGGGAATGCTCCTCCCCAGCTTCTAGTAAATCTAGCATGTTGAGGCCTTTGTGAAGAGATAGGTTTGGACATATGAAACTTCAAGGCAAAGTAATAGGCATGAGTTTTCTGACTGACAAGACACATGTGAATACATGCAAAATGTGCTCCTACAACTAAAAATAACATTTCTCCTGTCAACCACGATGCATCCACCCCCACGACACCACCCAGAAGAACACATTAACACCTTGGTTTTGCACGCAGCCCAATTCACAGCAGCCACAAGTGGTACAGTGATCTGCACTCTGTGCGTACTGACAAATCATATGGCATGAGGAGGAACAGAGGAGTGAAACTGGGCTAGCAGAAGTTGACGCCTTATCGTCACAGTCCCTTTGAGCATGCTGTAGGCTGACACCTCCACCAGCCGAGGCATCTCCCTGATGCCAGGATGAAGAGCACAAGCCCACTATGCTTGTTTAGCCTTTGGTAAGCATGGATCGGCTCATCCCATTCGGGAAGTTTGGAACAGATGCATCAACCCAAGCAGGCTCAGGAACACCACAGATGTACCTATATGGGGACAAGCAAACAATACCCAAGCACCGCTGCTCATAGCTGTGATACAGGGATGGGCAAAATCTGTGTTGATAGATCATTTGGTGCATAGTGGGACCCAGAAACCTGTAAATATTGTTTCAAAACAAAAGCTGTTGAATTCCAGACAGCCGTCACCCTAAAACACATTGTACAATAACTAAGGGGTAATTGTGTCCCACAGCCTGCACCTACTTCTACTATTATTGCAGTCACCAAGACAATGAAAAAGCTTCTCTTCTAAAGGAGAGAAAAGACTAGAGAAATGTCAACATTTTTGGCAAAAGATTATTTCCCATAAAAGAAAAAAGCCTTTTATGTGTCAAAAAAAAAAAACCTTTCTGAAAAAATAGCCCAGCTAATAAAAACATATCGTTCTTGTGAAATTTCCACCAAGATGTCTAAGAAAATCATCTTAAAATCATTATTGACAGTTTCTCCTCAATAGACATGTAGGTCACTAGCAAAGTATAGTTTTTCAAAGGAGAAAAAGGAGGAGCTGGAAACAAGTTGTAGCTGAAACACTGGCAGCTGGTGTGAGATTGGTTCCCAGACACAAAGGTCACTCTTGGTCTGGCTGCAGCCGTGCCCAGGACAGCACGAAGCTTTATTCAGAGGAGATTTTCAGAAAACCCAGGAGATTTAAATGCATAAGTTCCAATCTCTCCTTTAGCTAGCAATCKCATGAGCCTATGTTCTCACTCTCTGAATTAAGCTTCTTTAACTCTCATTTAAGTGGCTGGGCAGAGCCTTGGGCTCTGTCCCTCCAGGGCTTCCCCCTGCCTGAACTTCACTGAACTCCAGCAAAGCCTGGTGGCCCTCGGAGCATGTCGAGGGCCTTGGGCCCTTTGCAGAGGGTGCTTAGCCCTTAACAGGATCAGCCCTTTTGCAATTCAGATGGTGTCCATCACCTCAGATGCCTTACAGTTTTTAAATTATGCAACGCCCACCATATGTATTTAGCCAAGTAAGCTGCTTTCTCCTAACCTCAAATGTTTTAATGCTTATAATCCCAGTCAGGTATCTGTATAAAGGAGCTCCCTGTAAAAAGCAGGAGGCAGGCAAGTTCTCCCGTAACGAAGCTGAGGGACTTGGCAGAGGTGTAAAGCTACAGCTTTGCGAGATTRCTTTTGTTTGGCCAAATATCTGAGATGTTGGCATTGCTTCTTGAGGTCCCAGCTTTTTAACTCAGTTGTTCTGCAGGTCTTCTGGCAATAGCTGCACGTGAGGCAGTAGCTTGCCCATGGCAAGTTCTGTCCCTGTTAAGCAATCAGCATCTTTTAGCTTGCTTTCTCTCCAAGTTCAGCAAGTTTTTCACCTGTTTCTTACTCCTGTTTCAGCAAGTTTAGCACCAGCATCAAGTACGAGGTCCCTCTCTGGGATGAAAAACTGAGCTTCAGTCAAGATGCAGATTCCATTTTGGCCCATTTTACTTTCTCTGCTGGAAAAGCTCAATGGTCAGATTCTCCTGCTGATTCTGGTCACGTTTCTTTTGATTGTTGACCTTTTGAGAAAGAGACGTCCCAGGAATTTCCCTCCAGGGCCACAGCTTTTTCCTCTCGTGGGAACCTTTGTGGATTTTAAGCGGCCTCTCCACCTTGCGCTGCAGAAGGTAAGAGTTCCATGGATGTTTGTGTTACTTCTGATATCTCTAGGGGAGCTCTGTCACTAAACCTGAGGAGCAGAGGCAGCCTCTGAAGAACTAGCTAAAAAAACCAAACAAGCAAACAAAAAAACCCTTTACAGTAGATGTCAGTTCATGGGTTTACCCTTTCTGTCACCTCCTCTTCCAGCTAGGTCTGATGGAAAGAATCCTGAGGAAGAAACCCTACATGTTCCTCCTCATTYTTCCCATCTGATCATGGGAGCTTCTTCTGCTTGAGCCAGAAGAGTGGCCTTTGATGAATGAAGAGTTTCAACTATGCAAAGCACCTCTGAAAAATTCAGTGTCCTTCTCTATGCTCAGAGGACAAGAATTTCTCCTATTGTGCGTGTGAAAGAAATATTAAGGCCCAAAGTTAAATATCCCTGTGGTGACTTCTGTGTCACAGAAAGAAGCAGAGACAGGTCTAGACAGATTTCCAGAGCCCTGACTTCCCCAAAGGCAATGACGGCGTGATAAATTACACGTACTGAGAATCTGTGCTGACAGGACGTAAATCAGGTTCTGACTTGCTGGTTGCAAATACGAGTGTCTCCCAAGGGACCCTCTGGGAAGGGCAGCCACCAGCCTGCAAAGCTTTAGCCACCAAAGTGATAATTATGTTTGTGGCATAAAGGTTTTCTACAACGTAGAACACCAGGTTGGATGTGTTGAGGAAAAGCATGTCCAGCTATCCCATTTATGAAACTCTTCAAGAGGCATTGCCAAAGCTCTCAGGCTCCAAAACGGCCTCCTTTTCCCTCAAAACTGGCACGTCACAACAGGAAAAACTATCCTGTGAGATCTGCTGCTGCAGAAAGGGAGCATGGTCAGAGCTGAAGACTCTTGAAATACAGATACTTCAGGCACATATCTCTATGTGCTACCAAGACCTAAGCTTTGGGGGAAGCAAGTACATAACTGCGAAATCCCTAGGACTGAGACTTAGGCTTCCAGGCATTACATCATGAAAGAGATATTGATGTGGGTCATATGGAGAGAATTAGGACATGTCCTCAGGATATTTTGTCAGTAATATAATTGATAGTACTCATTAGCGACCTATTCGGCCCCAAGCTGGTTTCATGAGTCACCACTGAAATTCAGGGGGACCATGTGTGGCCATTCACATAGAGCTGCACTGAAGAAAGCTTGGACTGAGCTACTTGGCAAAGTGGAGGGACAGAGGACACAACTGCCCTCTCATAGACATCAGAGAATTAAATGCTGACGAGGAGAGACTAGCATTAGCATTATTCAAGAAAGGATAATGATATAAACTGGACATGAATGCASTCGGGCCTTAAATTTGCTGAAAAATGTAGCCATCAACAGCTGAACCACTTTTTGACAGGGACGGCTGGAGTAAGAAATGGCACCATGTTTGATGCAAAGTTCATGAAAAGAGATTATTTGTTATGCTTTGCCTTCAACAGCAAGAGCCTGGACTTAGTGACCCAGGTAGTGCCCTTCTGAGGAGAAGAGGGGAAGAGCAGGTTATTTGTCASACTGCCCAGCAGGTACAAAGCAAAAAGTCCTGGTCTCATGACCAGGCAAGGTAAGGATGCAACCGGCTGGTGAAAGCCATGTCGTACCTGCTACTGAGCACAAACCACCACCTCTTCCACTAGTGTTTTTATGCCATTTCCAGCTTCGAATAGACTCATAGAGTAGATTAGGTTGTGGAGGCTTATAGGCCAATCTCTTGCTCCAAGCAGGAGTCAATTCAAAGTCAAACCAAATTGCTCAAGATCTTGTCCAGGAGGGTTTGGAAAATCTTCCCCTTCTTGCTCTCAGCCCAATGCAGAGAGCAGGGAGGTCAGAGGAGCCTTTCTTTCAGCTCACTCCTTTGTACGGCAACATCTTCAGCGTGCAGTTTGGAAGCCTGACATTTGTGGTAGTCAACGGATACCAGATGGTGAGAGAAGCTCTCGTCCATCAGGCTGAAATATTTGCAGATCGTCCGAACATTCCACTTCTTCAAGAAATTTTTAAAGGCTTTGGTGAGTAGAGCTGTGAGGATGTGGGTGCAAATTCTTCAGCTGTGCAGAACAATAACAACTGGAATGAAATAGGCTGAATTCAGCTACATGGTGCCGATAAAGGTTTGCGTAGAGGTAGGCAAGAACCAAATTTGGCCTAATAACCTCATACATGTACATTTTAACCTCTCTGGGAGCCCTTTTATGTGCCGTTTCAGTGCCCAAAGGCAACCCATTGCCTACTCCTAAGTAGGAACTGCATTCCAGCAGTCTGTACTCAGGCATTTACTTCAATAAAGACTGGGAAAGAAATGCAAAGCACTCTGTGACTTGAAGAGTTTTCCCCCTGGTTTTAAGTCCTCCTCTACTTTTCTCTGCTCGGGCTGCATGCAGCTCCAAAGAATGGGAACCAGTGCTCCTGCCTGCAGTGCTGCCAACAGCATGATAGTACTTAGAGTATTTTGGCTTACACCTTTTTTTCCCCACGCAAAGTGATAAAGTAGCAGATTAAAGCAAATCCATAAAAGTAGAATCTTTAGCATAAGCCAATTACTCTTGAATTTTAATTCCCAGGCAAAAGTATAGATTTTAAATATTTAAGGTTGGGTTTGCTTTTTTAAATTTTTTAATTATTTTTTTTTAAGGACAATGGCCATTTCTGGATCTGGCCACCTGTACATGGCATAGAAAGAGGTTTTGTTTTCTGATTTTTTTTTTTTCTATTTACAGGGCTCATATCATCAAATGGACATATATGGAGGCAACAGAGAAAGTTTGCTTTGTCAACACTGAAAAGCATTTCTGTAAGCTTTGAGGAAAAAGTGCAAGAGGAGAGCCGATATCTTGTTGAGATAATAGAGGAAGAGAAAGGTAAACCATTAATTTAGACCATCATATGCTAAATATTCAGCTAAGCTTTCGCCCAGTGAATCAAGAGAAGGAAAACTATTTCTATACAGCCCAGGCAGAGTTTTTCTATGGTAGCTCCAAATYTTTATCTTACAGCTCTAGACTCTGCCTTTTCACACTTATTTTAGGCCTTATCAATATGGAGCAAAACAGATAGTATGTGTTAATTATAACTTGCATGTTTATATGGCTAAGGAAACCTTTCCTCTGCACTTTGGAGTCATAAATGCAGCTCTCATGGCATCAAGCTCTTGTACTCAGAGGCTCAGTTAACCTCTGCTTGTCCTTGGTTTTGCAAAGAATTTTAAAACTTGTTTAGTCAGGGTTTCCTTTTGTGCTGTGCACAGATGAAGCGTGCGCCTTGCTCTTTTGTGGTCCGGCTTTTAAGAATTGCCAGAGGGATATTAGTAAGACTAATTTGTATGTTGGTACATGGGTGATGTTGCACTTCAGCTTTAAATAGAAGCAGATGGGGTTGAGCTAATTCTATAGAGCTATATATAGTAAACAAGAAAGATCTAAATAGGAATCACAAAATTATATACTGAACTTGCTCCATTTTAATAGCTCTTGCGCTGAACAGGCCAAATACTGCATGTTGCCAATTGATTATAGTCCTTCATAGGCCTAATCAATAAACTAATTAAGCTGCTGTTTTGGGTCTTTCTTCACGCTGGTAATGATGGGTAGTGATCATGTCCATCACTCTGAGCATCCTCCAAGTGAAATTATTTTCTTGTGGAGCGGAAAGACCTACTGTGCTGAGCACAGCCCCTTACATTGAGGAGCAATGTTCCTCACCAGTCCACAGCAGCTCCCAGGTAGAGTCGGTTTCCGATGAATGCCAGGCTGGCATGTCATGGCAAGTGGCTCTCAGGAATGCCTTAGGAGCTGGAAGACTCCAGGCTGCTCTGGAGGACACCAGTCTGGCTGCTGGTCCATGGCTCTCCCAAGGAAAAGTATATAGTGGACATCACACCATGCTTGGCTCAGTTAAACGGAGCACTGGCGTCATCAGGAAAAAAAAAAATGAAATGCAAGCCTGCATTTCCTAYCTATAAAATTAACATTCCATATTTGCCATGCTCAATTAACTATGCCGAGGGGCACAGTTGCCCTGAGGGGCTTTGCTGTGGAAAACGGTTCAAATCCTGCCTTTGCAGCTCTGCATTGGGAAAGCACCACAGCGTGCAACCCTCAGCAGGATCAGAGAGTCAGACTACCCCAGGATCCACCCCAGCACGTGYATCCACTTTTTCCATCCTTATTTTGCAAAGAGCGAAATGAAGGTCCCCAAGGAGGGATGATGCTGTGGATAGGTGGTGAGTTGGTTAGAGCAGACCAGGTGCCCTGGGACCGGGGTGCCAACCTGCATTTGCACTGGGGTAAAAACTGCCTATCTGCCAGGCAGCAGCTCTTGCCTGAGATTAAATACAGGGGAAAAAAAATAAATGAAACACAATGCCTCTTCTCCTGTGTCCTCCAGGTCAACCATTCGACCCTCATTACAAAATTAACAGTGCCGTCTCCAACATTATCTGCTCCATAACTTTTGGAAGCCGCTTCGACTACCACGACAGCCGCTTCCAGGAGCTGCTGTACTCRCTGGCTGAAACTCTGCTCCTCATAGGAAGCTTTTGGGGCCAGGTAAAGCCATTCTGATTACTTTCCAACTTCGCTTGTGCATTAAGTGCTTGGAAAGCCCACATTTCTAAGGTAATCTGGCTTTTCCCCGTGGAAGAAAAAAGAGAGTCATGTTATAAGGGAAATGACCATGAGTATTGTTTTACATGCTTTTATACATAAAATCCATCAAACAAGCTAAAATAACTCAACTAGTGAAGCTAGTAGAACTAATTGTATGGTCTGAATGGTGGCACCCTGCTTTTTTTAACCAAAGAAATACAATTTTGTTCTGTCTGCTTGATGCTTTTGCAGCTGTATAATGCTTTCCCCTTGGTAATGAGATGGCTCCCGGGACCCTTCAGGAAAATCTTTAGGCACTGGGAGAAACTGAAGCGCTTTGTGAAAGGAGTGATTGCCAAACACAAGGAGGAGCTGAGCACAGCTGAATCGGGGGATTACATTGATTGCTACCTGAAGGAGATAGAAAAGGTACAGCATGAAGGGGGGCTGGCCAATCAAAGCCCAAGGAATGAGTACAGGAGACCCAGAGCTATTTGCTAGTTTGAGTTATGCACATAAAGTTTGGGAGTGGGTCTATGAAGACATAACCCTCCAAAATAAGTTCCACAAGCTCCCTAAGTCCCTTAATTTCCATTTTTTTCATTTTCTTCCCAAGTGCAAGGGTGATCCCAGCTCTTATTTCCACGAGGAAAACCTGCTGTGCTCCACCCTGGACCTCTTCCTGACTGGCACTGAGACGACTGCCACCGCCATCCGCTGGGCCCTGCTCTACATGGCCATGTACCCCCATGTCCAAGGTGAGAGCATCAGCAGGGAACTGCAGATGTTTTGGGGAAGGCCAAAACCAGCTCATCATGCGTTAGGGTGGAAATGCAGAGAGAACTGAAACTCAGAAAAATATTTTAATATGAAAAATCTAGAAGAGAAAACCAACAAGTCATGACTGTCCAGTAGAAAGCTCTGGCCTTTTGAGCATAGGTCCCTTTTCTTTCTCTTTCCATAGAGAAAGTGCAGCTGGAAATCGACAGCGTGATCGGGCAGTCGCGCCAGCCGGCGATGGACGACAAGGAGAACATGCCGTACACCAGCGCGGTGCTCAGCGAGGTGCTGAGGATGGGCAACATTGTGCCGCTGGGCGTCCCCAGGATGTCCACCAGCGACACCACCCTGGCAGGCTTCCACCTGCCCAAGGTACAGGCAGGAAAATGTCCCCTCCACTCATGGGAGCCTCAGAATTTGATTGGRAAGGGAACCAACCAGCAGGATCTTACCCAGATATCGCAATAACATAGGAAATAGGAGCCATTCAGATGGGCATGGTAAAGGTGTTACGGATCTCATCTCTTCACGCGGGAGATCCTATGGCAGAGCCATGACACCAGTCATCATTTTCATTTTTATAAAGTTTGCTTCTCAACCTTATACAAGATCCTTTTCACACATTATGTGAATATCGGTCCAGGAAGTGTACGGAAGAGATTGGCTACRTGCAAAGAATATCAAAAATCATCTAAGAAAAAAGTAGCACCTGGTAAAACTTAAGAAGTAGTAGCTACTGATGGCTATGTACATTATAAAAGTAAATTTCAGAAGTAAGATATATTTAATCTCATCCATTGACATGAGTGGTTGCTTCATGGAAAATAAAAACCAAAACACTTGGGCATTTTGCTCCACATTTCTTATTTTTTTTTGTTTGTTTTCTGATGGAGAATGTGGACTTYAATCAGATATTGTGCTGCTTTAAATAAACAGCACAATAAAGAGGATCCATTGAAAATTATTTGGTTCGGTTACTCCAAATTCCCATGGGAACATGTTTACTGATGTAAAATTGGCTTATAGTCAGCAACATTAGCACAAAATACAGTTCCTAAGTGATAGATATATACATTAAAGTTAATGTTTGCACTGATTTTCTCCCTCACTTAATCATGTTAGTTAAAAATCCAACATTTTATTCTTAAGAAAGCATGTATTTCATTTCATGTGCAGACCAGAGCCGATAATAAAMCGATCTGACAATGTCTTGGTGCTTCTTCTCACGTGCCTTTCTCCCACAGGGCACCACGCTGATGACCAGCCTGACTTCTATCATGTTTGACAAAAATGTGTGGGAGACGCCAGACACCTTTAATCCCGAGCATTTCCTGGAAAATGGCCAGTACAGGAAGCGAGAGGCTTTCCTGCCTTTCTCTGCAGGTACAAATGCAGGGGAAATGTTTTTCTTTGCCTATGCAGTGTGTTATTTTTCCTTTAAGAACCCCTATATGAGAGCAGGTGATGCTGCTCCTTGTCTGGCTTTCCACCTCGCCTAGTTACCCACATCCAGTATTTCCATTGGCAAAACAACCTGCAACAGTTAACGCTGACTGCACTGAGCTGTACCATGGGAGTGGGAGGAGTTAATTTATTAGTGCACGATGAAAAATCAGGCTTTTTCTCTTGCATAAGCTGCATAGATGGGCTTTTCCTGCCTCCTTTTGCCCACTGGGCAACCCGCGCAGCCTTCGTGCTGCACTTTGCAGCCAAGTTCTGGGGAAGGTTTCTGCAAAATGTGTGGGTGAACATTGCCACCTAACCTTGCAAAGGAGAAAAGCTCTGCTCCAAAAAGTGCACGGGAAAGGAAGGACGGCTGGGATAGTGAGTCCCTTGCACAGGTGGCAGCTCAGACTCACAACATCCTCATACTGGGGCTGGCCTGGCCAGCAGCACCAGCAAATGCCCTGGCTCCTTAGCACCGGAGGAAACATCGGGCACTAAACTAAGGATTTTGCTATTTTTATTTTTTTAATGGAAATCCCTACATCTGTAAACTTGTGGTAGGATAGGCTGGGGTTTGCTATCACCTAAGCCCATCGCTCACAGGCTGCTCTCTTCTCCCCTGCCAGGCAAGCGGGCTTGTCCCGGTGAGCAGCTCGCCAGGACAGAGCTCTTCATCTTTTTCACAGCCCTCCTGCAGAGATTCACCTTCGAGGCACCGGCGCATGCGGCGCTGACCTTCGACTTCACGCTCAGCCTCACGCGCTGCCCCAAGTCCTTCCAGATCCGTGCGCTGCCTCGCTGCTAAGCACCCCAAGGAGCTGCCATGGGGAGAAGGGCCCTTTTCCCCAGCAGTCTCTTATGTTTTTGGATGTCTCTGGCTGTTCCCAGGACAAGGCAGGCTAGGACGTGCACTTTGTGTTCCCATCTCCATGTTGACTTCAACATCCAGGTGGCCATGGCCAGCAGCCAACTTCACTGCCTCAGGTAGCCTCAGCTCTACTATGTTATGAGGTCCTCGTGCTCCCACAGTGTGTACAGAGACCATATCTCAGCCTTGMAACAGCAGCATCCCATTTTTTAATATCTCATGCATGTACTTGAATTTTGAGAAGGAAGATAGAAGGTGGTAGAAACAGCCTCTACCGAAGGCCATGTGGAGCTGAAGCTTCTAGGCAGGTCTTGAACAGCAATAAAAATTTAATGTTACACATTTAGGAGGATAGGCTGATCCCAAATGGTTTGTGCTAATAAAATACGCAGTGGAAAAACTGTTAAAAAATCATTTGGGAGGTACTTGGTCCTGGTTTAGTCACAGACAAGGAGCGTAACAGGCAGAAGGGAGCCAGAAGCTGCCAATGGACAAAGCAAAGTGGYGGCTTCACACTGGGACGTCCCCACCTTCCTCTTCATCACTTTTGTGATTGGGGTTTTGCCCCAGTCAAGTCACCCAAGGGTATTCCCCAAGCACCATGAGACACTGCYCCTGCCCACCCAAAGCGCACTCCAGAAGCATGACAAGAATTAGCCCAGTAAACAAAGTGTACAATTTGTACAGAGTTTTCCTATTTATGTAACCAAACAGTTAATTCTTGGAGAGCGTCCCATGCTCTCCCCTGCATGCTTTTGCTTGGCACTGAACCCAGTAAAATTTATGTCCTCCCTTCTTTTATTTTTCCTCTAACCTTTCATAAGTAAGTGACTTGTATATGTGTGGACGAGTCAGCCACTAGATGGGCAGCAAGAAAATTAAATCACATTTCATTGCCACTGGATTTCGTCCCCGTCACAGGSCTGGTGCAATTGCAGATTGGTGCCACATGGGAGTGCCCTCTGCACAGCACATCCCTCGCCGGAGCTGCAAGCGGGCCGTGTTTGTGATCATTTTAATCCTCTTTCATTTTTAAATAATGCCACTTACAGGCTCTCTCCCTTTGTAGTTTTTTTTAATSTTTTCCTTTTCTTCGCCTTCTTTTTATTTTCCTTCTTAAAACAAGGATATGTGAAAGATCTGTATGTTTTTCCACCCTCTGAAGTTTTCAAAGCTGCTCAGGACAGGTCAAGGGTCTCCTCCATCTACCTGCACTCGGGAGTGTGTCTGACCTCCGGTATGTGTGCACAACCTGTGCTATTTGCTTTGGCTTAGCAAACACGCTTCTCTCTTTGGTTTTCCATTTCCAAACTTGCGGCTGCACTTGCGGTTCCCCTTACTGTGCCTCATGGAAGAGAATAAAGAGCTGCAATCCTTTGTAATCTTTTCCTTTTTAAATCACTGTGATGCTTTGGGGGAAAAAAAATTCTAAAATGCACTGATCCCATGTCACATATCCTGGGGCAGATGTGGTTGCTGCACTCGTGCCAGGGCATAGCGGAGCAGCAGGAAATCACTGCAGAGCAGCCAGGAAGCAGGAGCAGAGCTCCSGGATGGACTCCGCCACAACCACAAGTACCGGGGGAAGGAGCCAGGAGGGCCGGGGCGAGTGAGCGGCTGCAGGGAGGATTTCCAGCCTGGTGTCTCTGGTGTCCTCCCGGCAAGGCTGGAGGGATCAAACTGCTGTTTAAGTTTATACTCGTCGGGGAGGGTGGTGGGGAGGCGTGCCAAGGTGGGCGGGCAGCTGCGCCAGTAGCTCACTCGTGCGTGTCCCTATCCCTATGCACTTTGCCCATCTACGGGCACGGATCCGGACGGACAGGGCTGCCGGCAACGTGACCCTCGCCATGCTGCATCTCCTCAGTGACTGCATCTCYAGYGTSTCCATACGGACCCTTCTGGTCTTCCTGGTCGTCTTCCTGCTCATTGCTGACTACATGAAGAGGAGGAAACCCAAAAATTTCCCACCAGGACCCTTCTCGCTCCCCTTCCTGGGCAATGTCCTCTC
>PTEX01000009.1:187077-533511 GCA_003342815.1 Eudromia elegans
ACTTGGGGTTTCACGTCTGCTCCTCCTCCAATGAGCTTAGTGCTGCATGGCTTTGATCATTTCTCTTTCCCTCCAGCTTATTAAAAAATATGGGGACATCTTCAGCATGGACATGGGCAGAATGAGCTATGTCGTCGTCAACAACTTTGAGATGGTTAAGGAGGTGCTGGTAAACCACGGTGAAAACTTCCTAGATCGGCCAGAAGTYCCTTTGGACACTGAATTCTTTAACCAACGCGGTGAGTTCCTATCATCCAGGACATGTATTTGGGACAGAAAGTCTAAACATGGACCCCACACACCACCTGTCAGCCCATGAATAAAGTCATCTGTGACCACCACAATGCACTGGGCTGTTCTACCATTGCAAATGGCAGAATTAATGTTTTTTTCAGCTCGATAACAGGAGCTACCTGAGATCAAGGTGGGGTATTCTTTGTCCTTTTATTCTAGGGCTGGTCTCCTCTAATGGACATATATGGAAACAGCAGAGAAGATTTGCCCTGACCACGCTCAGAAACTTTGGCCTGGGCAAGAAGAGCTTGGAGGAGCGGATACAGGAGGAGTGTCGGTACCTCACTGAYGCCATYGGGGAAGAGCAGGGTGAGGCCACACGCAGAGCACCATTCAGCGTGCTGCTGTCTGCTAAAAACAACTCAGAATCAGCTGGTTAATGTGAGGAGGCAACCAGCAAAGCAAGATCCTAAGTGGGTCTTTAACCCCACTTGCATTGAGCTCTCCTGAGAAGTGTGAGCACCKTTGAGCTCCACTCTTTCCAAAGGCCTTTAGCTCTTTCTACATCCCTTGCTTTCCCTATGAAACTCATCCTGAACTGGGACCCAGGACAGAACCCMCCCCTCTTTAATCTTCTTCTCCAGGGCATCCTTTCGACCCTCACTTTAAGATCAACAATGCTGTCTCCAACATCATCTGCTCCGTCACCTTTGGAGACCGGTTTGAGTACCACAACGAGCGCTTCCAAGAGCTTCTGCGTCTGCTGGACAAGATGGTGGTGCTGCACGGTCATCCTCTGAGCCAGGTACTGCTCCCCTTCCGGAACTCCCACACGGGCAACAATTTATGCAAGACCTTGGCTGCCTCTTTGGGGTTGGCCTTTAGACTTGTASAGCAGCAATTTATCAGCGTGGCCTGGCAGACACAAGGTTTTGATAACACAAGGATTATTATGGTCTTCTCTTCCATGTGCCGTTCTCTTCTCATGTGTCAAGCTCTACAGCTCTTTCCCAAGTATTGTGAAATACATCCCTGGTCCCCACCAYACCATTTCTGAAAACTCAAAGCAACTGAAAAGTTTTATGCAGGACATAATTGCTAAGCACAAGGAGGACTGGCAGCCCTCCGAAAGTCGGGACTTCATCGACAGCTACCTGCAGGAGATAGCAAAGGTGGGTCATGCAGACGAGTGCTCCTTTAGTGCGGGCCATAAATTGGGAGCAACTAGAATGAATCCTAATTCTCCACGTGTGTCTCCAATATGGCCAAATGATGCTGGGAAGGACTTGGGTTTGGGACAGTGTGGAAACCTCCACTCAGCTATTGGCTGGTGTGTGCTGGTTGGAGGAGCAGGACCCAACACACTAAATTAGGGGCAGAATATGGGCAAAAGAGCTGTGCTGAGCCCAAAGCTAAGTCTGGAGTGCTGCTGGGAGGGGAAGGMRACTGCATGGGACATCTTGCCACCTGGGAGGTGCAGGGGGCTCCCTGCATTGTTGTACCAAAGCSATAGGGCGAGCTCAGTGCTGGGCWGRGTGAGTGTGGTCTGCAGGTAGTTGTGACCATTTGCACGCTCCTCACACCCCTCTTTGCTAAGGATGAYGGCAGCGGGTGCTTCAGCGAGGAGAACCTTGTGGCGTGCACGCTGGACCTGTTCTTTGCTGGCACAGAGACAACGTCCACAACCCTCCGCTGGGGTTTACTCTTAATGGCTGCRTACCCAGAAATTCAAGGTAAAATGAGCCATGTGTTCAGAATGCACTCCTGGTCTCTTCCTCCCATATCCAAAGTGTAGGGGGAGGCTGGTCGGTCCATCCATCTGTCCATCATCCCGCGATGCCAGCAGAAGGCCCTCATTGCCCCTGCTGAGGCCTTGGCTGCATTGCCCCTGGATACTGCAGAGCATAGGGCACGTCTTCACATACTGAGGCTCTCAATGACTTCCTTCTTTGAGAGAACTTCACAACAGTCCCTGGGTTGCTCTGTAGAAACATTTTTGGGGTACTTTTTCTTTTTTTCCCTRTRCTGTTGATGAMTTTGCTCCTGGGGCGCAGCGCGCGTGCAAGCGGAGATCGATACTGTGGTGGGGCAGACCCGGCAGCCAGGCCTGGACGACCGCACCAGCCTGCACTACACCAACGCCGTGGTCCATGAGCTGCAGAGGTTCAGCAACGTCATCCCTGTCGGCGTGCCCCGTCTGACCACACAAGACACTTGGCTTGGTGGCTTCCTTGTGCCCAAGGTAAGCCTGGCTCTGGTTGCTGGGTAGCCAAAGATCAGAATGCTATAATAGGAAATCTTGTGTTTTTCTCTAAGGGCACYGTTCTGATGCCCAACTTGACCTCAGTGCTCATGGATAAGAAGGAATGGGAAACCCCTGATACTTTTAACCCTGAGCACTTCCTGAAGGATRGCCAGTTCTGGAGGAGAGAGGCCTTCCTACCATTCTCCTTAGGTAAGAGGGAGAAGATGATTCCCCAGTCCTCTTCTGAGGAGTTCCTGGGCTGGGAGGGGAAGCAGGTGATGCTTATCCCAAACATGCCTCCCCTCACCTCATGGACACTCATGTCCAACTTGAAGGCTTGAGAAGAGCAAACACCCTCCTCCCTTCCCACGCAGGGAGGACTAACAACGAGGAATACAAGTCCCACAAAGCACATAGAAGACCTTRGAAATGCTTAAAGCCAAGGGCRGCCACCCTRCCAGCTTGGTCCCAGGTTGTCTGAGTCACTACTGAAGCAGAGCAGAAACTTCTATAAACCACCTGCCTGACTGAATATCATGCTCTTTCGGGGGASTTTTGGTTGCGCTGGGCATGGGCAAACCAAAGCAGTGCGTCTGCCACTGTCTCCACAGGGAAGCGCGCCTGCCTGGGTGAGCAGCTGGCTCGCGCCGAGCTCTTCCTGTTCTTYGCGGCCCTGCTGCAGAAGTTCACCTTCCGGATGCCGCAGGGCRCCGTGCCCAACCTCCGCTACCGCCTGGGCATGACGCGGTACCCCCAGCCCCACCGCATCTGCGCCCTGCCGCGTTAGCGGGACCCCGAAACACCCACAGGGCTGCAGCAAGCAGGGCCAGGGGGAAGACGCTCCCACCACACCAACAGCAAGAGAGTCCCATTTACAAAGTGACCTTGTAGTCTCTGTCTGCCCACCACAGCCCAACGCAGCAGAGGCTTCAAGAGGCAGGTTGAGGATCCYTGCTTGGTCAAGTGGGAAAACTTTCTTTCCCTGTTTCTCTTTTTCTCCTTCTCTCTTTCTCTCTTTCACAACATACAAATGGAGGAATGTGGTCTTTCTTAATTTTATTTTGCCTAGTTATCATTCTTAGCAGCAGGTAAATTAGGAGTGATTTGCAGCGGGTGACATTACAGTATATCCACCCTGTTGAAGTCTGGCACCAGTCCCTGTCATCAGGTTTAACCATGGGTAGTAATTCCCCAAGTTATTCTTCTGGTACTCTTAACAGACTATATGTAGATATAATGTACATATATATAAAATACTGATTCTGTAGTGTCTCTGTCTGTATTATGCATTCCAATAAATCCTTACTGAAACACTTCTGCTGGAAAGCATTTTTCAAAGTGAAGACYMAGGAGSGCAGTTTCGCACCACACCTGCAGCCAGGTCCTTGTGGCTGCAGGGACACMCGGAGCCAGGCCTGGCCTCAGGTGAGCACCAGGGAACTTGAACAGCACCTTGWCTGAAAACTGCTCTGTCACAGGGGGTCCCACTGACATGACACAGCCAAGCTCAGCCCTGGGCTTGGTGACACTGGGCCACCTCCGCCCTTCCCTTGCAGCAGGGTCAGGCTAGGTGGCCTTGAGGTACAACACAGGGCTAGAAGACAATGACTTGACCTGTGGAGGTATTTCTGCCACACCGTGCTCCCACTCAAGAGCTGCTGCCGCTCCATTTTGCAAATTCCTTAAGTGGAAACATGCAGACAGCAGCCAAATGTATGTATTTCTAAAATGCAGGATTTCCTGCTGGAAGCTGGAGGAAAAAGCTCTACCCTTCACTGCAGCCTCTCGCCTTCCTTTCTCACCTTCCAGGTCAGGACATGGGTGAGGTGCCAGCCTCTCAAACAGCAGAAACGAGGGAGGTCAGAGAATCATCAAATCATTACAGTTGTAAAAGACCTTCAAGAGGACTGAGTTTAACCGTAACCCCTTCAACACCATGCTTGCTAAACCATGTCCATAAGTGCCTCAGCTACATGTTTCTTGAGCATTGCCAGGGATGGTGACACCACCACTTCCCTGGGCAACCTATTCCAATGTTTGACTATTATTTCCATACAGAAATTTTTCCTAATGTCTAACCTGAATTTCCAATGGTGAAATTTGAGGCCATTTCCTCTTGTCATATCTGTAGTTATTCTGGCAAACAGATGGAGCCCCTCATTTCAGGCAGTTTTAGAGAAAGATAAGGTCTCTCCTGAGTCTCCTCCAGACTAAATTCTCCCAGCTACCTCTGCTGTTCCTCATAAGGTCTTTGCTCCAGCCCCTTCATCATCTTGTTGACCTTTGGACATGCTCCAGCACCTCCATGTCTTTCTTGCAGTAAAGGGTCCAAAGCTGAACACAGTATTCGAGGTGCAGCTTCACCAGTGCCACATACAGGGGAATGATCACTTCCCTGCTCCTGCTGGCTACACTGTTCCTGTTGGCCTTCTTGGCTMCCTGGGCACATTGCTGCCTCATGTTCAGCCAGGGCTCGACCTGCACTCCCAGATCCTTTTCTGCCACACAGCTCTCCAGCCACTCTGCCTCAAGCCATAGCATTCCACAGGGCAAGAGACCCCAGGAAAGGCCCACAGTGCCCCAGATCCTCTACCCAATCCTTCTTGTAGATTGGCCAATCTTCAGTCATCTGGGACCTCCCCTGTTGACTAGGTCTGCTTATAGATGATGCAGAGAGGCTTAGCAAGCATGTCTGGCTGCTCCTTCAGAACCTGTGGGTGGATCTCATCGAGCCCCATAGACTTGTGCATGTCCAAGTGCAGTAATAGGTCACTGACCTTTTCTTACTGGATTATAGGGGCCAAGCACCTTGAGCATAACTGATACGGATGTTAAAGACTGAAGCAAAGAAGGCATTAAGTACCTTAGCCTTATCCTCCTCCTCGGTGATAATGTTCCCCATCACATCCAATAAAGGACGGAGAGTCCCCCTGCCCTCCTCTTCCTGTTCATGTATTTGTGGAAACATTTTTTGTTGTCTTTTTGTGTTGGCCAGATTAAGTTCCATCCAAGTTTTGACATTTCTAATTCTCTCCCTACATACCCTAGTGACTTGCTCGTACACTTCCCAAGTTGCCTGCCCGTTCTTCCAAAGGTAGTAAGCTCTCTTTTTTTCCCCTCACAGTCTCAGCAAGAGGTCCCTTTTCAGCCAGGCTTTCTTCCCTCTGGCTCATCTTTTGAAACACAGGGACAGCCTGCTCCTGCACCTTAAAGATTTCCTTCCTGAGAAAAGTTCAGCCTACTTGGATGCCTTTGCTCTTCAGGACTGTTTCCCACAGGACTCTCCCAACCAATGTCCTAAATAGCCCAAAGTCTGCCCTCCAGAAGTCCGAAGTAGCAGTTTTGCCCCTCCTGACTTCAGAGGATTGAAAACCCTATCATTTAATGGTCACTATGCTCAAGACAGCCTCTGACCACATCTCCTACCAGGCCTTCTCTGTTCACAACAAGCAGGGCCAATGAGGCTTCTCCCCTGGCAGGCTCACTTATCAGCTGTGATAGGAAGTTAACTACCACACACTCCACAAACCTCCTGTACTGGTTCCTACCTGCTGTATTGTGTCTCCCACAAACATCTGGTAGATTGAAGTCTGCCACGAGAACAAGGGTCACCAATCATAAGACTTCTGCCAGCTGCTTGTAGAATGCCTCATCTGACTGTTCATCCAGGTTGGGTGGTCTGTAGCAGACTCCTTCCAGGATATCAGCCTTGTTGGCCTTCCTTCTGATCCTGACCCACAAGCTCTGTTTCCCGTCACCCACTTGCAGCTCTGTGCAATTGAAGCACTCCCTAACAAACATCGCCACCCCATCTGCTTTTCTTCCTTGCCTGGCATTTCGGAAGAGCCTGTCACCATCCATTGCAGCATTCCATTGGTCCCATGACGTTTCAGTGAGGATGACAATGTTATACTTCTCCTGACACACTATAGCCTCTAGCTCCTCCTGTTTGCTGCCCATGCCACACTGATGTCACAGAATGAGTGGTGGTGGGGAGTGAGTGACACAATGCACTTCACTCGGGTGAAAGAAACAGCAGTAGATTTTATTGATGTGAACAACGGTTTCACAAGATTCGATGGCAAGGTCACTTCTTATTTACTGCATGGAGGCTCAAGATAATACAAAAATTATCAAGGACACCCTCTCATTGAGTCACAAGGTTCAGACTGGACCCCCTTGCTTTCCAAACTCCTTCTCGGAAGAAGCTAGATGCAGCTGGATCCAATCCTAGTCCCAGACCTCGTCAACAGTTTATGGCTAAGGGATTTTGTGCACAGTTACAAACTAAAGTGTACAAGTTCACAAAGAGAGCCTGCTATAGTTCACTCGCCACGAGTCTGTTGTGGCAAGGATCTGTCAACTCCAAGTCAGCCCTTGAGAGATGTCCCTTCTTAAGGGGAGGTCATGGCATGCAGCCCACTGCCATGCAAGGAGAGTTAAAGGGGCTCTCAGGTTGTCCTGGTATTTATGGGATAAGATGATTGCCTTATAGTCATTCTTTCAATTCAGAATGACCCAGAAATGGGTTAGATGAGTGGACAGTGAGGTGGATTAGGAACTGGCTAAATGACAGGGCCCAGAGAGTAGTAATCAGTGGTGCCGAGTCCAGCTGGAGGCCTGTGGATAGTGGTGTCCCCCAGGGGTCAGTCCTTGGTCCGGTCCTGTTCAATTTATTCATTAACGACCTAGATGAAGGGATGGAGTGCTCCCTCAGCAAGTTTGCTGATGATACTAAGCTGGGAGSAATAGCTGWCAGCCCTGAGGGCTGCGCTGCCATCCAGAGGGACCTGGACAGACTGGACAGCTGGGYGGCGAGTAACCTCATGAAGTTCAACAAGGGCAAGTGTAGGGTCCTGCACCTGGGGAGGAATAACCCTAGACATGCCTACAGGCTGGGGACCGACCTCCTGGAGAGCAGCCCYGCAGAGAGGGACCTGGGCGTCATGGTGGACGACAAGTTGACCATGAGGCAGCAGTGTGCCCTCGTGGCCAAGAAGGCCAATGGGATCTTGGGGGCATTAAGCAGAGCGTCTCCAGCAGGTCGAGGGAGGTGATTCTGCCCCTCTACTCARCCCTGGTGAGGCCGCACCTCGAGTACTGTGTGCAGTTCTGGGCTCCCCAGTGCAGGAGGGATGTGGAGCTGCTAGAGAGAGTCCAGAGCAGGGCCACAAAGATGATTAGGGGCCTGGAACATCTGCCCTATGAGGAAAGGCTGAGAGAGCTGGGCCTCTTCAGCCTGGAGAAGACTGAGAGGGGACCTGATCAATGTATATAAATATCTCAAGAAAGGGAGTGAGGAGGAGGGGGCTGGCCTCTTCTCAGTGGTGGCCAGTGATAGAACTAGAGGAAACGGCCAAAAATTGAGGCACCAAAAGTTCCACAGGAACTTGAGGAAGAATTTCTTAACGGTGAGGGTGACAGAGCCCTGGAACAGGCTGCCCAGAGAGGTGGTGGAGTCTCCTTCTCTGGAGATCTTCAAAACCCGCCTGGACATCACCCTGTGCCACATGCTCTAGGSGACCCTGCGTGTGCAGGGGGGTTGGACTAGATGACCTCTACAGGTCCCTTCCAACCCTAGCCATTCTATGATTCTGTGATTCTATGACTGTTGGCTGGCATCAGAATGCACCCATCAGGACTGTTATTGATGGTTACTGTCAATGTGGGGGAGTGGGAGAAGTAGAGGAAGAAATCAGGAAGGCAGCTACCAGGATCAGATAATGTGGTAGTTAACACCCGAATAGGGTTGCATATGAGAAACTAGGTTGAGCTGGGGAAGGACCACATCCGTTACAATTGATTGCTGTAGATGCACTTCAGCTGGGCTGCTGAGGTCTCCCTCAACCGTGACATGCAGCCTTGAGGCTCATCCCTAGTGTTCCCTGTTTTATCCCTCTGCCGCTTCATACCTAGTTTAAAGTTCTCGCAATGAGCCCTGCCAACTCCTGTGCGAGGATTCTTTCACCCCTGAAAGACAGATGAACCCCATCTACCAGTGCCTTATAGACTGTCCCAAAGTGGAAAACCCCCAAATTTGACKTATGACACCAGCCCCTTAGCCATCTGTTTAGCTGGTGGCTTTTCCTGTTTCTCCTGTTTCCTGTGTCCTTCCCTGACACTGAGGCTCTTGAGAAGAACACCACTTGCACTCCTGCTCCCTGAAGCGATCTCCCCAATGTCCTGAAGTCCCTTTTGATGCACTTCAGGTTTCTCTTGGCAATGTCATCTCTGCCAACATGGAATAGCAATAGTGGGTAGTAGTCAGAGGGCTGTGCAAGACTTGGGAGTCTTTTGGTGATGTCCCTTACCCAGGCCCCTGGAGACAAGAGACTTCCCTGTGGGAAGAGTCCGGTCAGCATACTGGGCCCTCCATTCGCCTCAGAAGGGTGTCACCCGCAACAGTTACCCTTCTTTTGCTCTTAGTGGAGGCAGTTTAAAGACATGGGCTGACTGCCTCACTCTAGACACCTTCCTAGATGTAATATTGGTCTGTGACCTCTTTTCTCTGGCTGTCAAGTTCTAGGGCCTCACACCTGTCGTATGTGGTCACCTAGGGGGAAGGAGGTGGGCCAGGAGAGCATTCTCCTGTCACCATGAACAGGGACCTTTCTGTTCTTGCTCATCTCTTAATTCTGCCCCCTCTGCACTAGGGCAAGAGGGTAGGGGAGCCTCAGGGGCATTAGGAGTGTTCCCCTGGTGCACTYCCTGGGATGACTGCAGGGTGCAGCTCCACCAATCTTATCTCTTTCTCACACTTCCTCATACTCCTCTGCCTTTCTACCTCCTCCTTGGTTCCACTGCTAGGCTAAACAGTTCATCTACCTTCTCACCCCTAAGGCAGAGGTTGTCTGTGCTACTCCCTGGTAACGCTAAGAGGCTCATAAACTTCCTAGATTTTATGTTCCTTCATTTCCTTCCCTGRGGGAGGTGGAGGGGGCGGTTGTAAGAGGCTGAGGGGAGCAGCAATGAACGGCTGTTGTGTGCAAGGCTGCTGCCCGTGCACTTGGCACTTGCAGGTGTCATCTGACCTATTTCTTCCTGCTCCTTGGCTCCGAGTCCAGATTCCTTTCCCAGGCTGCTGCTGCATTCAAATTCTTCCTCCTCCTCTGCCAAAGGCCTCAATTCAGCTATTTGAAGTCTGGGGGAGGAGGGGAAAACCGCCAACCGMCAACCGACAACAAGAAAAAGATATCCTGAAGCACACGCATTTTACAAGGCTGCCTTGCACTGGCCCCTCAGAGGAATTCTCCATTTGAAGTTTACGTCACTTGCCGAAGCCCTTGGTAAAAAGCACCCGGGCACAACACACCCATTTTGTGCCCTGAAGCTGCTCCCCTGAAACTGACCTCAATAAGGGATGAAAATATCCTGCCGTTTGGCTCATGCCTCACAGGGAGCTGAGATCCTCTTCCCTTCCCTTTGCCCTCAATAAAAATGTGTCTATTTTATTCTTCAGAAACTGAAAATGCTTGCAAGTTATGTCAGAGGAATAAAAAAAAAGGGCCCTTTCCTATTTGGCCTCTTACAGGAAGAGCGTCACAGAGAAGATCCTCGCAGAGACACGCCCAACCTCCCCCTTGGAGGTAATGCCCTGCTCTTCCTCCTTACATATAAGGATTCCTTCCTCTGTTCTCTGTTACATCCCCTTTTATAATCTAAACCCAGGGCAGATGTGGGCGGTGCATTCATGCCAGAACATTGACGAGGACCCGGAAATCACCACGCAGCAGCCAGGAAGCAGGAGCAGSGCTCCGACAGAGCTGTGCCGTGGCYGCCAGGACAGAGGGAAGGAGCCGGGAACGCAGGGGTGAGCAGGCAGCTGCTGCGAGGATTTCCAGCCTAACGTCTCTGGAGTCCCACCAGCAAGGGCAAGGCCCAGCCAACTTTGCTGGGTTATATAAGGCAGGAGAACTGAGAAGAGACTGAACATCATTTTTGCATATTTATTCTTTTTTTTAATAAGAAGAAATGCATGACAAGTCAAGCACTAAGAATCAAACTGCTTTTTAAGTTTATACCTGTCTGGGAGGGAGGTGAGGAGGCGTGCCAGGAAAGGCAGCTGCGCCAGTAGCTCACTCGCGTGTGCCCGTATTCTTGTGCACTTTGCCCATCTACGGGCACGGATCCGGACGGACGGGGCTGCCAGCAACGTGACCCTCGCCATGCTGCATCTCCTCAGTGACTGCATCTCTAGCGTGTCCATACGGACCCTCCTGGTCTTCCTGGTCGTCTTCCTGCTCATTGCTGACTACATGAAGAGGAGGAAACCCAAAAATTTCCCACCAGGACCCTTCTCGCTCCCCTTCCTGGGCAATGTCCTCTCGCTCGACATCATCGACTCCCTGAAAGGGATAGAGAAGGTAAAGAGCCCTGAGGTCCAAGGAGACCCAAGCTTGGTTGGGAAGGGGCCAGGAGGGTACACAACATTTACAGTGGGGGGAAAGGGATCAATGCAAGTCAAAGTGGCCCACGAGGAGCCACCAGGTGAGCAGGACGCCCCAGAGATCTCCCAGGGCAGGGGAGGGAGGTGGGACGTTTGGATGACCTCTGTCACGGGGTGCAGAAGATGCAAATGTTAGCATAYCTCTGTACAAAGGGCACGGTGCWATGAAACTCTTGTCACCACTGAAAGAGGAGTCCTGTGGCTTYGGCYGCGGGGGAAAGGAGACAGGAGC
Source organism: Eudromia elegans (assembly GCA_003342815.1). Lineage (NCBI taxonomy): Eukaryota > Metazoa > Chordata > Aves > Tinamiformes > Tinamidae > Eudromia > Eudromia elegans. The sequence continues at coordinate 198,235 of PTEX01000009.1, forward strand.
TGGSAAAGCCCWGCTAAGCAGAGACAAGACTTGAAAATGTAGCCTGAAGGGCTTTATTTAATTTGCTSTCAATTAATAYCAACTTTGGATCACTAATTTGGGTAATGAGAAAAAAGAAGAGGCCTTTYCWTGTCCRAAAATCTAYTTAAATAAATGCCTTCTCTCCTCCCTTATCCCTCTCTTCTTCATCCCGACTTCCCTGATGCTTCCTTCCTGCTTAGGTCTTGCGGTTGACTTGGGGTTTCACGTCTGCTCCTCCTCCAATGAGTCTAGTTCTGCGACTTGGGGTTTCACGTCTGCTCCTCCTCCAATGAGTCTAGTTCTGCAGGGCTTTGATCATTTGTTTTTCCCTACAGCTTACTAAAAAATATGGGGACATCTTCAGCATAGATATGGGCAGCATGAGCTGCGTCATGGTCAGCAATTTTGAGATGGTTAAGGAGGTGCTGGTAAACCACGGCGAAAACTTCCTAGATCGACCACAATTCCCTATCGACTCTGAATTCTTTAACCAACGCGGTGAGTTCCTATCATCCAGGACATGTATTTGGGACAGAAAGTCTAAACATGGACCCCACAAACCATCTGTCAGCCCATGAATGAAGACATACACAACCACCACAATGCACTGGGCTGTTCTACCAKTGCAAATGGCAGAATTAATGTTTTTTCAGCTMGATAACAGGAGCTACCTGAGATCAAGGTGRGGTATTCTTTGTCCTTTTATTCTAGGGCTGRTCTCCTCTAATGGACATATATGGAAACAGCAGAGAAGATTTGCCCTGACCACGCTCAGAAACTTTGGCCTGGGCAAGAAGAGCTTGGAGGAGCGGATACAGGAGGAGTGTCGGTACCTCACTGAYGCCATYGGGGAAGAGCAGGGTGAGGCCACACGCAGAGCACCATTCAGCRTGCTGCTGTCTGCTAAAAACAACTCAGAATCAGCTGGTTAMTGTGAGGAGGCAACCAGCAAAGCAAGATCCTAMGTGGGTCTTTAACCCTACTTGCATTGAGCTCTCCTGAGAAGTGTGAGCACCKTTGAGCTCCACTCTTTCCAAAGGCCTTTAGGTCTTTCTACATCCCTTGCTTTCCATCCCCCTATGAAACCCCTCCTGAACTGGGACCCAGGACAGAACYCACCCYTYTTTAWTCTTCTTCTCCAGGGCATCCTTTCGACCCTCACTTTAAGATCAACAATGCTGTCTCCAACATCATCTGCTCCGTCACCTTTGGAGACCGGTTTGAGTACCACAACGAGCGCTTCCAAGAGCTTCTGCGTCTGCTGGACAAGCTGTTGCTGCTGCATGGCCATCCTATGACACAGGTACTGCTCCTCTTCCGGGACGGCCACACGAGCACAAATTTGTGCAAGACCTTGGCTGCCCCTTTGGGGGTTGGCCTTTAGACTTGTAGACCYGCAATTCAACAAATATGGCATGCAGGCACAAGGTTTTGATAACACAAGGGTTATTATGGTCTTCTCTTCCATGTACCCTTCTCTTCTCGTGTCCTAAGCTCTACAGCTTTTTCCCAGGCATCATGAAATACATCCCTGGTCCCCACCACACCATTCCTGAAATCTGGAAGCAGTTCAAAAMGTTTCTCTGCGACATAATTGCTAAGCACAAGGAGGACTGGCAGCCCTCCGAAAGTCGGGACTTCATCGACAGCTACCTGCAGGAGACAGCAAAGGTGGGTCATGCAGACGAGTGCWCCTTTAGTGCGGGCCATAAATTGGGAGCAACTAGAATGAATCCTAATTCTCCATGTGTGTCTCCAATATGGCCAAAGTGATGCTGGGAAGGATTTGGGTTTGGGACAGCGTGGAAACCTCCATTCAGCTATTGGCGTGTGCTGGTTGGAGGAGCAGGACCCAACACGCTAAATTAGGGGCAGAATATGGGCAAAAGAGCTGTGCTGAGCCCAAAGCTAAGTCTGGAGTGCTGCTGGGAGGGGAAGGCGACTGCATGGGACATCTTGCCACCTGGGAGGTGCATGGGGATTTCTGCATTGTACCAAAGCGATAGGGCGAGCTCAGTGCTGGGYAGGGTGAGTGCRGTTTGTGGGTATTTGTGACCGGCCACACGCTCCTCACACCCCTCTTTGCTAAGGAYGACRGCAGCGGGTGCTTCAGTGAGGAGAACCTTGTGGCGTGCACGCTGGACCTGTTTGTTGCCGGCACAGAGACAACGTCCACAACCCTCCGCTGGGGTTTGCTCTACATGGCCATGTACCCAGAAATTCAAGGTGAAACGAATCATGTGTTCAGAATGCACTCCTGTCTCTCCCTCCCAATGCCCATGTGGGATGCTGGTGAGGCCATCCATCCTTCCCTTCATCCTGTGAGTGCAGTACTGTGCCCCTGTTTCCTTTGTTGAGACCTTGGTTGCATAGCCCCGTGAAACTCCAGTGCACAGGGCATGTCTTCACACATTGAGGGGCTCAATGGCTTCCTTCTTTGAGAGAACCTCTCAACAACTCCCCTATTGCTCTGAAATAATGTTTTTTGAGGTGCTTTTTTTTTCTGGTTTTTCATTGTGCTGTTGATKAMTTTGCTCCTGGGGCGCAGCGCGCGTGCAAGCAGAGATCGACGCTGTGGTGGGGCAGACCCGGCAGCCAGGCCTGGACGACCAGGCCAGCCTGCACTACACCAACGCCGTGGTCCACGAGCTGCAGAGGTTCAGCAATGTTATCCCTGGGAGTGTGCCTCGGCTGACCACGCGAGACACCTGGCTTAGGGGCTTCCTCGTGCCAAAGGTAACCCTGGCTCTGGCCACTTGGTGGCCAACCACGGGGACACTGTAATGGGAACTTTTTTTTTTCTTTTTTCAGGGCACTGTTCTGATAACCAACTTGACCTCAGTGCTCATGGATAAGAAGGAATGGGAAACCCCTGATACTTTTAACCCTGAGCACTTCCTGAAGGATGGACAGTTCTGGAGGAGAGAGGCCTTCCTACCATTCTCCTTAGGTAGGAGGGAGAWGATGATTCCCTAAGAGGATGATGCTCCTCCCAAATTTAGTTCCCCTCGCCCCATAGACACCTACACGCCATCCAACTTGCTTGACTGGGGCAGAGCAAACACTGCCTCACCTTGACTCCCATCCCAGGCCGGGAGTACTAACAAGGAGGAATACAAGTCCCACAAAGCACATAGAAGACCTTAGAAATGCTTAAAGCCAAGGGTGGCCACCCTACCAGCTTGGTCCCAGGTTGCTTGAGTCACTACCAGAACAGAGCAGAAACTTCTATAAACYACCCTCCTGACTGAATACCCTGCCCTTCTGGGGGACTTTTGGTTGCGCTGGGCATGGGCAAACCAAAGCAGTGCATTTGCTGCTGTCTCCACAGGGAAGCGCGCCTGCCTGGGTGAGCAGCTGGCTCGCGCCGAGCTCTTCCTGTTCTTCTCGGCCCTGCTGCAGAAGTTCACCTTCCGGATGCCGCAGGGCGCCGTGCCCAACCTCCGCTACCGCCTGGGCATTACGCGGCAACCCCAGCCCTACCGCATCTGCGCCCTGCCRCGTTAGCRGGACCCCRAAACACCCACAGGGCTGCAGCAAGCAGGGCCAGGGGAAGGCGCTCCCACCACACCAACAGCAARAGAGTCCCATTTACAAAGTGACYTTGTAGTCTCTGTCTGCCCACCACAGCCCAASGCAGYAGARGCTTYRAGAGGCRGGTTGAGGATCCYTGCTTGGTCAAGTGGGAAAACTTTCTTTCTCTGTTTCTCTCTCTCTTTTTCTCCTTCTCTCTTTCTCTCTTACATAACATACAAATGGAGGAATGTGGTCTTCCTTAATTTTATTTTGCCTAGTTATCATTCTTAGAAGCAAGTAAATTAGGAGTGATTTACTGGTGGTAACATTTGGGCAGATACATAGATTGAAGAGCAATACCAGTCCTAGTCTTCTGCTTTGAGCATGGGTAGTAATTGCCATAAATGGTGCTTCTATTACTTTTGAAAGAGAATCTATACATATGTATATATATATCAGATTGGTTCTGTAATATCGCYTTCTGTATTTCGCAGTCCAATAAATCCTTATTGAAACAGTTTTGCTGGAAAGCATTTTTCRAAGTGAAGACTAAGGAGSGCAGTTTCGCACCACACCTGCAGCCAGGTCCTTGTGGCTGCAGGGACACACGGAGCCAGGCCTGGCCTCAGGTGAGCACCAGAGAACTTGAGCAGCACCTTGTCTGAAAACTGCTCTGTCACAGGGGGTCCCACTCACATGACACAGCCAAGSTCAGCCCTGGGCTTGGTGACACTGGGCCACCTCCGCCCTTCCCTTGCAGCAGGGTCAGGCTAGGTGGCCTTGAGGTACAACACAGGGCTAGAAGACAATGACTTGACCTGTGGAGCTATTTCCGCCACAYGGTGCTCCCGCTCAAGAGCTGCTGCCGCTCYATTTTGCAGATTCCTTAAGTGGAAACAAGTAGACAGCAGCCAAACTGATCTGTTTCTAAAATGSAGGATTTCCTGCTGGAAGCTGGAGGAGAAATCTCTGCCCTTGACTCCAGCCTCTYGCCTTCCTTTCTCACCTCCCAGGTCACGACATGGGTGAGGAGCCGCCCTCCCATACAGCAGAAACGAGGGAGAGAAGAGAATCATCGAATGACTATGATTGGGAAAGGCCCTCAAGGTCACTGAGTCCAAGTGCAAGGCTTTCTTTGCCCTTCTTTGCACACGCKCCAGCACCYCCACGTCTTTCTCGTAGTCAGGGGTCCAATGCTGAACACAATATTCGAGGTGYGGCCTCATCAGCACCGAGTACAGGGGAACAATCACATCCCTGCTCCTGCTGGCTACACTGTTCCTGACACAAGCCAGGAGGCCGTTGGCCTTCTTGGCCACCTGGGCACGCTGCTTCCTGCGCCCATGTTCGCTGGGCCTGAGCCCCTGGTTGTGACCCACATGTGGTGCAGTCACACTCCAGATCATCTACTCCACAACTTTMCCYRATAACAGAGGTCAGGCGGACAGAGYGTCCCTCGCTGCCRCCGCCTGCTCTCGCGACAGGGCCCTGGGCCGCGGGTGGGGCTGAGAGCACAGGGCCGGGGCAAGCCAAGTCCAGACCTAAAGCCAGGGCTGCAGCAAAGCCCCTAAGGGAGACCAGGGCAGTAGGGACGGTTTCCATGGCTGAACCTCGTTCTGCAGCGCTGAAAGGCGCCTGCCGTCACGCCCAGGGCAACGTCTAGCGCCAGCTCAGCGGCCACGGAGCAAGGGCGCTGCCCAACGCTCAGGCACAGAGGTGACCCCAAAGCACCGAGCAGAGGGCTCGCAGTTTTCTCTTCCCAGGAAGCAGGAGCTGCAGGCTTTAGCACTGCCCCTCTCCTGTGCTCTCCCGGTGTGGCTGAGGAAAGCAGGCAGAGATCCCGCTTCAGGTCAGCAGCAGTTAGCAACTGCAGAAGTCATCTGAGAGCTCACTCCTGCTGGGACTTAAGCCTTTCCCCTTCCCTACCTCGAATGTTGTCGGCAGGGTGGGTAGAGGGCTCCATGGYTGTTACAGGAAACACGTCCTGTAATAAGACATTTCAGACTGTGCAATTAGAGCAACAGGCAGAATCGCTGCATGGGTTGCCTGGAAGTTGGGAGAGCACCAGGCAGAGCCCATTCAAAGCAGCAGTTGGAACAAAAGAAACCAGCAAATTAGTTTTAAAAATCTTTATGTGAATATAAAAGGATTCTTTCCAAAGCAAAATAAAACCAAGGGTAATAAATTAGTGSGAAGTTCTATGCAGCACAGTGTTACACTTGTTTTAAACAGAAAATGTAGACACTGATACACTGAAAACTTACTCYAGCTTAGCTAATAAAAGCAAGGGGGAATAAAGCACAAAAAAGTTACTTTACAAGACATTTTCAATTGCTAAATAGGTTGTTTTCATTTTCTAATTGCTGGATCATCTATGGCTACTTAAATTAAAAATAGARCGTTGCTTTTATTACTTATTTCCAAGTAGGTATATATTGTAGAAAATAGAATAGCTGCATTTTATTTTTAAATGAAGAAAAGGGAATCAGGTGAATATTTATTTTCAACAAGTATTTGTTAATCTTTTGAAAGAGCTCTATTTTAGTGGAATCTTCTCAAAACTGCTGCCTGATGCACTGAGTAAGAGACTCTAATCATTAGTCTAAAATCTGTATTATTGCCACAAGAGTCTTGCTTCATAGTGCTTATTCTTAATCTCACATTAAAAAGTTATTAATTAACAAGTAATATCAACTCAATCAGAAACTTTTTTTGCTTCTTTGGATCTTTATTACCCGTTTTCTTGGAAACTGTCCACAATTATTCATAATGCTGATGAAATTCAGCCATGTTCAGCCAARATTTCACCTTATTTGCTTCTGTTCATAACAGTGATATCTGAGCCTCTTTTTTGTGTTGTTTCAATACTAGCCATAGCTCAGCAACACTGCCTTTAAAATTCAAAATAATCACTGCACTTACATACTTGCCTTTACTTCTGACATATCCTCAGGTAAGTTATTAGTAGTGTTTTGTTTCTTGTTTAACATTAACACAATTAACATCAAAATGATACTTATTATCATAGCRTGCCCTGAGCTGAAGTGAACACAATACCACGGCTTATAGTGAAATATTTTTTTCTACAGATCACTTCCTCTTTCATACAAGTAACCCAAGTTTAATCACATAGGTTATAGCTCCTCTTCAATGGGTTCTCAAATTCCCAAATGGATATTAAATAAAATCATGTTCACAAGCTAAACTTTGTTAACAGTTAAACAGTTAAAAAMCCAGTAAAATTCTCATACCCAAACATCTCAATTATATTTGGTATCCCCAATAAGGCTGTTAGCTATGACACTGTCTGAAAAAAAAAATTGCCCCTTGTCTATGGTTAGTTATTAAATTTTCATCTCTACTCAGAAGACAAARTTCCATTAAAATTTGGGAGCTCCTTGGTCATCTGTGGTCCCAGGGTCTGCAGTTTTGAGAAGGGTACAAAGACATTTGCTTCAAGGTTTCCACTACTCCACACTTTATATGACTACCGACCAAACTCCACTATTGTGAAAGGTACGACAAATGCATTAAGCCTATTAGCTAGAGAGTATTTGAATCACCTCCTTGAAAGGTTTTGTGCTGTGAAGAACGAGGGTGAGGAGACTTTTAACCCTATTAGTGACAGCTCTGTTCCCCATTCCACTARACAACACTGAAGTACCAGGCTTAAGAAATGCAAACATCCTGCTGAGACCTACTCCTGATCTCCCACACCACTCAAAGACTAAACCAGCAATTATATTTTAACATACAAAGCCAGGAATATCACTGCAGCACAAGACTTCAAAACCCAGGAGGTATTAAAAAAAAAAAAACCAACCTGTCAGAGAAAATCGTCCAACAGTAATTTTTTTTTCAGAATAGTCAATGCTTGTACTACAGTTAGTATGTGACTGGCTTAAAAGTAATTTTATACAGACTTAAGTTTTGTGAGAAGAAATCTTAGTTGAATGCCTAAGTTTGCAATACTGTAAACCATCACCACAACCAAGAAGCAACACTTACTAAACACTAAACATGAACGTTCCCCTTTTTCACTTGTACCACATACATGGCTCAAAATGTATATAAATAATATATGTAAGATTCTGAGGAAGGATGAAATTAAATAAGTCTCACTTAAGATCATGCACAATTTGAAACTACTCAAAATTCACAATTCAAAGCATACTGAATACAGTGAAGCCAATTCTGCAAAGCCAAGCTCAACCTAGCTCTCAAAACAAGGATGGTTTTAATTGTGAAAATAGACACAAGCTTTCCATCATGCAGATGACTTTCATATTAGATTACAGACTGTACAGCACGTTCAAATACTTCCTGTACGTGTATTTATTTTAAGGGCTGCTGCAATTTTTTTACTTGACTAATGATATTCTCTAGAAAGTTTGTAAAGCATAATGGATATTAACTGTTTTTAAAGATATGGTTAATAACAGAAATAAGACATCTTGTAAATAAAAGTGACAACATTTTATGAAAAGTGATGAAACTTCCCCTCGACCAAATTTCAGCTACCAACCAAACAATCTTTGCTGCCAAAGATTAACAAAGCTCTCTTCCATTAATCTGCCTAGCACAATTACCTCACAATAACTATACAGATATATAAGAAGCTTGATTTCTACTTATTTCTATGCTCAGGACTGTATAAATAAATCGGAAGTGAAAGAGTTTCTTCTCACCTACCCYTGCTCCTGAAGCGAAAGCAGTGTACGGAATTCCAGACTTCTAAAACCTAGYCCAGTTTTTTCATTTAACACAGTAGCTTTTTTCATCAATAGGAAAAAAGACAGCTTATTTGGCTTCAGTGAATTCAATATCTTAGTGTGTATATGCACAAAGCATATTTTAATAAACTTATAATTTTGCCTCTGACTTGAGATGATATAGTCTGTCATTCAACTAGTCCCCAAATTACTACAATAGATGCAAACATCTTCTTGCTTTTGAAATTGCACTCCTGTATTCTAAATAATAGCATTTTTGAAACATCATGCCAACCTTTTAAAATTATTTTTAAAAGACCCCAGCAAAAATGCCTAATATTGCCAGTTTCCTGAAATATTTTTTTCGCATAACATTTTCCTATTACAAAAATCAACTTTGCAGCCCAAACACATTAAATAAAGTGTTAAATATATAGTGCCAATTTTTATATTTACAATATATTCTGAAGGCAAATATAAATCTTAAGTTGTGCTTTTCAATACATACTGCAGTTATGAAATCTATTTCTACTTGGAAAACTAGTGCTACTTTTTAGATAGTTATTGTTAGTGCTGAATTCTCTGGTGTTGAGTTCACAGTTGCCCACCATTCTAATCTCCTCTTTCGCAAGTAGTTAAAGCAGAAGCTACAAAATATTTAAGGACACTTTAGCATACAAGTTTTCCTCGTGGTTTAATCAGATGTTGCACCAGGTACTTTAACAGTGAGATTCCTCCTGGTATTGGTGACATGACGTTGCTGTGCTAGGAAGGAGCGTCCGGGACCATCTCTGCAGGCACCACTACTGCCAATGAGTCTAGCTTCCATACCTAGCTTCTGGAGAGCCAAGCTCTGCAAACAAGTATTTTGTAAATTAAATATTCATCAAAACTGAAAAGATGCAGAAAACAAACCAAAGTAATCTTCCATCTGTAAACCCCCTGAGATGTACATATAGTTTCTTCCATTGAGTTTCTAATATAGCCTTATACCACTATAAGATGTATAGAACCAATGTAGAAGAATCCAAGATTCATTATTTATACAATCTGTTAAGTTTAGGCTACCGTAAAGTTACTTCTTCAATAACTATGCAGCTATTAGCCATTTATTTCATTTTCCTATTGTCGTTGGTTCTTTTATAGAATCCTATTTAAATCTGCTTTGAATGAAGATGAACAGCTTTCTTGAGTCATTTTTAAAGCAGAAGTCAAAAGTTCTAACAGCTCTATTACAGCTCTATTTTAAGACGAGAAGTGGTATTAACTTCATTTCACACATACTGTGTTAAAGGCATGTTATACCTGAAGCAGGAACGTGGAAGCCTTTGAAACGCTATCTCTGTCTCGTGGCTAACAACCTCAACATTAACAAATGCCTACAGAATATTCAGAATTTAATTTGCTAAATCCAGGCGGGAAGTTTACTATGTTAAATGTTACAGACTGTGACTTCTGTGTGAATAATGTATCAAATTAAGTCTTTGTTCCACAGCACAAGAGGACAAAGAAAAACAGCAATTAACTATTTCGTAAAGTTCTTTTCTTGTATTTGGGTATTTTCCCTTTAGCCTTCTTTCTGGTATATTGATGAGAACACTTCCAAATCTCAACTTGGGATGAGCACACAGGAACAGAAATTTCAGCCCAAACACCCAGAAGTTTGATGATAAAACTGGTTTATTAGTAAGTGGAAGCAAGTTATCTCATTTTAAACTGTGGGCTCTGGGTTTTGTTCTTTTCCTTACTACAGTATGTTTAGCCATGAAGTTATGATACCCTGCAAACTGGATATTTCTGGCAAAGTCACAGATGAATTACTGGCTTAATTACAACTAAACTCCCCTCTAAGCACCAGATTATAATGAATCTAAAAAGAAAACCGAGATGCATAACTGTCATATCTAGTGAAATGGGTTGTTCTGATTTCCTGAGACACCAACAATGAACTTTTGGCTCACCTTGTTATACCATGCAGTTACAATCAGTTTTTCCTCATAATCACGTAACTTAGCAAGTTTGCATTCAGTCTACAAAGAGACAGAAGAGAGAAGACAAGGTCAGTTAACACACAAGACAACTGCGTAAACTTAGTGCAGTCCACAGAGTAAAATAAACACATTAAAGATGCAAAATAACTAGAAAGCCTAGCAACATAAATAAAGATTCATCCATAAACAATTGTGACAGAAATTACAGGCTGTTACAAGAAGAATAAACTTTGTTAGAAGTTTAAATACGATTTCAAACGTTTGAGGACAGAAAACATATGCAAAGTCTGGTGTTTATCAGAAAGTCTGTAAATAACAGTAGTTTACTAGTTGTTCAAAGACAAGAATGTATCCCTACAGGCTGAATATTCTTAATCATACAGCTCAATTGTTATATAGTGTAGTACTACATAATGCTGCAAACATGTAAGCAAAAATTGAGGCCACAGCATAAACAAAGTCAGTCTTTTAAAGTATACTAACTTGAGTGGAGGAATTTTGTATTTCTTCCATTAGCTGTTCTCACCAGTCTCATCCACACAGTTGCAAACCCTAATGTAGCAAGCCCCATTTTTTTGGTACATATAGCAAGGTCAGCATTCCCTCTCACAGAAGCAGASCCAACCAGATACCATCGAATTATCAGGTTTTACTCTTGCACATGGTTTCAAGGACTCTAGTATACTAAGACATCAATATCTTAGGTTTAATATACTAAAAAAGTCACTGCCAAAATACTGAGTTCATCACACAGAGTTATGTTATTACTGATAAAGGTCAGATCCTGCATTTCTGCACAAACTACTGTACTAGTAGTTTGAATAGTTTTTTGCACGCAAGTTTACAGAGGTTTTTGAAAATCCAAATTAAATTATTCAAATTGTTCACTGAAAAACAAAACAATTATCGGAACTGATAGACACAACAGAATAAAATGTGAATTAAGCTATGCTAAAAATCTGTAGCATTGATGGCCTGTGCAGTTGCTAACTGAAGGCAGTATTTGAAGGGTATTGGATCATGAGAAAGGGAAAAAAACCCGAGAGTGTTTAATATCTGAAAAACAGAATATATTAAAAGTTATTAAAGAACAAAGTTACCTCCAGTGACTCAATTCTTTTATCTTTCTCTGTCATCTGTTTCCTGAGCAACATAATTTCTGCTGATGCTGGATTTAGCTTGGGGTCTAAAGTTTTTATCACCTGCACAAGATAAAAAAAGTGCATTACAAATGAGATATGATTTTAAACAGCATTCCATCTCATTTTATCACAGAGGAAACAGGAAGGCGGGCTGAACACTTGCCATGTGGTCAAGATGAAAACCACACTGTTACCAAGCAAGACATAAGGCATCAAATAGAACAATCAGTAATGGGTCCCTTACTTTACTCTATTCTTTGATACACTTAACCAACCAAAACCAAGCAATCTCAACTAAAAACGCATCACGCAGTTACTACTTTTCCATGTAGAAGGAAATGAAGTGTCTCTCCCTTTAAACAACTTATGAAGGAGGAATTTATATGCTCAGAAGAATACTACGTCACGCACATTTCTTGCTTTCTCAAGGTACATTTTGTATCTTTCTTCCATTGCTTTCATATCTTCATCTTTTTTACGCAAAGCTGCTTCCAGTTCTCCAATCTTCTGAGCTATTTAGAAAAATAAGAAATAAAAGAGAAATGCTAAAATACATAAAGCACTTCAAGACTTCAGTGTTCTCTTGATTTTGTTCTCCAATCATCTCTTCATATTCTGTACAGCTTCCTAAACAAGTATACAAGTTCATACTTTTTTTTTCCAGTAGTACCATTAGTTCCCACCTGCCCCTTACCTTCCATTTTGCAGGATATTGTTGAAACAAACAAAAAAACTGAAGATCCCTGCTAATTTCTGTCATGTCCTCCTTTTTCCTTCCCCTCTCCTATTTCAGGTTTAAAGCTAAATTTAAAGTAGAATCCAAACAAGTATTTGCCTACAGGAGGCCACTTCCAAAGAAGTGATATAGCCTTATGAGGAAACTTACAGTTCTGATTAACATCTGGCTGGAGCTCTGCAAGAAGAGCCTCTTTCTTCTCCAACTCATCATGAACTTCACTCAACTTCTCCCTACAAATCAAACACATGATCTAGGCATTAAATTTATATCTAATTTCATACAGTCCTAAGATCTTAGAGCTTGAACTTAACAGTAGAAAGTTATTTAAAAACAAACAAACAAGTCTCCGCAACTGATCTTAAGACACTTTCGAGTTTAAATAAAATTATCAGATTTATAAACTATAATTAAGGTAAATATTTTTAAAAAATCTTAAAAATAAGATGCCACTTCCCAACCGACTCTTGTTTAGATAAGATTAGAAGCAAACAAACAACCCAAAATTCCTAGCATCGTTTTGATAGGAGTTACATCAGTTGAAATGATGGAAGTATTTCAGAAGATGGAATGAGCTCCCCATCTGATAAGAATGATGTTTATAASCATCTGATATATAATCAGAATAGTTAAGATGCCAGTGGTGATGAAAAGACAGTTGACACCTACTCCTATTACAAGATTATCACGATCAAAGTAGACAAAATTGAACTTCATGTTGAACTCAGTACTTGCATGGTTCTCAAAACAGTGACTTGGAAAAACAGAGACACTCAGCACTATGAAGATATAGTGACCTTCTGTGCTATATATTATTTAGTATAAATATTTTTTTTGCAGATGCATGAGTCTTACTTACATATGTGCCGCCAATTTCTGCTTCAGGTTGCTAGACTATAAAAGAAAAAGCTCAGTTGTATTTCAGTGATTCATACCATACAATATTAAAAGTACTTTTTCAAACAGTAGCCGAGAATACTTAAAATAACTAAATAYAATTATGTTCAATGTGAACAAAATGGCATTTTTTCATGCACTGCCATAACTGCATTTATGTCTTTTGCACTGCACAGATACCAACTCTAGCAACCTTGTTCTTTAATAGCACCACACAGCATAAAAATGTAAGTTATAAAGTAAGGAGGCAAAAGGTAGAAGAGTTATGTTTCCTTAAGAATTTGAGGAGGGCGCAGTCATACACAGGAGCTTTTCAGTTSAAATGCACTTGATATGGGGTTTTCTGGATCCTGAGATTAGAGTGACTGAACTCACTTACTCTGAATACTAYTAAGTGACATCTGCCATGACTATACAATCTAAACTGAGGAAAATGTTCTCAGGCAGGAGAGAAAGCTTTTAGAGCACATTACATCTCAACTGTTARTGATCATTGCTTGTCRTAYATTTGAAAGCAGCGGCTGSTGCTTTCATCCAAAAGGAGTGTCTAAGCTTGTCATGTAATCTTAATATTTCAAAACCAGTGAGTTTCAGCCTAATAAAATGAGGCATCAAAAGATCTTGTTAGTGGTTATCAGCACTAAACACTGAAAAAGTCACATGTGAACAAATGTCTTGGTGCTAAACAGAAGAATTTTAAACAAAACTGGCAGGATATCTTTCAGGTTCACGGAGTCTGAGCTTTCACTTACTCCTTCGGTCTTGAAACCCTGCTCCTGTAAAGTCTTCTGCAGATCCTCAATCTGCTGTTGTAACTCTCCAATACGCTCCTCATTTAGCCTTTTAGGGAGAAAAGCCAGTTACTATCCATCTTCTAAGTAGGTCACAACACACAGCGASATTTTTCTTCCTCATGCCTGGATGATAATTTTTCAGATGGTTTACTCAGCAGGACTTCAGCCACAAAAAAAATGATTTGAAATGCTTTCAGTTTGACCTGAACTGCTGGAACAAGTATTTGGAAGCTTTATTAAAAATAAAAATAAAATAAAATAATTTTGAGCAAACTTTACTGCTAAAAGTCTTGTATCTCAGACTGTTTTCAGCAGTCATTAACAGAGAGAAATTCAAACCACATTCCAGCATAACGACAACACGATTTCTGTGYAGTTTTACAAGAAAAATTCTTTCTTTCAACAGGCAAATATTTGTTCTTGGCCTACCAACAATAATTTGCTAAATGACCGATTCTTTAGAAAAGCTAAAAGAGTCCTATAAACAAGAGGTTCTTCACAGCATGCTGAAGACAGAGCTTACTGCAGAGTACTATACTGCAGATGCAAGTTACACAGTCGCTTTGAATGCCAAGAAATTACATTTTGCTAGATTTTAAAATGCTGTTTCATCCATCACCTTTTCTCAGTTTCAAGTTCATTCACTGTCCGGTGTTTTTGCTCCAGCTGTTCTTGAAGTTCTGTAATACGTTCATTTTCTGATCCTTCCTGTTGCAATAGGAGCATCTTGTTTTCATGCTGCAGCCGAATAAACATTTCCCTGAATGAAAACACCAMGAGAAAAAAGAAGAAAATTAAGAAATAATTAAGAAAATCGACTTAGAATAAGAGACAAGTGTTCCCATTCCCTTCCCTCACCTCCAAAAAGAGGTGAAAGAGTTTTCTTTAAGACTGTAGATAGGAGGAACAAATCMATTTTTTATTATAAGGCAACTTAAAACTCTTAGGTAACATAATTCTGTTTTGGAAGAGAGATTAACAAAGTATTAAATTAAGTCATTCCAAATCCCATTTTTTATTCTGTCTCTGCTTTCCTCTGCTAGACTTTTGGAGTAATACCAGCTTGTCTTTAGTTCCTTTTAGTTACTCATTACAACAAGATGAAAATTGTTTTGCTCCTTATAAAGAATCTTGCAGACCAAACTATGCCAAGTAATTTGATATGCCTTTAATAAAAGAATAAACACAGTTATAGCCTGGGGAAACAAAAAAGAAATAGAGCGTCCTTTAGTAACCACCAGAGAGGGAAAATAAAAGAACTAGGATACAGAGCAGTATTGCCAAAAATAAAGACCTTTCATAGAGACAATTAAGATGATGAAATCCCCAAACAAATCCAATCTTTTTAATCTTACCTGTACTCCACTGGTAGAATTTCAGCAGCAAGATTATCATGACTTTTAGCAAGAGATGCACCTGAAATTGCATGGGAAGTTTAAATTAGCAAACTTCTAGACACCTACTAACATCGGTTAAAAAGCCTCTGCAGCTAAAGCATTACCTGTTTGGCTCAAGTGATCCTGTTGCATTTGTGAACACCGGAGCTCTTCATTAGTTTCTTTTAAAGCATCACATTGTACAATCAGTCTCTAAGAACATACATATTTTAGATATTTGAKGTAGAAATAAATTATATTGTCCCAMGGTAAGACTAAATAACATTGATCAAAAGTACAGAACCTATCACTAWCTTTTTCGTTTTATGCACTACATCTTCATTTGTATGGTAGCACTAGTGCTTAGATATTTTCCTTAAGCACATTCRATTTGCAGATAATCCACGTTACTTATCTACTAGGTATTCATGTAAACTCTGATTTGAGACTTACCTCTTTTTCTTTGATTAAAGCTTCRTGTTTTTCTTCAAGTCGCTTCATTTCAAATGCTAACTTATCTGCTCTTTTTGATTCTTCAGACAGTTTGTTATGAAGCTCYTGGACCTTGTCATAAAGGTACACAGACACAATACTCAGTATACGAGTGTYTCAAGATGCTATCTATAAAAGCAATGTTAAAACCTTCACTCCTGTCCAGTTCAGTCAAAATGAACAACTAGTCCTCAAGCCTTGCTGTTGCTGTTAATTAAGATGCAAGTGTCTTTTCAGACAATTTAACAAGTTCAAGAATTTCTTTTTGTTGGAGTTGAATGCTTTACAGTTGAATTGAGTCTAACTTTTGTTGCTTAAAATTAATTTTTCTGAAGGAAGTTGAGAATATTACAAGCAAAAAGAAAAAGAAATCTCAGCAACAGCCAAACACCCTCTGTCAGGTACAGTAATTACCACAATTAAAAATGAAACAGCACTCCATGTAACGGACAACTAATCACTTGCGAAGAAAGCTACAGGTTAAGTGTGCTGGTTTATTAAAGGAGGAGATAGTCAAAGATGGAGGTTAAGTCCAAGGGCTGTTAAGCAGCTCAATTTTTTCAGTGAAACATAAAGTACCTGTATTTAGGAAAGAAAAATATCTGAGAAAAATTTATGTGTTAAGAATAGATGTAGCSCTACCTGTCTTTTGTATGTTTCTAACTGAGCGCGTGCTGCGTTGGCTTTCTTCAGCTCTTCCTCTAAACTGACTGTATTGTGCATGTACATCATGTTGGTTTCCTGCAAAGATTTCACTTGTCTGCGAAAGTCRTTCAGATCCTGAAGCTTTTTACGGTACACTTCAACAGTTGATTCCAGCTTATTTGCCTTATCTGCAGTAGTCCTTAAAGGAGAGGCAAAATTAGCAAAGCAAAAGCATGTTTTTTCTAAAGATGAAAGTCAGATTCTGCTTTCATACACATTCAAGCTTTTTGTAAAAGGACTAAATTCCTACAGCTTTATTTTTAATTGTAAGATGAAATTAATATTGAATTACGCAAATATTGTTTTTAAAAGCAAAAATCACTGAAGGGTTTAAGTGAGAGCAAGACTGACAATATATATGCCAGAAGTATCAACAAGGGTTAACATATCAAGTATCTCTAGGGAATTCTTCAGAGTGAAATGGAAATGCACCACTGCATCCTGTGCTAAATATTCATCTCAAAGCACTGGTACCTGGCAAGTGCACGCATGCAGATGTTCTCATTAGAGAGTTACACAAAATTAGTATATAATTATACTATGAAAATTATCATTAGCAGATACGCACAAGGATTAAAAACTGATTACAAAAACTATTTTTTAAAAAATCACACGTGGACAGAAAATGTTTTGATCCATATACAAATACAGTGTTTATTATCTGTATTAATACAGTGTTTATTATCTGTATTAAGTTACAGTAAGAAAATTCCAGAGGAAAGTCTTTTGTGCTTAAGATTTGTTTAGATATTACTGCAGAACCACTGGACAGAGAACACCTGAAATTGCTTTTGTTCTGTGTTTTATTTATAATATCGTCTGAATAGCAGACCTGGTTTGGCAGTAGGATTTGCTTTGTGTATTTCTTGAGTGTTTTTTGGGTACTCTGTACAGCTTACACAAGGTTTTATGTTAAATTCTCAAGAGTGATTATGGATTTCATTTTGATAACAGCGCAGCTAGCCTAGAATGCTGGTATAAAGTTATGTCAAAGTTCAAGCTGCATATTTATTTCTTTGTATCTGAAAGCCAGTCTCTTGCTAACACAGATGTCCTCTCAATAAAATTCCATGTGAAGCAAAGTCATTCCTGTATTAAATAATCCCACTTAACAGAATACTTCTGAACTCCTATTTTTATACACACAGTAGTGGCTGTGTCTGTAAATTGGTATTTTATCTCTCTTTTGTCAAAGGCACATTTCCCAACATTTATTTTTGATCTTGTTCAGTTAAGACTTATTCTCAAAAGTAAGTCTCTGAAAAATTCTTGCAAAGCCCCGGATTTAATGATTAAATCCTGTTGATAAGAAAAAAAAGCTATGACTGTTACCTAAGAACATCAATTTCGTCCTTCAGGGCTCTAGATTCTTCTGCCAAAGAGGTTAATTCATCATTTCTATGCTGCAGTTCAATCAATTGTTTTTCCAGATCTTCACAATGGACACGATAATCATCTTTTGCAGCTTCAAGTCTACCAGAACAAAAATACAACATTTGTTAAAAACTCATTTGTATTACACCTTCTACTCATATGATGGCCTTTTTATTGCTATTAAAAGCAAGTCACTATTGACTGAGGGCACCACAAAATGCAAATAGTACTGCATGCATGGAACAACATTTCATTGTCTTGTTAAACCACAATGGACTGTTTTATCATATCAGGTTCAAAAGATCACATGAAAAAATGTTCTTTTTTTAAGCAGGGTTTAGAGGGGAGAAAAAAAGAATCTTTAATTTTTTTTTTAAAAAGTCAGTAAAGTCAAATGATAGTTTTCCACACATCATTTTGGRCTTATTTTCTGCTTCTATAACCTGTTTAAAAATATCATGTGGTTTTAATTACAAAAAAMTGTTTATTTTTCTTTTTGCATGTTAGGATTATCCTTAAAACATGTTAGATTAAAACAGAGCAGTAGAAAGACTTTAAAGTGCCAAGGGAATTAAGATGGAAAATCCTGGAAGAATCAGACATTCTCAGAGCATATTTGGCATACAAAAAAACCAAGGTTTTTTGGTTTGTTTTTTTTTTAAGAGAAAAGTAAATTCTTTCATACCTGAAGTTTTCTTCTTGGAGTTGTTCCAGCTGCAACTGTGCATGAAAATACTTTTTTGCAACCATAGTATTTGGATCATCAAGAGAGTCATCTAATTGCTCTAACCTGTCATTCATAACCTCATTTTCTGACATCAAGCTGTTCTTTTCATCCTGAAGGGCAGCCACCTAGCACAGATAAAACAGCACAAACATTTTAAGTCCTGTCCAGTTGGAAAGAGCTGAGCAAGACTGTAATACATCAAATTAGTTTATGAGAAAGATTGAGAAACTTTAAAAAGAAATTACATAGCATACTTAAGCATACAGGTGCTTTAGTGTATGAAAGCTATGAAGCACTGAACATTTTTCTGAAAAGGACATATTTCTTAAAACTGAAACCACAGTAAAGGCATACAATGTACTATGGAGAGAAATTGGTATTTTCAATAAAAAAAAGAATATCATGGACGCCATACAAAAATCTTTACGTAGTGGTGTACTCTCCATCTTGCTTGTACTTAAAAATAAAAAGCAGGATGGCACTGGCTAGCACACGAACACAGTACTGCCGTGCGCTCAGCAGTGGATGGTTGAGCAGGAAGCAGTTCCAGGCGCCATAAGCTAGTAAGCACACACGCAAAAGAAAAAACCTCAACAGCTTCRTACCGAGCATGCATTTTTTGCAACAATCAAACAAGTTCAATATTGAGAGTGTTCACAGCTAAGCAAATGAGAATACAACACTGTACTAAAACAGTAAGTATATTAACAGCCATAAAATGGGGAAGGATTAAAAGGATAGAACCTTTAAAGTTTACTAGTGAAAGATGYTGTGTTAATATTAAGATCCTGTCAAACATAAGAGCATGTAGCATGTGTTAGTTAACCGGCATTTAAAACAGGGACAATGCACTTTTTTGGGTTATGTTTTCCTATATCATAAAGAAAACCTACCTTTCTTATATTCTTGGAAAATATCAAGGAAGACTGAGACCTTACAAGTGAATTTATTAAGAATTAGTTTAAATGAGAAGTGTCAGTCAATTATGGCTTCAATAAATAAATTAAAAAAAAAAACATATCATGGTGATATAATTAARTAAAACATCAAATTCAACCTAAATATTGCAATATTAAGAAAGAGCTTGCTTGCAATCATAATATAAAGTCTATCAATCAAGCAGATGCAAGAAACAGACCAATAATTCCTCCACCGCTGTGCTGGATGCTAGCTTGCTAGGTTCATTCCCTTTTAAAAGGTCAACTTACTATATACATGCACATACAGACACCAAGTAAATAGCATATCTGAGACTTGCTCTGTTTAAGCCTCTCTGTTCAAGGTTCGGCCACTCCCTAAAGATACACACTTGTATTTTTAGAATAATGTTATAAGAACACTTGTCTTGGGCTTAAAAACAAAACAAAACAAAAAAACCCACCACTTTTCACATAGTCGAAGTTAGGCTTCTAGCTGTGTTTCAGTTCCTTGCTGATAGCTTTCTCTTTTCTACAATTTTGCCTTAACAGAAGAGGGGTAAAGCAAGACTTACTAAGACTTCAAGGAAAAGGAATTGAAGGATCAATACAACTGTAAAAAAAAAATCCTGAGCATCTGCAATTGCAATAAGAGTTCATTTTTTTAATCTATTAAACTGAAATGTGAGTGACCATTTATTGTGCTTAATCACTCTTTGTTGCCTTGAAGTCTCTTTTTGTTCTCTCCTTTGATTTAATTTAATCACAATTATATGAATTGCATTTTAGGACAGAGTTCTAAGAATTTAAGGCAGCAATGACCAAAATTGAAATAGGTAATTTGTAAAGCTATATTTTGCTGGCTACTTGATACCAAGAATAAATATAAAGCTAGCAACAAAGCAAACTCTGGCTTAACAATTGGCAGAGTTAGCTCAGCTTTACATTAGAACACCATTTCAAGTAATCACATTTTGGAATACAGAATTGTTGCTTTTCCCCACAAAACAACAGTTAAGAATTCTTACAAAACCTTCAAGTAAATACAAAATCTACTGTGATCTTCAGAATTTTTGCTTAGTAATGGCACCACTACATACCTAAGTAGTAAGTAATTTGTTGGTTCTTACCTGTAAATCCAGCTCTTGACATCTTTGTGCCAATTCTTCTTTTTCTGATAGTGCTTCCTGAAGTTCTTCCAAAGCTCTCTTAAGCTTTTAAAAGCAAAAGACAGTCAATCATTATGGCCTATAACCAAAGCACTTCTTTCTCCCTATATGTCTCAACTACCCAYAGCAAAGAATGTTGGGCACTCACATAATCAGAAGCCTAATTATATGGCTGGATCAGGGTCTCTGTTCATCTTACCTATGTTTTAAAAAATTATCACATCTAAGAASTGAATTATTGAAACCCAGATTACCATTCAGACCAAGAAAAACTGTTTAGGCTAAAACGATAGAAAGAAACACCAAGAGCAGCGGTGATATCACAGTTTCAAAATCTCTGCCCATTACACACCTCCAGTCTTTTGGTTCAACACTTAAACAAATTTTGCTAAGAACTTTCCACATTCAGGCTTACTTGGGCTAGTCAAATGTCCTTCATCCTAAGATAGGAACACTCGGGCAGGTGCTTTTATGGACAGGTGCTTATAACGACATAATTTCATGCACATTGTTCTGGCTATCATGTGTTTCATGATCCCTAAATCTAAAAATAAAATGATCTTTTTAGCCTAATATAGCATCCTTAGTTCTTGCAATGCACACACTAGCAGGTTTTACACCCTCAAAGAAGTTACACATCTTCTGTAAAACACGCACTGACAGTTATATATTAATTACTTTGATTAGTAAACCATAGATACAATTAGCTTACTGTATAATTTCTGCCTAGATTAGGCAGAACATCAGTACATTAATCTGTCCTTTGTGAAACAGTGCAGTCAAATCATCTCAGCTCTGACTGGAATACAGTGCAAACARTTTGTATAGACAGAAAACAAATAATTTTGTTTGTGATTTTTTTTKCTCTGTTTTGTCATGACTGGAGAGCAACTCATCTCTTCATCCGAAGGATAGCAAGTACCACCTTTTCAAACTTATGCCACAAAAACAAGTATCAGACAGTTACCTGCTGTTCCATTTCACTTGATGCATCAGTTGTAGAAGGACCCATTATTTCCTTGCTCATGAGCTACAAAAATAAAAAGCAACAGAAACAAGAGTAATTTAKAAGTTAAATACTCTGGAAATTCACTGCCCTTTGAATATTAACTATATTTTCCAGTATGTCTTTGTACTCTTACAATATATCAAAACAGATTAATTTAAAAAAATATCATGGTTGACAAAGGACTTAAATYCAGAATAAGAGGATACATTTCTTCTCCCAAATTAGATCAGTGTGAGTAGGAAGCTCTTACTGGATGAATCTTTCTCCTGCTAAATCAGAGATATCACAAGTCATATTTTTCAACACAGAAGACTAAAACCAAAATTGCATCTCTTGTTTTTGACCCTCTCAAACCAGAGAAACACTTAGACATCCTTGATTTTTTTTTGATTAAAGAATAAACAAAGATCAAGAAGTTAATATTAAAGTTTTATATTTAAATACATTAGGCTATTTAAGCTCTACTTACCTCCTGAATAGCAGTCATGACAACATGTTGAACTGACTCTTCTAGCGTCATGATAGTCTGTATATGCTCTATAAAAAAAAAAAATATAGTGACCCATGGCAACATTCATCTTACATGGCTTGAAAAATGATGTAACTTTTGTAGACAGATGCAAAGTCACTATTCTCTGAATTTTTGTACATGCAACTATCCAAATTATTCATGAATAATGAAATGTACCATAAAAGAATTTTGCACAACCTACCTGCAGACAAACACTGCCCAAAGAGAAATTAACATATATTTCAAATCAGTTTTATGTATCATAAAAAAAAARGTCATGCCAGATAAGCTAAAATAACATCTCAGAAACTGAGAGTTCTATATGTATTTTAATATATAGTTAAGGCTCTATATGGGAATAGTTCTCATCAGAGCAGCAAAGTTCTAAGTGATGGTATCTGTACAGTTAAGCTCAACAAGCTTCCATTATATACAACATCCATTCAGAAAAGTTTGAATGATTTGCTTTCCTACAAAAGTAGGAATGCTTACACAGTATGAAAGACACTCATATCAAATTTTAAATCTAACATGCTTGTTTGGTATTTGAATAGTAAGTTTTAGGGTTTGGTACATATTTTAACCGTTGGGAATAATAATAATAAAAAAAAACCCCACAAACATTGCAGACTACGTTTGATTCTACTCTAAAAAAGTTTTTATAGACAAATTTCCGGTAGGTGCATTGCTTTCAAGTGAACTCTAGCTTCAGAATACACATCCCAATACAATAAGTTAACAGTAGAGACTTCAATGAATGAGAGAAAAGTTTCTTTTATCCCTTACTAATCAACACTTTCTGAGACAGTTTGCTGTTTTTTGAACAAATGAAATCAGGACTTACCTTGCTTCTTTTCACAGTTGACTGCACAACCTAAAATAAGCTGCAGAAGCCTGCCCAGTTCAGTGGGATCTGAGTTCTCGGATATCTGGTTTAAGTCAGGAATAAGTTCTTCTGATATCTGCTGACCTAAAAACTGAGAAAGAAAAAGGACAGGAAGTCAAGATGAACTACCAGTTTTACACAACATTAAGACTTAATGCTACATAAGAAACCTGGACTTTATAAGCCACTCGGAGCGGAAATAGACTATTAATAAAGTTTGTTACTGCAATACCATGAAAGTAATGTTAATATGAGCTGTGGAGATGCACACTAGAAATACGGCTGATGAGAGAGCTCAGACAGCATTACGCCACAGGAAATCTGAAGATGTCTACATGAGAAAAATGTTCTCGCCTTATTTGTTAAGAGTTTGACATGCAAAACTCATGGGCTGTATTAGCTTGGGCCACGAAAGGCAGTTGCAACCTGTGTATGACTAGGGGAAAGGAGGACCCATCAAGCACAAGTCAGTGACTTCTACTGAATTCAGCACCTCGGTTTTGCCCCTTGTAGGCCTAAAAACCTAAAGCAGGCAACTTTAAAAACATTGTCCTATCTACTCAAAACACATGGTGCTTATTTAATGTGATGAAGTTATGCATTTTATTAAGAAATAATTTTTTGAGCTGATTTTTGAAACATAGATTTTTGAAACATAGATTTTGAAAGTTTAATAGCTTGCATTTTTTCTGAATGACCTATTCTACAAGAAAAGAAAGCACTACTATAAGCTAAATGTTCCCAGATTTCCCCTTAAATGAGAGTTGATTTGTTCTATCAACAAAACCAATACAAGATTTTAARAAGGAATATGCACAACCAAATAATAAAAAATACTAAAAGTGTATCAAAAGTCAGTTGCTCCTTAGTCCTCCAAAATAAAACAAACCAATGAATTTTTCATAAACCMAATGAAGTTCTATTTCTGGGCTTGCTGTGAAACAGTCTCTCACTCAGCCTCAGAAGTAAGCCCAGGCATGTGCCAGAAGAGAGTAGGATGAGTTGGTAAATTTTTCCAGACTATGCCCATTACATGACGGTAGCCAAGGTTCATACAAAATTCATCCACGGTGTTTTTCTATTTGTGTAAAATCTCAAATATAAAGCTGTGCCCTTTAACAGCTATCACAATCATCCTGCATACAAGAGAATCAACAAACTTACTCTGCCCACACGGATTTGTAACTATAGTTCACAAAGTGCAGGAGAACATCATAAGAACTAATCTAGGGGTTGCTGAAAAGAAAAGGAATCCTGTTCTACTGAGTAGAAAGGGATTAAAACTTCACTAGGCAAGACTGGGCATGAACACACACAAAAGTCAGCACAGTTCTGCAGYTGGGTGCTTCTGACACTCACCTGGGCAGAGACAGACACATGATTTCCAGCTTACGTTGTGAACAATCTTATCTAAGCAAACGAGCTCCCTTATGCATACACCCGAAAGATTTCTGAATTAATATAAAATTATATGAAAAATTCAAATGTGCTGTTAAACAAGATAATTGCCACATACTTTAAACAAAACAGCTGTTAAAATGTTACTTTGCTGAGGGCGGGGAGGGGAGAGTGAAAGAGAATATTAACTGAACAGAACAACAACAAAATACGCTGCTTTTTCAATACCTCGTGATAGTAGTCCATAATTCCTTGCAGTATCTTCTTCAGGTTACTGGACTAATTGCACATGAAAGAAAAAGTTACAGGCTTTTACTACATTTATTAATTTCTCAAAAATTAAATATTAATTTATAATCAAATATGTAGTAATTTATAATCAAATATTTACACATTAAGTATTTAAACTCGTAATGTTAGGTAAAGAGAAATACTGCAAGAAAATGCAAAATACAAATAGACATTTAAACTAAAGTTCAATTACATTAAAATTAATGCCAACTATTAATCCAAGTTTAATGATGAACTGTAGTTTYGCACTGTTAGATAAACTC
Organism: Eudromia elegans; assembly: GCA_003342815.1. NCBI lineage: Eukaryota > Metazoa > Chordata > Aves > Tinamiformes > Tinamidae > Eudromia > Eudromia elegans. Next base: position 223,162 of record PTEX01000009.1, read on the forward strand.
CAGACTGACATCGGGTCCAGTCTTAAAATAACCTTTTACTAACTTCAGTTTTGAGTACCTTTATTCTCCAATTGTCACCAACATCATCTTTAATACGACTTAGCCAAGATGCATCAAACCAGGCAACATCTCTAAAATGAAATTAAAGAAGYAAACGTTAACAAGTTCACATACTTAAATAAGATACCAGACCCTCAGTAGTGGATTAGCAGATATTTTACTATGGTGTCTGATGAAATATGAATTCCTAAACATTAGAAATTTGTGTATATATCTATATATATTACACAGACACACATATATATAAAAATATAAATAAAATTGCTTCACAGTAAATTTCTATCCTGCTCACCATRCTATATGGCATACACCACCACAAAAGACAGTATCTTTTAGTGCAGGAAGCATTTCAATATATGATTAGGTTAGCTAGGAAACTTAGGCATAYCCTTGTCTTGTTGAGTTTTTAAACACATTAAAAAATGGTAATAGTGCGACAAGTTCTAAAAAAAATTAAATACATTAATATCTACTTTAGTCTACTTAGGTAYGTACACACTCACTACAATTAGTCAAGACTATTCATCAAGAAAAACAAATTATTTTTTACTACTGGCACTTCTTGATTTCTGAATCTGTTTAGTTCTGCAGGCAGATGCRTATTTGCTTTAGAGACTTTAATAAGGATGAATCGTTGAGGAAGGAGTTTGCACAAACTGAGCTGCCAAGGGGCACAACTGCAGCATATCTAACAATATCTAAATTTTACAATGCTGTTTATTTATTGGCTTCAGAGTACCTAATAAAAGTTAATTATTGTCTCCACTATACTGGACTATTGCTAACAAACCTTCACCTGTGTTGAGTGGTCGCTCCTTTTTCTTCTAGCAGCCTGACATGCTAGTTGGACTGATCTGCTCCTTTAGAAGTAGTAGCATCCTGCAGGGACTTGCTAAAATAAGCCCTGCTGAGGCACTGGATAAGGGAGCTTGTGAACCCACACAGTGTAATGACACTGGGAAGTGACCCTCAGAGAACCCTGACTAAGCAAGTCTGAATCAGTTTTTACCAAGTCCTAGTCAAARAGCAAAATCTGTCTCTACACAGCACATTTTCAATGCCTCAGGTGTTTTTGTTGTTGTTTTGCTTTTTGAAGTAACCTGTTAGTAATTAAAGATACAGATTGATCAGAAGACAGCAATATGGAAAGATGATGATTCAAACTTCCCTTTTATTATCTTAATATATCTGAGTCAACAGCAGCAATAAAACTTCAGTGATGACCTGTGCCAAGTTTCTCAAAAGAAGAGAATATGACAACTTTTGAATTTTTAATTCCTCATGCCAAAGAAGATGGCACACTTAACACACTACTTAAAAATATCCATGGAAATAGTGTTAGAAGRAATCATGTAAAACACGAACATAGAATTAGTGCCCACTTATCCTTAATTATGGTTCCAGGAATATTGCTATGCTGAACTTAAGAGGTGTAGTATCACCTCTTGATGAGCTGAAAAAACAGAAACCAAAGTACAAAAAATAGTAACTATCCTATCYGATCCTTTGCTTCAGCATAAATAAACCAATAAAAATCAATTAATGTATATTAAAAAACAAAACTGTTCCCTAATTCAATCCACCACTGCCAGTTWTTGCCAGTTACTTATGATATCACAAGGAGATTACGGGGGGTGGGGGGGGAAAGAAGTAGCAGCAGTCCCGGACTGCCAAAACAGAAAGCCATATATGGAATATCTGTTCTCAACACCTCTGTTCTTTCACATTCTTATGCAACTATGACATCAGCCCCCAAACAGCAATGTAAAGGTATTTATATTCTACTGTAAAYTGCCTACATTTATATTCTACTGTTAACTGCCTACAATAAGTTTATGAATACAAAAAAAAGTCAAAAATAAATACTTATAACCACTCCCCCCCCACCAAATCATGAGGAAAGAGACTACACACATTAAATATAAGAACTTTGAAACTTTAAATGTCTTCTCTTTGAACTTAAACTTCAACTTACATTTGATGAAGTACCTGTGCCATGGCAACACCATTAGTCAAGTCCTGGACATCTCTGCAAGGTGCAGYAGTATTGAATGTCTGCAACTAAAAGAGGAAAAAAAGTATGATTTCTTGATTGACACAGGAAGGAAACCATTTACCCTTTTCCTCTCTAGAAAACAAGCCTTTATYAAGGTTCCTTTCACCTTTAAGCAGCCCAAAACATTAAAATTCTTTCTGAAATGCGCAGTTTGAAAGCCAACCCAATTATCTCCATGAGTGTGACTGTCAATTATGAGTAATAGTCTTAAGAATTCGTATTATCATGYTCTGCTTTTTCATGTTGGTCCTTTTACTGTAAATCAAATTATGGAATACTACTTGGTGAATGTAAAGTCACATTTATCCATCCTTTAAATGAGGTGTCCAGAAACATACTATCAAAATAAGAACTGTTATCAGAAGAGAGAATGGATTTGTTTTTCCTCAGCCTCAGTTTTTTTACTACCTGCTCTTAATATCATAGGACACAACAACATCAACAGAGACCCTTGGGATTATCTGTGGACAATGAACGGGGAAAATCACATTTTTCTGTTTTTGAATAAATTTATCTGAAAGTTAATGCACTCTATAGACATAAAGACAGCCAAGGACTGAACAATGTTAAATCCTGTAAGTTGACAGCACATTTACTTACAATACAAGAATTCCAAAGTTATACTAAATATGTGGCTATTAACACAGCTCTATACACAATTTTACCAATGTACATATTCTGTAAAGAAATTACRGAACTTAAGAACAACTTAAAACTTCTATTAAGAAATATATACATTGAATAGAATGAAATCAAACTTGCATCCYTTAAATCTGTGCCCACTAAGAAATTTCATTTTGTTTTATACTTGCTATGTTTATCATGTCCTAAACCACCTGCCCACCTGTGAGAGGACTTTCCCAATTATTTTGGGATAACGTAATTTCTTCAAAACCCACCAACGAATGACCATGTCTGATGCTTTGGGGAAACGTAAATATTAGGAAAGTAGTTTCCACTTTTGAGAACTTWAGGCAGTCATTACAACACCTATTGTTCACGAAGACCAATTGTGTTTCCAGAAAATTTTTTTCCTTGCCTTAAAAACAAAGTTTAATCAAACCAAAAAGAGAAAAATATGCAGACTRAGACTTTTTTTTAATTTGTTTTTTAAGTAATTTTAAATCCTGTATTAGGGCAAGCAAAGACTCAGTAATCCCTTGTAGGTTACATAAAAGATTAAGCAAGCAAATACAACCTCAAGCAGTTGTGATTGACAGCCTTGGTTTCTAATACTACAGCAGTCCTAATGACAACTCAAGAGTGAGCCTGGAAGCTTACGAGTCAGGACTGAGCATGCCAGAATTCAGAGTTTTCGGGCAGAAGGCTGTGATACTACCATTTGGACATGGTTGAGGTAATAAGGTAACAGGCTCTATGCTTGGTGTCTATAATCACGCCTGCCAGAGCAAGTAAACAAAAGCCTTAGCAAAGTTTGTGCCGTGCAACACTGTTTTAGGCATGCCACTGTCTCGGAAAGAAACAGCTTATTAAGTAAAAAGCAAGACTGTCACCCCAAAGAGCACATTCTCTTTGGTTGCTCCGCCTCAGCGCAAATCTCTACCAACTACCAGAATTCCTCACTGTTGTTCAACAATTAGGCTGAATCTGCATCTGCTTGCAAAGTTGAACTGCATCTATAGCCGCCTTCTGTGCTTCCGTGTGTTTTGCTACACCTTTGCAGCTGAGAGYCTTTTTTTCTCGATATATTTAAAATTTACATATATGCCTAGAAACAATGACAGCAGAAGCGTTAGCTGTGTATATTCAAAATGCCATGTCAGGCAAGTAAGGTCCATAAAACAGKTTTTTTTTTTCCCTGTATTTATAAGAAACAGCAGACAGCTGGGAGATGGAAGAGGAGGTTGTTAGAGGCAACCAAGGACTCCAATACTGCTGCAAAACTAGTCTTTCAGATTCAGTCAGTTTTCCTAAATACAGTCTCAAAGACGTGCTAAAGACATGCTGTTACTCATGCTGAGCACCATTTCAGGTATCAGCCATAAACCTAACTTAAACACATGCTGTTGTTACTTGCTCTTAAAAGTGTCACAAATTTGCTTCTCCCAGATCTACAGCTATTTTGACGATAATCTAAACTTAAAATTTGATTTTACATGAAGTAGCACAATGCGTTTTCTCTGGATCTACCAAGAGCTTTACCAAATGGCTAAAGATTAAACAAGACTACGTTCACAACATGCAGTACATTAAAAAACCATCCACTACTTCAGAAAACACACCCTCAATTTAATCTGCAGGATCCTGAGTTAAAGTATTCCAGCTGACACCCAGATTACATATGTCTGGGATAGAGGGTTTACAGCTAGTCAGATTAATAAACATTCCTAATTCTTAATCCCAATTTTTGTGTAATAACTCAGTCACAAGAAAAGATAGCATTAAAAATGAAAGACATATGAATACAACTATTGTGGAAAAAGCTTTCCACTGAAGATATGACCATATCTAGCCATCCAACTATCCTTGAGGTAGCATTTATTTACATAATATGATTTGTGATAGAAGAGATAAAAATCTTTTGAAGTAATGTTTATTAAAAATATCTTCGATAAATATAACAAGTCTGTGACACTATTGAGTAGAGCTGGAAAGGATGAACTAGCCCTGCCAGACTTTAAGCATCCTTTCTTTACAAAATAGTTTAAAATACTATTTTCTTATGCAGCTTTTAACTTGTGTATGTGAAGCTTTGGAATGTGCTCACTCAAATCAGATATCTATAATACACATTTTTAGGAAGAAGGTCCTAACTGAACAGAAACAAAGCCTCCTTGTAAGCAAAAAGGAAAATATTAATAGATGTGATAAAAAAAAAAAAAAAGAGAGTTTTTCCCAGATGCCTTCTCTAGTTCAGATTCAAAAGCAAAACAAATTTTGGAGAGAGAAAATCAGAAGACAAGCAGGAAACTTCTTCTCTACTAGCGTAAAAGAACACCTATTCTATTATTATAAATAGCACCCAGGTACTATTTTAATGGCACCTAAGCACAGAAGATACTACAGCATCAGTGGGCCTGCTGACTGCTGCTTTTATTGTTCCACTCTTATCCCTTTAATATTTTCTATTTCAGGGTATTCCATGTACTGTAAGCTCAGTCTGTCTTTCTGTGAGAGTTGTTAGAAAATTCAGCTCTAAAGTCTGCTGCAGAAACAATGGTAAACAAATATTGCTGGAAATCAATTTGGAAGTCAAACACATCCCATGTATAATTTAATGCTATTCCATTGCAAGTTTCTTTTTTTTTTTTTTTGGCACCTAATACTTTAAGAGCAATGACCACTAGATTGCAGGAACACTAAATGTTTTTATTACTACTTTTATTACTACTTTTATTACTACTAAATGGAATGCATGATTTCCAGTATAAAAATTGCTACAATAAAAATGCAAGATCTGCTAGTAGAACATCAAATATTGTGAAGAGAGTAAATGCACTTCCTATACTAAAAGGACAAAAAATAAGAAATTTATTATTCCTTTAGGGAGTTAAAGAACCCTTTTCTCTTCAACTACAAAGCATTTCACTGCCCTCTCCCCTCTTCCTTTTTTTTTTTCCCCCCTTATTCAGTCTCCTATCTCTGAGGAAGTTCAAGTTGAAAGAACCTCTGAAACAGCTAATTCTCAGCTTCTACTAMATTCTTAGTTAGGTCAGAGAATAAGGTGTTAAGTCTGAAAACATGCATATGGCAATGGCCAAGTACTGCATACACAAGTGTAACATGCATAGCTAGATATTCATTTACGCTAATGACCCTGTATGATGCTCTTTTAGTTTAAGGCTAGTTAAAGTCCCATTAGCATCACTTTAAGATATGTTACATAATTAGACCCATGTAAGTGACTAAACTAAAAGTAACTGTTAGGCTTAAAATATTAAATTGTAAACATATTTCAACCTTTCTGAAAGGTATTTGAGAAAGAGATTAGGAATGTATTTGCTCAAGCTGTTTCATTAATTTATTTCACAAGAGAGCCATGACAGCTATTCTGATCTACAAACAAAAGATACAGAGCTGAAGAGTGCAGAGAAAAGGAAGAAGAGAATGCATCGATTACAAGATAAAGAACACCCAATCCAGGAGGTAAAAGAGATATCTGAAATTCTAAGACAAACTAAATAGGAGCATGCAAGGCAGCTGGACTGGAAGAGAAAGGGAGGAAAAGAAAGGATGCTCTTTCTTCTGTGTGCTATATGAAACTAGTTGTACTAAAACTTCTGTACTGTCATGCAGAAAACAGGAGGAACACCTTTCTCGTGGCGACTGCTAAAACACTTTTGCCACTGTCCTTTTTTCCTTGCCTGTCTGGTTTTATTGCCAGATCTTGATAATGTCTCTAAAACAATCCAACCTTTCCCTTTTCACACTTAGCAAACCCAAAGGAGCTGAAGGAACAGTCCCATGCAAAGCAGCTCTGGCCTTACCTGCAAAGATTTTATTGCAACACCTGCACAAGTCACTCTGTTATTCAGTACAACATGTGCTTGCCAAGCACGCATCCCTACAAAACCAGAACCACAGCCAAGAAAGCAGGGAAAGCTCAGGAAGAAGAGGGTACAAGAAGAAAGGTAGGATTAGGAACCCGACAAACGCCCGCTCTCCATGTGTGGCCGCGGCGCCTGGCTGGGGCCAACGCTCTGGCTAACCACAGGATGACAGCAGGTGAAGTTCAGCTTCTGCTCCAGGCTCCTGCTTCTGCCAAATGAATTCAAATTAACTGTGTTATTATTAATTAGCACAAGGTTCCCACATGAAAGGGTTGGCCAGAGAACCGCTAACGGGCCTATCAGATATCACGAAGGTGGTAAACACAGCTCAAAGCCTTTAGGTTTGCACGAGTCTCAGCGGGAGGAGAACAARTATAAAAGAAATATAAATATCAGGCAAACAGCATTGTTACAGAGGCGTTTTCACCCCCCCTAAATTAATCATTTTCTGATCATTTTCTGCGTCCTTCCCTATGGTAGCAGCCATAACCAGCCGCATTGCCGGGGTGGGGAGGGGGCGAGGACACGAGTCCAAACCTGCTCCCTAGCCATGACACAGGAGTCGGGTGAAGGGGGGGCGGGCGCGCCCCGGTCGCCGCGGCAACCGCGCGGGCCCAACAGGTGCCGGTGCCCAACGGCCGCCCGAGGCTGGGGGTGGAGAGGGACAGGCCGCCCCGCGACAGGCGCGAGGACGGACACGGCGGGGAGGGGCGGGCAGCGGGGCCTCCTCCGAGGTGCTCACCCAGAGGATGAGGCTGTCACAGAGCAGGACGTCCGTAGGCTTCGCCTCCATGGCGCGGCGAGCTCGACCCGCGGCCGGTTCGATTCAGTTCAGTTCGGCTCGGCGCCGCGGCTGCGTCAGCAGCGCCACGCTCCCGCCCACAGCGACGCGCGAGCCACCCCCGCGCCGGGAGGGGGCGGTGCCGCCACGAGCGGCGGCCGGCGCCGCCAATGGGCGACAGGGGCGGGAGCCGCTTGGGCCAATCGCTGCCGGGGGCGCGTTCGCGGGGGCGGTGGCTCCCCCTGGCGGCGGCTCCCGCTCGCCGCAGCGCCGCGGAGCGGGTCGGCTCGTCCTCGCCTCCATGAAAGCGCCGCCGCGGCCACGTCCCGCCCGTCCGCTGCTCCCCGGCCGCAACATGGCGCGGGGGCGGCTCCTCMCGACGAGCTCGAGGTAAGGCTCGGGGAGGTCAGCGTGGTGGCGCTGGCTCTGGCCGCCGCAACACAAAGCACGAACTGCAGCGTTTCTGCAGAAGTACCCCAGGTGAATGAGGCAAAACCGGATTTTAAAACTCTGGGGAAGGCAAAGGACAGCAAGTCCTGAAGCAGCAACTTGCGGGGAGGCTCTGTGGACCCTGTGTCAGATACAGGGCAAGACACCTCCCCATCCAGCAGCGCAGAAGCTCGGAGCTCTTCCTCTTTCCGTTTTGACGTGATGTTTTTCCTCGTTTTCCTCAAAACCCCTCATGTCTCAGGTATAGAGTGGGACACAAAGCCCCGTAGAGCTGCTGCCTTCAGACCAGATGCTCCCCTCCACAGGGCCATGAACAGGCACGGTGCCACGTCACCACACGAGTACCAGGGCATCACACCCCCCTGACAGACAYGCAGCCTTTCACACCCCTTTGCTTCTTTGCCCTGCTAGATGAACACAAGGTAGGAGGGCCTGTGTTTCATCTTTTGTTTCAGGAAACTGATAAAATAAAAACCATCCCGCTTGCTTTCCTTTGCTGTTCGTTTCATAGGCAGAACCGCCTCACTCGGGTCTTGCAGCAGATCTTCAGAATCTTGCTCTGTAACAAACCATCAGAAGCTTCACAGGCTTGAAAATCCCCCCATTCAGTAACATAAGCACCTACAGTAAGATGTGGTTACTGCTTCAGCACAGGAACCTTAATGAATATTTCCCTTATCTGCCTCTTTTTGTTAGCCAACTCTTACATTGTTGTGAAGAATGTTACATGTTGTCTGTCCTTAGTGGAATAGCCAGGACTGAGTAACAGCTATTACAGAAACATCCCATACTCTTCTTTTTTGGCTATTCTATTTCTTAAGGTACATGCTTTAATTCTGTTACCAATTTTACTTTGACTCTCACAGATTAAAACCTTGCTGCATGAAGCGCACTGTGCTCACGTGGACATTTCCCCATACTGTGCTGTCCAGACTCCAGAAGTCAAGCGTGGAATTGAGTTTCTTTGAAATTCTTTGAGGCCTTTAACTGTTTCCCTTCAAAGTTTCTTAAGCAGATTTGCTAGTCACAGAGGAAACATTAAAAAACAAACACATGAAAAAAAACAGTGGGCAATGAAAGCTTTYTTAAAAAACCTTATCTTCCTCGTGATCCTGTGCCAAGATTTTTACTGTTGGACATGATCAGTTTGTTTTCTTGTATAACTTTTACCAGCTTTTGTTGAGTTAGCTTCTCCTTCACCCCCTCTCTGTTGTTCACCATTTCTTTCATTCTCCATCCTTTCCTACTCACCTTTACTCACCGGCTTCCTTCTACTCATTTCCCAGAAGGAAGCACACAATTCATGGTTTCTGCATCTTGCTCTTCTGTTTCACATGCTCTTCACTGTTTCAGCTGCCTTTTTTTTTTTTTTTTTTTAAAATCCTCTCAGGTCTGATGTTTCTGCAGGCAACTCCTCTGTCCTGCGTTCATGCTCCATATGCCAGGGAACAGTGAAGGCCAGATGTTCACTATGGGACAGGGAGTCCACAGAGCAGGGACCTCAGCAGCCACAGCCTTGTCCCCCAGTAACCAAGCGAGAGGGCAGGCTTGGCTTGCCCGGAGATAGCAGCCAGGTTACACCAGCAGGCCACATCACCAGGCACGTTCACGGGGACAAGACAGGGCCAAGGTCAAGCCTAGAAGTCTGTCCATAGGTGAGGGGCAGGTGTGCTGAAGGAAACCAGAGCCAGGCACAGTCCACTAATCTCCAGTTATGTCCACCATGATGAGGCACATCTGGGGCCAAGCTTGGAAGTCAGACCACAGGTCAGGATCCACCCTCGTGCAACAAAGCTCTAGCAGAGAATGAAGGCCAGGGTGGAGCTTAAATGGAACTCCTGGGCCCTTGGATGGGAGGTGGGTGGTGGCCCCAGGTGAGGCCATGAAGACCTATTAGTGCATCAAGGGCCCTCACAGCATATTCTTTTTCAGTGGGGTCATCTTTTTACATAGATGCAAAAAACACCACAAAGAAGTACTTTTCCCCAGAGAGGGTTTTCAGTACAGACAGAAGGGAAGAGCTGAGGTTAATCAGAACCAGCCAAGACCTAATATTCCTTAGATTAGATTGCTACTTTTCAAAACTGTCCACATATATCAACTGATAAGGCATGGCTATGGTGAAGAGATGGTATGGGTGATAGATTGGATGAGATCTGTAGCCAAGCCAAGCCTAATCTGAAAGAAAGGTGCAGATTTGGTGCCGTCTGTACAGACCGGGTTCTGTGGGATAGCATCAGAGGAGATTGTATCGGTCCCSCATGCAATCCTGGCTACTGGATCCACTTCAGATTACGGACTTTAAATGATCACAAGATGACAAAGACAAACCAGTATAAGCACTTAGGAGGGTCCTTCTAAGGAACACTTATGACACCTGAATTCCACAGAGAAGTGCAATGCAAATATATATAGCAATCTATGTAACTATTCCACATCTTTCAAGCTGCAGCTACATATGGACACTTCAGGACCACCACAGCGCTGACAAACTGAGCTCTAGTGTGGGCCAAAGGAGGTAGTGGCCAAGGGAACCTATGTACATTATATAGGTATATAGCAGCACACCTATATATGTAAATATATAGGGGTTTGTTTTATTTCTAAAATCTAGTTGAAAGTCTCTGCATGAGCTGCAGCTCACATGAATGGCTGTCAGCAAATTCCATTTTTATGCCAGTCAAGATAAGGACTATGACCTACATTAACATTGCAGAAACAGGAAAGGATAGCTCAGCACCTCAGACCAGGGCCATGGTTCGAACTCGTGATGTCTAATGTCTTCTGTTGTTACAATTTAAGTCATTCTGAATTACTTCTAGTAGCAGGAACTATCTTCACTCATTTTGGTAATGTGCCCTTTGCCTTCTAGACAAAGTATCTGACATTCTGTCAGTGAGGAATGTCTATCTTTCCTAACAATAATAACAAAAAGCTTTGGAGAATTGTATTTATACATCATTTGATTTTTAGTGGGACCTACATTTTTGTACCCAATATTATGAATGTTATTTAATTCAGGCATTACTTCTAGGCACCTTGCTAAAAAAAGCCACATATTCAGGCACTTAAGTTGGCCTCTAACTTGTAGGGTAAGTATCCTGTAGTTCAGAAATAGTCTTGTTGGAAATGAGGACTTTTTACAAAATTATGAACAGAGAAATARGAGTGTAAAAATACCAAACAGTGACACTTGGTGGTCAGTTATGTAATTTGCACATTTCTCCCTGCTAGAATGCATAAAGTGAAAAATGATCCTCATTTTTTCTGTCATATTTATTGGCTTGATGGATATGAGTTATGAAAGTCTGCACTTTCCTAGCACCTTTCAAAAGCTTTAGCATCATCAACTAAGCCTCATGATGTTCTGTGGGCCTTTATATCTACGTATGTGTACATTTTTCAGCCTGAAATTAATCAATTTCTGAAATTCAAGTAGTAAATTATTAAAGACACATCCTTTCAGGTCCTTTCATAATCTCTTACATTCTCCTGTCTCCAACTACCTTTTGAATCACGTTCTACCTATATTGGAAGTTTTTATATTTTATTGAAAAAGTCTTGGCCCGTTTAGAAGTTCTTAAAGACAAATAAATGTTTCTCTGCATAACTGAACATATGAAAAAATCCCACAGTACGAACTCACTTTATTTAACTGACTGAAAAGCATTATCAAGTCTTTTACTGGTTCCACCAGGTAAATGTTTCGTGATTGCACAAGAGACAGGAAAAGGTTCCAAAAACTGCAGGTCACTGACACTCAGCACTGACAATAAAACCAGTCTTGTGATTAGTGCCGTGCCCTCGAGGCCCAACAGCTAGCTAGAAAATTAACAAAGAGTAGAGAATGGCACAGAGGTACAGAGAAAACCCTACCATAATCTGCAAAGGAGCTGTTGATTTGGGATTCCTTATTTCTGAGAAAAACAGCTTGAGGAGTTTAAAAAATAAAAAAGTAAAAAGACAGTCCTGGAGTAGCTGACCATTTCACAGACCTTCAGGTCCACAGCCTCATTTCCGGTGAGTGGAAGTACTATTGCTGCTGTTTTACACAGGGAAAAGTAGGAAGAGAAAGGTCTCTCTGTATTGCAGTTAGTCTAATAGGCTCAAAGAAGATCCCACTCTTCTCTGAARATGCTCTACAATACTTGCCATGTCACTATGGGAGGATGTGGGTCAGGTTATGCAGCCTAGATCTCCCTGCAGAATGAGTAACACACAGCCTGAAACCAGCCCAAGCTTAGCGCATATCTGCATAGATCCAAAGATCAAATAAATATATGCTTCAAGTTTTGAATGTAAGGAATTTGCTAGGGGAATAAGGGCTAAAATAACCATGTTCTTGTACTCCTATGAATTTCCAAAACCACACAGGAAAACAGGAAAAACACAGAAAGGAACCAGTTTCACAAGCAAACAATGGTGGCTTTTTCATTAACAGTGACGTTAACTTTTTATAAAATGTCAAACCACATTTTGCTTCAAAAACACCAGTGTTTTCCCAACAAAACTCTTTTATAGGTTCCTTCCTTACGATACCATTTGACATGATGGGGAAGTCATGCAAGGCTAAAGCTCTCTTGATGTATGATTAATACTATGACAAAATGAGCCTCTGATGACATGATGAAAGGCACAAAACATTTACTTAGGAGTTGGACCTGCAGATTTGCAGATGTGTGCCATGTGGTTATATCGAAATACTTTCATATGTATCGTAGAATAACAACGTAACACAAAAAAGATTACTGAAAAAAGGAAAATATCTTTACAAATATTAATTRAAAGTTTATCATAGGTAATAAAAGTAGTTATTGCTAAACTGAAACAGATGTTACATTCATAACAACATTGCCAACATGACCTATGCAGATCATATTTTATTACARTGAATATTAAAGTGAGAAGTAGGAATACATTGCTAATCTCAGTCCAAAGATAAAGGAGTCTGCAGAAGTGGGTCTTATTTTGTGAGTGCCTCTGGCCAGTCCATTGTCTCTAAAATCTCCTGAGGAATTGCAGGGCCAAGAAAGAAAAAGCAAAAAAATGGAGACAATGGATTCTGTATTAGAATTATCTTATATGGTCACTCTTTAAATAACTGGAAAAGATGAGTGTAGAGGATGATGGATTTTCTCTGCTTTAGTATATTATAGTTCCCTGTCCAGGGAGGCAAGAAAAAAAAAGAAGATGGAATAATGTCACAAAGCCAAAACTCCTGGTAGATGATTGAATTTCTTAAAAAGCTACAGAGGGAAGAAAATAAGTCAAAGGTGGAAAGCTAACTACATTTATTAAAAAAAAAAAAAAAAAAGTACCAAACCAGATCTTTGTAATTGCATTTTTTGACTCCTGGAAAATAATTGTTTATTGTCTTTAGGAATAATGTACCTGGATTACTTCAATAAAACATCTCAGACCAGGGACACTTTAGGAGGATAAAATATTACATGTCTACTTTATCTTTTCTTTCCAGCATGACCTTACTTTTTCACTGTAACCTTTGTTCCTACTCTGCCCGCTCTGCCTCAGCTGTTTCCCTAACATTTGTCAATCTTGTATCTTTACTTTTCTATTTCTGGCTTTTTGTTTACTATCTCAGAGATATCTGCACTTCTATTTTGATACTCTTTTTTCTTTTTTTTTTTTTTTTTTCAGAGAGCAAGGTCACAAGTGAAAATGGTCTTGGCTGACATTACTTGACACCATGTAACTGTTTACACTGTCATGGTAGCAGTACTGGGTTTTTCCAGTACACATGTATTAAAATTCTCAGATACCACTTCAGTTTGTTCCAGTGACAAGAAGTTCAGTACTGGGATATGAAGTATGACAGAGACATATTTATCACAAACAAATCCACATTCTTGTTTCAAATCCGATTTCCACAGGTATGTTGGAAAGGTAGTGTAATGCAGTGACTTCATGGGACTAAGGAATGTTTGACAGGTGCTTTTATGTCCCAAGAAGACCCTTTGTGTTCTAGGTTCTGATCCTGACAATAACTTTGCACATATGTAGTATCTTTTACTGAATATTGTGAGTTTTCACTACAGTGCAGGAGTAGTATGTATTATATCTCATCATCTCATTATTCAGAAAAATTATAATCAGTATACAAGATTCACTAAATAAGATATTAGGTTCTTTGATTCCATTATTGTTAAGTAGAAAATTAACACATGTTCTTTTGAATTGCCTTTGTTAACTAACAGTTGGTATTGAAAATCACTGAAATGTGTTTTGAAATGGGTTATTCCAATAGGAATCTCTAGCTGAAGAAAAAAAGTATTCAGAAATRGAAATATTAAGTGAACCAGTCACAGCCATCACTTGCTAACAAATAACACGGGAATGTCCCAAACCTAACAATGGCTAAAGAGAAGGAGGGAATGCTAGAGGTATGTAAAGCCTAAGATGAGCTGTTCCRTATTTACTCATTTACTTATTRAATCAGTTACATCATGAAAAAAATCAAGTTAGCATCTATCTCTCTGAGTTCATATTTCATTATTTTTATTTGCCCAAGCATTCTGAACACATTTTCATCCATATTTTAAGGTTCCCTTGATATAGTATTCTCCAAAGGGTGAAAGCCAACTCATCCAACAGGTGGCTGAAGCCTCTTTTTAACAGATTGCTCCCTCCAAGCAGTGCCAGGGACRTTACAAATATTTTATTGGCATTTCTAACAAACTTATATTTTGCCTTTTGTTCATTTTTTTTGTGATAAATTTTGCTTGATTGATTTTACTAGCAGTTCACTTATGCATCCACCTAAAGAGATTTCTGTCTTGTTTTCTTCACTTACATCAGTTGGTCTCTCATGCTGTGCTCTTTACAGGATACAGGTTAATGCCTGCTTCACAGCTTATATGTTCATATTTTTTCTCACAAATACTGTAAAGCTTACCTGAACCTACTGCAGTCAGCATTCACCATCTTATTTTCCAGAATGGAATTAGGTCACATCTGGGACACAGCGAGAAGACTTTAATGAGAAGTTCTATCTCAGACATAAAACCCCTTAGTTTGTGTCAAATGCCATTATGCAGGCCCTGGTCCAAAGCACTGCGAGGGACTGGTATTTCACATCTCTATACTTCTAAGTCCCAATTTTCAGTTAGGTAGATTTTTATAGAGAGGAAACTTTATGTGGAAAATTGCAAATAAATAATGTAACAGTGCAGTTGGCATGAACACACCTGTTGGCTTCAATGGGCCTATTCAACGACACAAAATAACTTAGGCACATAAGTGGTTGAACAGGCTCAAACGCCAAAGCCAAAATGACAATCTTATTATTGGTAAAATTATCACTTGTATTGTAGCTGTGCTTTAAGGCCTCTGCAAAAGATCTAGCATGAAAAAAAGGAAAAAGTTACAGTTAGACAAGATGTGTGCAAGAGTGCAGTTTCCATGTGCAAGACAAACAACAGCAACAATTGGCCACCTAGCTTGTTATGGCAATTGTGTTTTTCTGATTTACTATATATAACGTCCACAAATTTCAGAGATTTTCTTGTGCTCACAATCTGTATCACCAAATACTCTGAAGATATGTAAAAGGAAGTTTGCTAGTATTTAGCAGTCTTTCTCCAGCAAGCAGATATAGTCAAAATTAATGAATTAGGTCTAATAAAATCTCTTTTTCTCTATTAAAAAGTGGGTTACTGAGAAAAAATGAGACACGACTGCAGAATCTCTGCTGTCCRGCATCTAGATCTTTCTATGGAGAAGATGCTTTGAACTGCAGTGGTAAATGAGCAAAAGAGGTTGAAAATTACATTAATAAAATAAATAAATAAATACATTTCTATTGAAACACWGTAGACTTTAGTTCTACCTTGTCTGTTAGTTAAAGGCATATGGCATTGCAAAAGAGAAAACGCTCAATGGGTATAGCCCCTGGCAAATAAAATGAAGTCTTTCAGGTTCATTTAATCTTTACACAAAGTCTATACTTCTTTTGCTGCTATTTTGCTATGGGAGTTTCATCTTTATGTTAAAAACAGYTGAAATCCTTTTTTTTTGATATAGTAGTAATCAAACGCTTGAGTGACCTAAGTAARGCAGGTTTAATGTGTTCAACCAATTTTCTGCTAGCTAAATACTCATGTCTAAGAACCAAAGTTATTACTAGGAATGATTGCCAAGTTTGTTAGCAGACTCCAATTTATCATGTTGAGCAGAGTAGGCGGAGAGAGGAAGGGGAGAACAAGTTAAGCTCTGATTCTTTGGGGGTCTAGCAAAGGTGAAGCCTTTYAGCAGAAGAACACGGGGAAGCAGCCACTGCTAATGCTGTGTCACCTACTCTGGCATCTTTGTAAGTAATTAACTCACACTGTATGCATATTTGGGTAAATAATAATAACATGTATATATATGTAGCTGGCTTACTGGCATATGAGCATGCATGAGTATCCAGCGCAGGAAGTCACACATAGTACTGAATTTGTTGCCAATTTCTCAGGAACAAAGTGAAGAAGTGGATCCTTAGGGAGTGATGACAAACAAGGAACATTTTTTTCCTACATATTCCATCCAGTTGTTAGGCTTGGGAAAGTGCTTTTTTAGCAAACTAGTGCTTCACGAGGCATACCCGGGGCTTTATTTTTGCTCTGTTCCAATAGACAAAGAATATATACCCATGAATTAATAMTATTTTGGCCTGTTAGATTTTCTGCTTAAATTCTCTACTTCTCGTGATTACCTGGACAATGTTAACCTCGTTCTGCAGTTAGGCAATGCCAAGGCATCACGTGTCTGGCAGGTTTGTGCCTGTTTCACAACACCCTTCAGTTAATCGTGTGTCTACACAATTGATAAGCTGTTACTATATCAGGTGATCAAAATCCCTGCAGCCTGCCCTTGATCAAGTTAATATTTGAAAAGAGCAATTGATATTTTTATTAGATTCAAGGATCTTTTCAATTATATTAAATGTCTTTTTGAGGGAGGAGATTTATTTATATTATTTAGAAAGGGAGGAAAGTGTTATTTTTTTCCCCAGGAGCCCTCTATCCTTTTACCAGACTTGCTGGGTTTGGGGAAAAGGTTTCTTTTGTAACTGTAATTCAGAAAACCTAACAGAACCTTGACATTGGGCAACAAGGTTAATAATTGACAAACACGTGTCACTGCCTGCCTTGATGAATGACTCCGCACCACAACACTGTCGGTTAGTGTAACTTACTCGGCTCCTCTCACGCTTTTCTGGAAAGAGCAATGGTAAGCCAAACTTTGTGTATGTCTTCTGAGCAAAGGTAGGAAGTATGGATTAGAATGATTGCGAATAAATTATTGAAATATCTATTTATACTTATAATCATTTGGGTTACATTTGGAAAATTTGCATAAATCAATTCTTCCCTTCAGATTATGTTAAGTTTGCTTGTGATTAGGTTTGGTATCTATTTTCAAACATTTAGTTGTCCAGTCTGTCTTGGCTCCTCTCAGTTGCCCCACAATTGAGATACAGAGCAAAAGTAATTTTCTAAATAAAATGTGTCCAAAAGGTGTTCATGGAAATATATGAATAAACAGTTGTTAGCTCTTTCATCTGCTAAGTGTTATTTAAACTTTAATTCCTTCTCTTCAAACATGCTGAAGAGAATGGACTTGTCATTGAATGTTTTAAAAAAAATCTACGTGGTGAAATTGGAAGTTTTAGGGAGCTGAGCRGCATCTTGGAGATAAAGGTTTACAGGCAGGACCTTCTGCCTCCATAATCAGTGGGATCAGTACTTCATGCTTTTCTTCTGCATGCAAGTATTAAACATGTATCAAATCTAATAGCCTGTTTTTTCAGAGACCTACTAGATGACCCTTTCAAAATGCTCAATTTTCATTTTGAGCTGAAGTAAGTGTCCAGATTTTAAAAGATGTCAAGTTTCTTAAAAAAAATCTGTCAAATTGTGAACTGATGGGTTTGAACAGCTTCAGAACGTGGCTCCTAATTGGTGTTCTTTTGAAAACTGGACCCCTAAAGCAGACAGCTCCTGGGATGCTCTGTGAGAAAAGAATATAAACATATGGACCTGATTTTAGAAAAATAAAAACATATTTTAAAAGAAACATCTAAACTTTTCTGGCCTTTACCACCCTGTAAAATTTAACATGAAGTACTGCATATCATCATCCATTACAGCCTATATGCTCAGTGTGAGTGTCCAAAGCCATTTGTATCACTTACGAACACGTCCACCACACTGCCATCTACTTGCTATCTTCTCGCCTGTTTGTTCAAAGTGGGTGTTTCACTTTCTGTCAGGGTTCTTCATTTCTATCATGTYTCTTCAGGTTCTATCACTTTTTGCCAGTCACCTAACTCAGGGGCATGGCCTGGTRAAAGCTGACTGGACATATGAGTTGAATCTCTTTGGTCCATGCTACTGCACCAACACTTCTTACACAGATGAACGATACCCCTGCTGAAAACAGTTTAAGAGGTGACCATATCCAGTCCTTAAAACTGATGAGTGCTGCTCAGTGGCCTGATTCAGGCCTGGRATTTTCAAAGGTGAGACGGACACGAAGATCATAACATAATCCTATGAAACAGTAACTTTTATGGGCACTCTCAGAAGTTGCCCACTTAGACTATTAACAGGATTGAAATTTTTGTTGTTTCTACATTTACATGTAGAAGATTCCCAAGGAATATCCCTCAAAATCTGTTATTTTAGGCCGAGGTTGCACAACATGTTTYACTTTGTTGGGGGTGTCTAGCACCAGCAAAGCTTGCAGCCACATGACAAAATACAAACTTCCTTAATTGCTACTTCAATCTCTAACTCATTTGGCTAGTTCAAATGTTCAATTGCTGGACCARGATTTTGGAAGGGTGAATATATTCTGACAGACTTTAAGCTATGCCAAATATCATCTGCACTTTCTATCAGATCCAGCTTGTCTGTCCCCTTACAACCAGCATAAAACTAACCTGAAGACCATTTAGAGAGCTTGGATTAAATAAATCAGAAATACGTATATAGCCCAATAAAATCAATGCAAGGTTTGACATGTTTTCCCAAGCCTACTTATGTAGGACAAGACTAAGTCACCATTATTTTTGCACAAGKTGACTCCAAATCTCCTCAAATTGCTTTATTCTTTTAAGAGTGACTTTACCAGGTCAAACTAGGACCATTTAGTCCTCTCTGCAGCAATGGATGCCCAAAGAATACGAAGTAGGCAATTACATGCTGCTTGCTCCAGAAGAATCTTCTGTCCTCTAGCTTTATGGTTCAGGAACTTCCTCAGTCACAGGTGCCACCTTTGCATTTAATGGTACTTAATGCCCCRCATACACTGAATTCATAGCAATTTCCAGCATCCATAACAAATACATCCACTGCTTAAACATATATATGTAAAGAACTGCTCTTTCCTATRTAAATCTGCCACCCATTGGTTTGTGGATGCTGTTTGGTTGTTGTACTAGTAGAGAAAACAAACAACTGATCCTAGGGAGCCTTTTTGTTCCTCTCTGTARGATTATAAACCCCTCCACCATTCCTCTCATTTCTTTTCCACCCGAAGAACTCTATTTTACCTACAGACTCCTTGTACAGGAGCTGCTGATTAGTTCATGCGATTATCACAAAAATTTAGTTAACACAAGCAGTATACTAATCTAGCAGTGGTCCAGATTCTGCTACATTTTGYAAAGAATGCATCTAACAAGGGCACAGAAGTAGCTTGGAGGCTCCTCAAGGAGTTACCTCGACCTCTCCCTCCTGAAGCAGACAAGGAACATGTAACAAAATCAGGCAGGTAACAGAGGGACTCCTCAGGGTTCAAACTGATTTCTTAGCTCTTTTCCTAATGTCTTTATAATATGTGAAAGCTATTTTATTTGCTCAGGTRAAATACTGAAGAGGAACAGCCTCCTCAGCAAACTTACTTAGTTTACAAACTACTGTGAGATCATCTGAATTATGTCTATACAAAAAAAAGTTGTTCCAACTACATAGTAAACATATTCTTTTTCAAATGTTCTATGCTTTTTCAGTGCTTTTTAGATTTTCCTAAAATTGCTCAACTTGTATAATGATTTATCWTGTGCAGCACTGACAGGAGTATGACACTTATCAATAAAAATAATTTGCACTAACTGATTAGTTATTAAGAAAATCTTAGAGCTGGTAGAGTCTCAGATGACCTGAAGTACACAGCTGTGCAGGCTTCACTACTCTTAATGGAGACTAAACCTCCTAAGCCCTTAGACAACTTTGCAAATCATAATTTAAATGCAAAAGATGTATAAAATGCGTCTGTCCTCACTGAACTACATGTTCATCCTGGAGGGCGAACAGGAACTTTGGTCTACTTAATCCCTTAGGAATGCCTTTCCCTCTCTTGCAAGTGCAATCATTTATGTGACAAGAAAAACGTATCATCATGGCTGCAGTCTKATATCCTCTGTACCAGCATAAATCTTGAGCTGCATCACCACTTTATGTCAGCATAAATATTAAGCGATTCAGAGGCTTCAGGGTCTGGCCCTTGTTTGACTGTAGCAGGGCAGTGTGAGAAACACGGTGGCTGCGGCCAGCAGTAGCAGTTCTTCCCGTGACTGGTGTGTCTGTGATTTTACTCGCTCTGATAAATGCCTAACAAAGGCCAAATATAAACCTTCAGCTCTGGATACAAATAAGATCMCATATATCTTATTATTGTTATTATAAATGTACAATTGGGGATGAGAAAGCCATTTACCCATGTTACCAGTACTCTTTTCTGTTTTTCCAGTCGCTTTCAATTAACTTTATTACTATAAATCTAGTGTCAGCCTAGATTTGTCTTTTTTAAAAAGAAGAAGATACCTTATATATGATGAGAAGAAAGAGTATCTCGGACTGCCAGCACTTTGCAGAGTGACCCTGGGGGACACTGCAGGAAACTCCAGAYGGATCCGTAGTGTTTTCCCACAGGAATATACTGCCCACTGGACAGGATTAACAATTTTGAAGGAACTTCTGCAGAAAACTCTGCAGTGCCACTTTCTGCAAGAAACACAGGGGAACTCACCTGCCCATGGATGAGCCTGGCACTTTGTGCAGCTTCCACGTGGCTCACCTGCCTTCATAGGAGCACTCAGCCAGCCAGGCTAGTTCTTGCAAGTGTCTTTCCTGTTAACTCCTGCAAAAGCAGCTGAGATCTAAAGGCAGCTGAAACTCAAATCAGACTGCAGTTTACTGTGCAGATTAAATCTGGCCACTGATAACAGGAAGCCATTCATACTTGTCTGGCAATGCCATACTGTGAGAGCTAGAAGTTCTCCCACTTTGCTTCATTCAATAGGAGAGGTATCACAAGGAGATGAAGAATACTGCTTAATAATAAAAAAATTCTTCATATAATGCACACATGCATATATACATACACATACATAGGTATGCATGCACATATTCTTTATCTGGACTCATTATCACAGGCCCTGTTCTTTGCTCTCTATGTCACAGAGTCCTATCTTGAACTCAAATGCTTTTCGAGAGCAAAAGTTTTCGCTGTCTCAAGAGCAGCTTGCAGTCAGCTGAGAAGCTTCCAGCCTCCCTGCGTGGCAGCTAACCCCAGTAGCCAGAACTGATGCCATGGAGCAACACAGTAACATTGAATTTTCCAGTCTTCTAAATAGCACAGACTCTGTTTCTATAGATTTGCTCATGTAAGTCAGCAAAAGATGAGTCACCCAGAAAGAAAGCTRTAATCATTTGTCCCTTAGGAATCATATAGTAAGTTAATTATTRCACATCATGTTCTAATACAAAATACACAAGCAGTTTTGACTTGTTGAGTTTGCAGAGGGCAAGAGAGCTTTTCATAATTTCCAACTGTTATGGTCTGGGAATGCTGGGTTTCTCCTAACTGAGTATCTATTACATAATTGGAAACACATTTGTTCCATTTGTTGCATGAGACGAAGCTAAAAAAATGTGTGCTATTACCCTGAAAAAAAGAAAAGAAACATAATGATCTTATACAATATATGCAGGTTTTGCAGACACGGTGGTTGTCTATTCCAAGACAGCTCCTCAGCTGATGTAAACTGCTACTGCTTACATCAGTTGAAATTATGCCTTCTAGCTCTGCAGAGACCTCATCAGCACTGTCTGGGAAGTCAAAATAGAAGAATGTGAAGTGCCACAGGTGTTTTGAGTAATATTATGGCAAAAGCCACTTGCCAGGAGGTCATTTTTCAGTGTGTTGGACTTGAATGTGCACTTTGTAATAATTTTATTTATTAACATTCAATATTCCCAGCTTTGTAAGCAAGCGTTTTCCACAAGCTATTGCATGATTGTGATCATACCAGTTCATCAAAACAATCTTATCTGTGAAGAGAGGTGAAAATCTGAAAAAAACAGGTAGCATCTTCAGCATCTAAATTACTGGGTATCGGTAAGCGTTTAATTATTAGACTTCTTCAAAGACTTCTTATGGTTATGGCTATGAAATATATGGTCAGGTATACATTTCTCCATCCTATGCTACAACAAAATACTGGAACAACATATATCCTTCAGCCTTGCCATTGCAGGTAAACTACTCCAGATATAATATAAATACACACGCTTTGGATTTCAAAATATCTTTCAGAGACTGACCAAACTCCTATCTTCACGCTGTAAAACACACAGTTATTTTTAATTACAGACCTTCCTAAGGAAAGGAATGGAGTGTTTGAAAGTAGTCCTTTTACTTAAGTAAAGGAGACTTTTTGCTACATAGCCTATGATTTTGCTGAGCTAATTATTAGTTACACATCATTCATATTTGGTTTCTGTGAATCTCTACTATTAATAGTATATTATTATTAATAACTGAGTGTGTTAATCAAAATACTAATTTACTAAAGAACCTGTACTGCAACTCTTCTAGGAATCTCTTCAAATTTGGCGACCTAGTAATCACAGTGACTTCAGCTGCCCAATCTGTCTCCAAACAGCAACTTTTCCAGTAGAAACCAACTGTGGACACCTATTCTGTGGTAAGATTTCTAGATTCAGTACAATGCTTATACTGGCTGCTCAATCTTCTTATACAGTTCTAAAGTTCCACAGATACAACAGTTCAAGCCTTTGCCCTGAAATTAATGTAAGTTCTGCCACTAGGAACCAGAGAAGTCCTATCTTTAAATCACCAAGAAAAAAAAAAGTAACTTTTTTTTTGCGCATTGATTTCACATTTACAAGGTGCTCATGATCTTTTGAAGTGCTCAGGAAGTCTTAAGAGAAGCAGAGAGCAAATCATCTCACTGTTAAATTACAGTAGAAACTCACAGAATGGGAAAAAGATCTATAAAAACACAGTGTATTCCGCTACATGAAAACCTTTCTTACAGAAATTATCAGTCTTACAGTTGTACAATTTGTGACTGTAAATGCTCAAGATACAACAAACAAAGCCTTATCTTCTAGCACGAACTCCCTCCCAGGCAGACAGCTTATCTTCCTGTGTATCCGTACGGAGCAGCACAAAACCCCAGCTGTCCCATAATACTCATTCTGACTGTATGATGCATTCTGCGAGCTTGCTCCTGTGTGAAACCACTGCATAAAATAGAGCAGAGGGAATCTAGAGAAATACGGCAGAGTCACCATATTTTATAGTACTGTAAAAGAATTCTAAATGAAAATTTAGTGGAAGTTACACACTATAGTATTATAAAAGCGTGTTTTAGTCATATATAGACCTTTTTTAAAATCTGTTTATCTTTTCTTTTTTTGAAGTAAATCATTATGGTCATATGGAGAAAATATGCTTGAAGGCCTCATGATGCACACTCAGTAACTCTCCAGGATATGCAAGTTTGCATTTAGACACATTCTCTGGGAAAATGGTGTGAAGGTCCTTTTTTTTGAGGCTGCCTGCAGTGTGACCTCCTGGCCTCATCCAGGAGATGGATACTTTAAGTAAAGCCTTAATTCTGTAGACACATGCATCTGCTAAACGTCTTGTTTGAGGCTACTAAGGAATATAGCTAGGATTTTAGGAAATTTAATATTTTTTCACAGGAAAACAAGGATGGAGCACAACATAGTGAAGTATATTCTATTTCTAAAGGAGATCTCACATTCTGTACCAGAATGTACAGTCAGAGTCAGCAGGAGCTTTGCAGCTGCTTCCGAAGGGAGCAGGATAAGGCCACTAGGATGCCTGGCCAGAACTTAATTTTCCGTCAGGCCTCTGACACATCCTGCAGTGAACCAGGCGTGCTTCACAACCTCACTGCCCCAGTTTCTGGCCACGTCCCTTGCTGAAGGCCTTTGTCCCCACAACAGAGGTGACAGAAGAGAACCAGTTTCATGATCCAATGTGGCAGAAGCTGCCAGTGAAGGTACCTTAGTGCAGCCTGAGATCAGTGATGTCTGGCGGAGGGGCAGGGAGACGGCTGGAGGCAGTAACATCTGACCTTGCAACAGCAGGACACATGAAAAGATAGTGGGCAGAACCATAAAGCTTCTTTCTACTGGGTGGGGATTTTAGAGACTTTAAAGCAAGTGTAAGATACATTCATAGTCACCACTTTCATGTAGGGTTCACCTGGCACATGAGCAACATCATATAAATACTTCAGGATGTTTCAGGTTTTCATGCACATAACCAATTTTTAGCACGCTCACATATGCAGATAGGATGCTTTGAATATAACTCACTCCAGAACAAAATGGTTCATACGTCCTCAAAACATGTTCCAAATAATATCATAGATGTTACAGTTTCAAACACAAAGATAGACATAACAACAAAGATCATCACCTTTCTCTGGCCAGATTTATTTTTCCCTTTTCCATCTGTGAACATGACACAATAGGCTTTGTTTTTATAACATCTAGACATCTGCAGAGAAGTACCAAACACTAGCTTTGTATACTGCTATCATGAGCTATATTTATATTTAATTAGGCTTTACTTTCCACGCATACATCGGCATTTGCACTCTGAAGCATAGATTCTAGTGCAGAGCATTATACAGGTCACGACTGTATTTATACAGTAGAAGCAGTCTCTGTAACATGTCTGTTTTTCATGTCTTAAACCAATAAAACGCTACACGGAGCTTATCAAAACCATTCTGCATAGATCTACGTCTGTTGCGACTGAAATTAGTAATAAAACTTTCCTGGATACCCTCCGGAACCGAGCTAAGGCAATGCTGCATACTCCTAATAAATTCCACTTTGGTAAAAGTTTTATTTAGAAAATGTGGTCAATCCAGAGCTTTTAAAGAAGATTAATGTGGACTTATAAAAAATGYCTGATTTTATTATTAGTAGTAACTCATACAGTTTATCCTGAAGTTTTCCTTTTCAGCTTCAGTTTGAACCATATGTTCAGGAAGTTCAAGTGAAAAGTGATCCTGGAGCAATATTATTTTTTTCTAATTAACTATGACCACAGAGGTATTTTAGAGAAACCTATGGAGTCCCTCAGAAAGCTGTGCAGCAAGCTAGATTAAAACAGGATTTTGTCTATTTTATGAAAAATGCATTGAAGTACAAATAGGTCAACTTCAGAGGAGACCAGCCTTCCTGTTCTACTGAACAAATGATTCTGCATGTAGTGAATTTTAATTTCTACTGGCTGCTTTTTTAAAGCCCTTGAAGAACTAAGKGATTTATTATTATCCTCTTCTCTTCAGCAGGACGGTGCACAGGCACCACACACCACCTTGATCACGGTACAGGATCTGGACCTAGACAGGCAGAGCAGTTCTGAAGTCAGGCATGATGTTTGTCAAACGCAAMAGTTCAAGCAAAACCCTGGAGTTGGCTGCCAGGCTGAGTTTATACCCCCTCCACGGGGATTTCGATATAAATGCAGTTATAAACACAGTCTTGTGCCCAACCAACTGTTCTGTATATGCAAACAGATCAGAAGAGGCATAAGGAAAAACCCTGCACTTCATTGAAAACAAAAGTAGGGAGCATTGCTCTAACTATGAGGGCAAGGCTCATAAAAACATCTCGAGGCCAAAATTAGCATCCCTCTTTTAGAGAACCTAATGGAAAATGTTATTACCATTTATATACTTGATTCAAACACATTGTTTCTCTCATACCCTCTTTTCAGTGACAAGGGGCARAGAACGGCTGGGTGCAGAAAACCCCGCACTGAGGGCTCCAGAAAGACTTCTTGCTTACCAGAACCCACTTGCTGGCCCTGGTAATTTGTAAGAACAAAGAGCAGAGTTCCTTTCCATAGGACAACCCCATCAAAATGGCAGTGCACTCTTCTGCTTCTGTTTTCACTGGGATACTTGTCAAATTTGATCAGTTTACATGTTAAGACATTTTTTTCCCTTGACCTGTCACAGTGCACAGCAAGCCCGGGAGCTGAAAGTCAAGCTGTGCTGCTTCTGATTAGATGCTATTTATGCGCTGCTGTATTTGCTGCTAATGCCAGCACTGACATTCGTGTACGTCAACCACTGCTGTCATTAATATGGGCAGTCTAATCTTAGTGCTGCGGACCCAAAAACACAAAAGGTACCTGTATTCCTGAGTGCTTCAACCACAGTCAGAGACCTTCAAGGATAAGATGCTATCAAAAGGAATAAAAATAGCAAAGTCTCCCTGAGGGCGTCTACGTATCTCTGTATATCTCAGTGTAGACGATCTGAGGCACTATTTTTACACAGTCACTTTGCAGAGAAAAAACATTTTAAAATGATAGCAAATAATTAAACTAATTTTATAGTCAGTTGTAGAAAGAGGGTTTATTAATTCCGATAACTATATAAATTAAATACTTTTAAATGTGTTCCATATATYTTAATTTTACCATTGATCTTTTTTGTAGGTCCCTGTCTAATCACATACTGGAAACACAGTCCCTGTTTAGGAGCTATAACCTGCCCTCTCTGCAGACAAAAGGTGAGTTTTCTCCCTTGGAGTCATCTCTGTTACGATAACTACAAGCTTCAATACTTACGGATTAACTTTATCTATCATCTGATTTTCCACAGCATTTGATAACCCCCTTAGACTTGAATGACACTGAAGACATTCACATTTATCACTTGACACATGTCACTTTAGGCAACGCTGTGAAACACTAAATAGGCCTCCAGCAACTCACTTTTGTATAGTTCATTGAGTCTACAGCACAATACACCATAAAAAAACAATACAGAGCTTCTCAATCTCATCTGACCCAAGCCAAAGGCTGCCTGATGTACTGGAAGATTGCATGCAGGTTGTAAAAGAAATCTGCATTAGTAAATATTCTTGCTATAATGGAACTACTGACACTGGACAAAGATAAGGCTGACAGAATATGGACAGACACGTACTGCAGAACAATATCTTTCATATATTAAAMTATACAGTGCTAATGTTTATCTTCTCTTATGAAGGTGATTCTTCTGGATAATATCTCTTGTGGAAAACAACAAGATAAACCAACTAAACAAATTGTACATGACATTAGAAATTACAACAAGCGCTTCTCTGGGCAGCCTCGACCTGTAAGTGCTTATAATTCCACATTTACTTAGTTGAACTGCACAACACACAGTGGATTCAGAGAGATGCAGCAATGAAAAAGGAAMTTGTTTAAGTATGTGAATTGTCTCTTTATGCCACCACTTACTTGTGGGGTCATAGGGAGGGCTTACGGATGGCTACTGGATTCAGTGTCTTCCTGTAAAAATGCTTCCTGGATCTCCTAGCTTGAAGGAGTCATTTGGCAGCCATCCTGGCAGGGAAGAGAAAGTAGGGTAAGATAAAACATAGGTGGCAAAGCACAACTAGAGGGTTTATTAATTGAGATAATTAATAGAGGTCAGATGTCAGCCTGTAACTTTCAAATCAGAGTTCAGATTTGAACTCTAGGATTTCAATCTGCCCCTAAAATTTTCGTGCCAATTCACTGCCAAATGTGAGCAGTCCATGCTGGCTCCACACTTTATCACAGCTGGAATCCCAGCTGGTACAGACACACAACAGCCAGTGGAAGGGATGTGCAAGATAAGGGCTGAGGTTGCCAGTGAGGCCAGTTCTTGACAGCATGTAGAATACCACCAAAGCAAACAGTCCTTTCCTGTTACATCCTGGTAGAGAGCCTGAAAAGGACCACGGAGCTTGCTTTAATCCATAGCACTGTGAAGGACAATGTTATTTTTTAGCCCAACAAACTAGTACTAAGGAAGAGGAATAATCACTCAGTACAGTGGTTCCTGTCCACTCTAAGTCAACACTTAAGGCCTTATTTTCAAGCATTCATAACCTGCACTTGATGTCAGATATTAGAGAGGCCTATGCTCAAACAGTTAMGTGTCAGTTTCCAAAAGCATTCAACAACATGCATAACACTCTCTTCTCAAAGTGCTCGGGGAATGGGGATTCCTTTTAGAAGTGTGCCTCTATATCCTACAAAACAATTAAGCTGTGTAGGCGGACTTGGAGAGCACAGAAAGTTTTTACATTCAAGAGTTTTGAATCTAAAAGTGTTTAGAGAATTATTCAACATGAATTAAGAGTGTAACGTACTGTAACTCATCCGTATATTTAGTTTGCAGATTACCTTTACGACATGCCGTTGTTCCTGAYTGTTGTGTTGCGAGGAATCTTTACCTGGGATGGTCTCGTGTGGATTTTTTTCCTAAGAGTCGCTGTATGCGCYTTAGGGGCAATCATTTGCTTACCTTCTCCATTCGACACGATGCCTGGGCTTCTCTGCAGAACACTCGGAGCAGCTGATGACATGGTGGTAGTTTTCCTTCTTTTAATATGCATGATAAATATCGGTCAACAGATTCTATCAGACAGGGTAGATATGGCAAGGTCTGCATCTCAGAGCATGCTACTAGAATCGTGACTCACATCCTGATCCCTCAGACTTCATCAAACGGTGAGAGGCTTCATCTTGATTTGTAGCAGCATGTGATGGATTTGTCATTCTGCTGTGGACAAGGGCTGAAGCAGGACTCCAGATGCTGGCTATGACCAGGTGATCCAGTTTTAACATGCTTAGAAGGCTGGTGTTACATGTAACTGTACATGCTGGACTTCTCTACTTCAATTCATTTTAATTTGAGAAGTCAGCAAAATGCTGACTTTTCTCAGTCTTGGATGACACAGAGAATGTTAGATAATACCTCTGCAAAATCCTGTATTGGCACTTTGGGCAATCATAGCTAATTACATATCCACAGCTCTGTATCAAGTACAGGCCATATTCCAAAAGAGACAGCACAATACTCTCAGAAACACTGGCTTGAAACAAAAATGCGATTATAAAGTGTTAGCATTACGAGGGGAGGAGGGTGTTACGGAACTCATACAAGCAGTGTGAGCAGATGCCTGTGTACCACTTTCATAAAGGCCTCTGCAAGGCACACAGCTTCCTTGAACTCTGTGCATCCAAGTTTTAACAAAGTCAACACGACAGTTTGTTTCCTCTGTAGACTTTGCATGCTCCTTGTGACTTCCTTGTTACGGTGTGATACCAGTTCAGCCACAGAGATCAAAGTCGAATTTCTGGTGATGAGATAAATTGCAGGAAGTTTATGGACGGTTTGCTGAAGCTGCTGTGTGTGTGTTGATGTGCAAAAACATTAAGAGACTGGTGCAGTACCAACCAACGTTATATATCTGTCCCTGTATAATCTGTACATTTGCTATGTGCTTGGAGTCAGTGGGCTTCATTTTTATACATTAGTTGTACATAGTTGTATGCTAAAAAAATGAGTATTTATTGTTCTCAACAAACTGGTCTTCAACTGTTCTTTCTGTGTATTTTCCATTGACATTTTTTATCGCACTTTTGAATTGTATGCTACGATATACCATGATGTTGTAGGAGTTTTGTCTTTTTGTTATGATGTTTCTTCATTTTATTCCCATCAGCTGTCATTGTCTTTAATTATGTCCCTGAACTTGTAAAGCTGTTTCTCTTAACAATGGGTACTTTGGAAGTGGCAGCAATTACTTTTCCATGAACTATGAGGCAGGAAGTGCATTGTTTCTTTAAAAAACTTACCAGATGTTTTTGACTGCTAGCATAAAAATAAAAATAAACTATTATTTTCCAAGTTCTTTAAGTGTAGTTTTGTTATTGTGTAACTTCTGTTTGCATTTAGCTGGAATTACAGCCTATGCCTTTGCTAAAGACTAGAATTTCTAGTAAGTTAAGTGTATAAAGATGGAGTCTTTAAAGATGGAGAAAAACTTTTCTCAGCTGCAGGAGCTATTCCAAAGCACCAAAAAAAACCCCCTATAGTAATAGTTAAAAGAAAAAAAGACTTTATAATGGAAATCACACCTCGGTTTTAACCATAGCACTGCCAGAATTTAAAGGCCAATCTGCAGGGCAACCGATGGTTACCTGTGAAATCGCCAGGAAGGTGAGCACTTTCTTAGGGGCTGCACCCACCGGCCACGTTACCTCTTCTGCGGCTCCTGCTTGTGGCCACGCTCTGAACACGGACATAGGGACACCACCAGCTGCCCTTGCTTTGCTTTCTCTGCCTGGGATAAATGAATGATTATTCTTTTTCCCTGCTGTACCGGGATCGCAGAGAGAAAATACCCAGTGCCTCACACTGAAATGAGAGCATTTTATTTTTAATTAAAAACTAATCCGTACATTTTTAATGATAAAAGTATATCTTCACAGTGAGTAACACAGTGAGAAGAAATTACCTCTGCCTAAAGCACCTGGAAATCTGTCCCCCATAGCGTTCCCAGACTACGTGATCCAGGTTAGTGGCTTTGCATGATGGAGCGATACTCCCGCTGATGTTCCACGAGCTTCAAAAACACTTGGTACTTCTTGTCATAAAACCTGCGCACCGAAGAGATTTCAGGCTGTAACTACGCCCGGGGACAGCTCTGCGGCGCAGCGCGTGCCCCACGCAAGGGACCACGCGGGGGTTGAGGGAGGTGTGAGGCGCCCTGCGTGGTCCCCACCGCGATCCCGCTGCTGCGCCGCGCCGCCGGGTGGCGCCCAAGGGCCGCACCACCGGGACCAGCCGCGCCAGGGCCCCGGGCCGGGCCGGGCACTCGGGCCGCCTCGCGCCGCCGGGTCCGCGCCTGACGCGGGCAGCGCACGTCAGAGCCTCGGCGAGTGACGCGGGGGCCAGGCCCGTGCGTGGGCACCACCACCAGCCTCGTTCCATGCACACCCGCGCCGACCTTCGCCTGCCAAGGGACACCAGGCGCTTGGGGAGAGACGTGCGGGCTTGGATGCCCCCACATCCCTTAAAAACGGGAATCAACATCCCTGCGCTCCAGCAGGCTGGAAGATGCCTGGCTGTGGATTCACTTTAGGTAAATATTCACAGGTGAACGCAGCAAACTCAGGCTCACCTTTTGTCCCCATGGTTTGGCTGCACAACTCTCCCGATTTTTCCCATTTTCACCATGGCCTCCTAGTAAAACACAAACAGGAGAAGTCTGTTTTGCTTTAAAATGCTTTTTGACAAGAACAGCATGTTGCAAAACCAATCGGAACATTACTGATGTATTTTTTTTCGGCTGAGCGGGCCAGATGGCATGAAATATGCTCAGTGCCGTTCTAGTCATGAGAACCAAGCAGCGCAGACCTCGCGGCAAACCCAAATCCGTGCCTCCCTCTTCCTGGGAGGCTGAGGCAGAACAGACTTATCTTCTATTAGTTACACTAACCAAAGGAAATGTTAAACACTGCATCCCCAGAGGGGGGATTTCTCAAATAAAACGATATTTTACATGAGACCCCTTAATCGTTTTCCTAATTCCCTACAGCAAGGAGAGGGCTCGAGTGTGCTCGGAAGCTAAAGGTAACTTGCGAAGCTCTGCTCTGCAGCTCGCTGAGCACCACGTGGCCCAGTGTAAAGGTGTAAGAAACGGAGCTTGACCCTATTCTGCTTTTGGCCAAAACGAAGCCAGACCAAGGGAATCTTACAGAATCCCCTGGACAAGCACTCTCCGAGACAGTGTCACTTGTGAAAGGAGGACCAAGGAGTTTGATTCTCTTCCTGATCTCTGTGAGATTGGGATTTTCTAGGGATTCTCCTAAGCAATCCCACTGGAATGAAACACTAATCACCAATGTTAGTAGAGGATCAAACTTAAGCCTTTAGGCAACGGTGAGGGCAGCAGGCTCATACTGCCCTAAGTTGAAGTTAGTTCACAAGAGGCATTTGAGCAACAGCTTTCAGATGCAGCAGTGTCAAATGCAATATAACAAGATTCAAGTATCTGTGTCTCACTAAACCTATATCAGTCTCTACACTTTCTAAGTAGGTTCTTAAATCTGTTTTAATACTAGCACCTACAGCGTAACATGAGAGTATCAGGATGACCCCAAAAGAACAAGCTGCTCCTGCTGGAAGCCATCTAGTCAAATATTACGGCTAGGTTTTCTAAAGGGTTGGGTGATTTTATAGTCTGTAATATCTGCTGTAGTAAAAACTCTGTGTTCCACTAATCCAGCATTTTTATAGCTGAGGCTCTAACAGAGCAGTACAACATACATGAGCAATGTAAGCACAATTTCACCAGCCCAGGACAGGTTGCCCATCCAAATGTGTTTTTAGASTGTAGAATATGTCTTTTTTACATTTTCCTACTCCAGAGTGTAAATTCTAGATGAAATCCCAGCTCTACCAAAGTAAAAAATGCTGACAGTGATGCTAGTGCAGTGAGAATTTTATTCTGACTAATGCTTCTGATAAAGCCACAGAGGAACATTTCTGGGTATTCATATGCCCAATACTCTTTTAGATGTGCAAAAGTCGATTGCACTCTTGATTTCCTAAGAAATACCCTTGAAATAACACTTGCAGTGAGATAGTGTGTTCCCTTCTCAGGGACATGTGAGCTGGCTGGCAGAGAAATCCTGCACACCAGCCAGATGAAAATACTGACATGGAAAGGTTGATGTCTTTCCTGAGAAGACAAATGACCCTTTATTCCCTGCTTTTTAACAGGTGATGCTAAACCCAGTGTTGTTCTTGCCTGTAACAGTCTAGCTTTYACATCCCCCTTCCATTGCTATCCGGAGTCAGAGGCTGCCCACAAAATTAAGGAACATGGATGGAGGGGAAAAAAGCCCTGCCTAGGCTCCCACGTGGGTGTCCTCAGACACCCCAGCCATCGTCACATGAGCCAGGCCCAACTAGAGAGGCCCTCAAAGAAAGGTTTGTTCTTAAAAATCTCATCAAAAACAGCAAGCAGGGCCTGGCGGCTGCTTCCCTCCTGCTGCTGCTTCACCCAGCTATCCACTTCTAGCACATTTTCATAGGCACAGATACSGAGGAAGTTGCTAAAACAGTCTTTYGGGTGTGGCAGGTAAATATATTTGTATTTTTAAGTGTATGTAGGTCTTCAAGCATCCCCAGCGTTCAGCTCTCACATGATGGTAATATGGTGTACTGAAAACATATTGAAAAGGCTGCAGTTTTCTACAACTCACCCACACTAGGTTGCTCAAAATACCCTAACTGAATTCCTCCCTTAATTTGCCTTTTACTCTTTAAGTCAACTTGGCCTTTGTTAGTGTGWACCAATACTTTGCTCCCAGAGGAGGGACTTTTCAACAATTTTCTGGGGACAAAAAGGAACAAAACACTGAAAATATGAATTTATAATGAAATATGGAACAAAGGGACATTAGAATCGCGTTACTGAATCAGATCAACCTTCTGCACTATTCTGTCTGCAACAGAGCCTTAAATATARCCAAGTGATAATACTGCTGTTCAGAAATAGCTTGTTTGAGGGTCGACATCCAAATCTGTAATTCCAGTCATCAAGAACTTCACAATCTTAATTTGAATGACGCTCTATCTTCTTTGTTTGCCAGTCTAGACAGCACAATGAAYACAGTGATTTAAACACAATGAATTCTCTCTTAAAACAAAATATTTTGTAAAATTGCTTTTTAATCATTTCTTTTCTCTCTTTCTATAAAGGCTATGCTATAAATAAACCCTGAAAGTTCGCATTTGATCATCATTTCTAAAGGCTGGGCAAGAGGCAAGTTGAAGGGTTTACATAGGAAAAAAGAGAGGCACTGTGGAGCAGGCATAAAAAGAAGCATTCATGATTCCTAACCTTTTGTCAGAGTGTCAAAGCTGAGACAGATACAAGGCAGTAAACACGCTGCTCACCATGGGGAGCGTTGGCAGAGCGGGATCACTCTTCCCAGGACAGCAGGCATGAGCCCAAGGAACCAAATTCCCCAAGGCCCACCAGCATTTCCAGACAAGGTGCCACTTTGCTGGTGGGAAGATGACCCAGATGGGCAGCCGCTTTTCATCCGGAGGAATTCACTTGTCACGAATGGCTAAACTTGGCTCTTTAGCAGTTTCTGGGGCTGGGGTTGATTCAAGACACCAGTGCGGCCTCAACAGACACTTCTCCCAATAAAGCTGTGGCCACCATAGCTGAWCCCTCCAGTGCCAAGTCTTTCAAAGACTACTAGAGCTGCAGATAGGCCTTTGCCCATATATAATGRAAATAACAATGTTTTGAACACTACGTGATAGATGCAGTGCAGCAAGGCGCTCAGGCACGTCAGGAAAGGCCTGGCAGGCTGACTTTAGGAGGCCACGGGAGGTGTTTCCAAGGGCTGTCTTCAAAAAGAGCACCCAGAGCCTTATCCTGCCTGTCTCATAGAAGAGTCCATCTCAAGGACTTAGATGGCTCAATTTTCCCAAAAATTAATGGTGTATAGGCTCTTAAAAATGTACATCAGATGAGAAATCAGATTTATGTGCACTGGCTGTAGGTCCGAGATAAACAGAAGAAGCCAGAAAAATCCCCTTGAAATTAATGAGTTAGGAACGAGCCCCCTTCAGGATTTGGGCTTTTGCCATTAGGATATTTAGATATTTTAAAATAATGTATCCAAAGTCAAAGGGAAGGCATCTGGGCACCAAAGCCATTTCCCAGACCAGCTCTCCCCACTTACTCCTTTCAGYAATCCCAAGAAATGTCAGGAGCTTTAATCAGTACGGCTATTAACAGTAAAAACAAACACCTACCATCTGAAGTGTTACCGTACAGTTTCAGTGGCTGAAAACATTTGGTYTGGACATATAGATACTAAAAGTCAACGGTATGGATATATCATGCTCTAATTACAACAGCAATGTGCCAGCTACACGGAGGAAGGATCCTCAGACAACAGGAAAGCYGGGAGGTGTTCTCAAGTGCAAATTCAGAGTTTGCTACGAGCGCTGCTCCTTTATAGCTCGGCCAGTGACATACCAAGAATGTACGTCCTGAGACTGATAGGAAGCGATGAAAAATAACTGCTGCGAAACAGTTGTGGATCATAAATCATTATATAACTCATAAATCATTATGTAACTGATTCAGGAATCTCAGAACAAGCTGAAACAAGATACATGTCTTGCTCATCTTCTTCCCAAGCCAAATTTGCTAGTTCACCTCATCTCTGCACTCATGAAAAAGAATGAATTATGTTCGGTTTTATCATGGTATTATAATCCAAATGATCAAAAGCTGCCATTTCTAGAGCCAAATGTAATGAGAAAGCTCTACAAGCTGCTTCTCCTATTTTTGAGAATGACACAAATGCATGAAAGTTCAGTCTCAATTCCTGAATCGGAGTTACGGAATAGGGCTTTCTCCTTCACTACCTTGAGAACGTTGTGCAGACTCCCGCTTCTGTCAGTCTCGACCTTTGGTGTTGCTGCACGCCTGTAGCATCTGCAGCATCACAGGAAAATTACTTCCAAGTTGCCCCATTTAGAAAATACTCAAATATAGAAACATYCTCTCCCTCTGGATTTGTTCTGATTTGTAGATTTTGCAAAGTACCTCCAAATTAACAAGACTTTCCAATTCTAAGACCTTACATCAAACACAAAAAATAYAAGAATAGATTTACGTTTTATAGTACTTTTCACTATTTGTCAACCCTGAAGAAGCTCTCTCTTCCATCTCCATTTCATGCCCATAAGCTTAGGCTAACAGATGCTAACATCATTTTTTAGGAGTCTAGTCACAGAAGCACTTGGATTTGGAGAGGAACAAATTGATTCTTTG
Source organism: Eudromia elegans (assembly GCA_003342815.1). Lineage (NCBI taxonomy): Eukaryota > Metazoa > Chordata > Aves > Tinamiformes > Tinamidae > Eudromia > Eudromia elegans. The sequence continues at coordinate 259,033 of PTEX01000009.1, forward strand.
AAACGCTGATGTCCAAGAAATACTTCAAATTTGTTCTGAGAATTCTAAAGAAGACTCTTGATTTCTTACAGGCGTTTATATAGGGGCTGCTTACTCAATAGCCTAGATATGCATAATTTGCTTTACCTATGCCTATAGGAGTTACATGAAAGTATTTATACAACACAGCCCTAGCAGAACATTACTTTTTAGTGGAATATGACAGCACAAAGAAAGCATGTGATAGAGCATACACAATATTTTTCTAGTCCTTTTTTTTTTTTTTTTTTTCCCTTAGGTTTGTGTGAGTTATAGGGGCAGATCTTGGCAGCATGCACAAAGCCCCAAATCTGTAACTTAATTCTCTGTGGTATTCTGAAGGGAGCGAGCCAAGTTTTATAACATATTATGTATAAATATTAAAGCTAAGCAAAAATTTCACACCTAAAACCAAAGTGTGAAAATTTGGCTTTCATTTGTTTAGTGAAAAGGTGGAAAATTTCACACAAACCTGTATTTTCTTTGCTCCATTCCAGCACAGATTTCTGTGACAGCATCAGACCTAAGAGAGTGGGAAAGGGTTTTTCCTGTCCAACTGTGCCAGTTAACTGAGGCTAAGGGGCAGGAAAGGGACAGGAGGGTGGAAGGTCCATGGAACAGGTCCAGCGAGCAGGACTCTTGACTTAGGACTTGAGTTCAAGTCTCTGCTCCAGTAAAAGTCACTAGCCTGTTGTATCTCCCTACCCATAACATCAGATAGCAGCATTGGCTCGTCTTAGAGGAGCATTTTATTTTATTTTATTTTATTTTATTTTATTTTATTTTATTTTATTTTATTTTATTTTATTTTATTTTATTTTATTTTATTTTATTTTAATTTTATTGTCTGTTACTGCAGCGAAGGGAATTCAGGCAGGTACCTCGGAAGAAGCCCATCATTATTATATCCCTGAAACCATTCAATTTCAGTTTACAAGGCCAACTTCATAGGCCTTGGATGGGTCACTAGTATTGAAACAAAGTGGTTTTCTGTTCGAATACTGAATTAGGACACAGGAAATGCATCACAGATTCTCTGAGTCACTTTGGAAAAGTAATCTACTCTGTCAAGGCTCAGTTACCTGTCCCTAAAATAGGCTGAACCCCTTTTTTTCTCCCCATGATTTGTTTCAGTTTGTACAGTGTGTCAGCTCTAGGATTGTCACTGATTTTGTACTGTTTGCCCTACCTGGAGGKCTCAGTCCCACGTCTTACTACAGCACAAATCAATCAGTCTGCCCTGCAACGTGGTGGTTTTCGGTCCTTAATATTGGACACAATAACACACAGGAAAAAAAAGAGATTGCACTAACATTAAAGACAAGTGCAGATAAGGCCATGGTACCACCTCCATCTCCAAGGCACCTACTTGACCCTGCTTCAATGACGAGAGGGCGTCAGGAGGACCGTGGCCGCCCTCACTCGGTGTCACATTGTCACCCTGTGGCACTTGCTCTGTCGCCAGACTGGTCAGCTGGCACACAAAGCCTTAAGAGGAGCAGCAGCGCCAACGCAGCTGCTGGAAGGGGTGGCTGTCGTGCTAGCAATGATATTAATTACTTATTCTGCAGACCAAATTTAGAACGGGATGAGAGTCGGCTATCGTCGTCACATCATATATCGGCTGGAAACTATGTTTGGGTCTAAGCTGCAGCCACGCTGCTGCTAAATATAGGTTGTTTTGTTGTTGACTTGACTCTGCATTCCCCCGAGTTGCCTGTGACTATCAAATAATTAGGCAGTTTGCTTGGAGGGGGCTCTGTAGCTGGCACCTYGCAGTGTCCAGAGCTGCTTGGATACAAGCTCGACAGCTTAGTAGGAGGTTCAGCTTACCCGGGCAATAGAAAGAGCCCAAGTGCTCAGCTCCTGTTCCAGTTCACAGAGTGCTCGCCCCGGCACCAGTGCCCACAGCCTCCGGGCAAAGTCCAGCCGTGCACTGGAGCTGGGACGGAGGGCAGGCCCCTGGCATGGGTTATGCGTAGCGACGCACAGTACKAACCCATGTTATATCCATTGTACTAAGTCTGCGTATGAAAAGGCAAAATAGCTTTAAATTCAGCGAGAAGAAGAAGAACCATCTGCACAGGATATCCTGACCCTCRGCTGTGTACTTGACACAATATTTTGTTGAACTGCAGCACTTCCTTTAAGGTGCAGAGCTCAAATTTATTCAGCTGATTTCTTTTCATACTCATGTTGAACGTACAGTTTTCCTCACATTAGTTCAAACTTTTATTTGCCATCTGGTAATAGATTGGGATTTACTAGTGGAAAGGGATAGGAAAGGGTTTTTACTTTTCTTTTTTTTTTTTTTTTTGCATCTGTATTTGCTTTATGAGCTATGGCTAAGGCATCATTTACACGTGGGGAGCTGGATAGGGTTCTCTCAATTCTTTCCATATGTTCACTTATGCTGTCAAAACATTTTTTAGATCTAATTAATCTGCACACATGTCTTCATTCAGCCCCTACTCAGTAGGTTTTAACAGTTTTGGGGGTATCTAGCTGGCATCTTTTYATGAAAAAAAATTTCTGCCCACACTTTGCATTTTATTTAATGCACCAAAACCAAAATTATTTGCAACACTTCACTCTTCTCCATCTAACTATTCACTCGYATCTTTCCAACTCTGTCTCAGAAGACTTTGCTTTCCCCTTCATCCTTCCAAACATTCTAGTGTCTACCTGAGGTTAAGAACTGAAATCCATGCTGCGAGTTTTGATTTAGGTGTTTTTTGKTTTTTTTTTAAWCTGGTTCATCTGATGTGTGRTTTGCCTTAAAAAAAAGTATCTCAGAAATATCCTTACATTTTACYCAATCTGGACTGCATTTGGGAAATTATTCTGGACAGGTGTCATAAAAACCATTAGGCCTTAATAAAAAGTCTTGCACTACTGTGAGCCAGCAGAAGCTTGACATGTTAAAACAGAGAGTAAAACTGCATTAAGGTATGAAGAAAGTCCTTGGTGGTAAACTCACAGACATCATATATACAGCAAATAAAGATAATGTCACTTCAGAGAAAACTGATATTTTATAGCTAGATATATTTGGCAAGGAGTAAAACCTAGAAGAAATCAGCAATCTGTTGGGAAAGAATTTAGAAGTGGACACACAATCACTTCTCCTTATAAAGCACAACAAAAAGATGATGATCGATCTCCTGAACAACACACTTGATTTCCTTCCCATGATTGCTATGGACAAGGAGCCACCAACCTTTTCCTGAGCACTGCCCCAGAAAGTACTTTTCTGTCCCAAATTCAAATGCCTAAATGGACCGAGACTGAGGGAAGGCMCCACTGATAATACACTCTGGTACTGCTAAAAACAGGGGCATCATGCCTCCTCTAGGCCTGGGAATCAGTAGTAGACAGGGATAAGAAGCTGCTCCTCTTCCTTCCTCTTCTGCTGTTAAAACCCAAGTCATGCAAGTGCTTACATGCCCTTGGCTGTAAAAAGTTCTCAAGGAATCAGCTGAATGAACACAAACTGTTCCATAATATCTGAGCACTGTGCCTGAAAGGCACATTTTCTACAAAAAAGCAGAATACTCATTGCTGAGAGATTTTGAAAAAGCTCCTGATCCTTGAATACCCTGAAGAGCTGTGGGGGCCTGGTCTGACTGATGGGTCTGGCCAGATGCCCACCAGTGGCAACAACAGAGAAACCCAGTGTGACCAGTGGGGTTCCTGTTGACACAGGTGGCAGCCAGCCTGGGAGCTCCGCAACATCTTCTGTGCCCACAGCAGTGTTGGCTCCTGCTGCCTCCCCAAGACCTCAGCAACATGAGATCTGCTGCCCTTGCCTGGGGTGCAACCACGCTGACAAAGGAGGCCCTTCTGCAGCTCACACGTGGATGGCAAATAAACCACAAAGAGCTTTCTGAAGCTATCAACATTTTGAAGTTATCAACATTAGAATTATCTGTGTCTTACAAACACATTAAACATATGTCTTCCTCACAAAACATCTGTTTCAATTATTATAATTTTAATAGCATTAGTGTCTGTTTTACACCACAGTCTCAGACAATGGCCTGAACAACAACTCAATTCATCGAGCTCTCAGTTGATGCCTTTCACCTGCACAAACCCTGTGCTTGTCACCCACAGCTCTGCCTATAGCTCCTGGAGCTGAATGGCCTTGTCTGCCCTTAGAGCAGCCCAGGAGTACCTGGCAGAGCCACTGTTCTTTGGCTGGGTCCTGAAGAATGTGGCTCTGTGCCTAGCGTGGGACACTTTGAAGCACCTTAGCCTTCAGCATATCCTGAAGGGCTGAGCCAACGCCTAGGCTGAGAACACTTCATGAAATACATGGTGAACCTCCTAGACCCCCTGGCTGTAGTTTACCTGGGCACCTCTTGGAGCTCAGGTAACTTCTGAGTCTTAATGGAAGATGCAGATCTTCAGGAGGATTTTCGTGAGGAAACTGTAATAGACAAGCCAGAACACAAATACAGAAAGAAAGGGGGAATCTCTGGATGGATCAGAAAAGCAGCCCAAGGAGCTTGGCAGGTGTTGCCAGCACAACATGTGGGAGAACATATCCCACACAGTCCAAAGACTGCATTGCTCAAATCAGCCTTCCTCAAAYGATGGCAAAATGTATGGAAACTTCTTCTGGTCTTCTGATTTCAGAGAAGAAGTGGGCTTGCCTGGTTGTGCTGCCCTTGGTGCTATAAACTTCCTTATATTTACAATATCTTTGTGTATTTCAGTTACATATCCTGCAMAGAAAGGAACTGTAGGTAATAACCTATGTGAATGCACTGGGAAGAAGGTAGTCAGTCTTGCTGGCAAATGTCAACAGTTGTCATCTTCACTGCTTTAGCTATCAAGCCTGCTGCATCTCCATGCAAAGCCCAAACCAGGGGCTATTAATCACCATCTGCCCCAGGGCCATAAAACAGCCTTTGACTGCAGTAATGTTACATAACATTTTAAACTAGCAAACCTAAACCTACTACCCTGCATTGCCAATAAGAGTTTTTAAAGGTGTCTGAGGCATTTTTTTTTCCTTCCTTCGGAGCTCTTCTGAGAAAGCATTTGTATCTATTTGGCAAATAGAAAAAGAGCAGATTTTGTAATTGACTGTGCCCCAAACAATAGCTGGTTCTGTCTGAAAACACCCCAGTCCGAATTGAAAGTGCAGTTAGCGTGTGAGTCATGGAGTGGTAGCAGAGTTGGGCTGGCTCACAGCCTGACATCTGATATAGCACCAAGCTGCCCTGGGGGCTGTCTATAAAGTTTAGATCGTGCACAGAGGAGTATACTCGAAGAGTCCCCCCCTTCTGCCCCCAGATTTTGGCCACGGCCTTGTTAGCTTGATTATAAGCTCTCCTTTTACCTCAGGGAAGGGTGACCAAATCCCCAACATACCAAATGGCTCTAGAAGGGCTTTTTCCCCTTAAAATACCCAGCTCCTCACCTTTCCTCTTTTCAAAGAGACTTTCTCTGTTCCATGCCATTTCCTTTTTTATTAGGAATCCCCAGTTGGCTGCATATTTTGGCTCTTATTTCCCAATAGCCCTTTTGTGCCTGCACTTACACTAATGAAAAATGTCTAACTCACCACTCCTTAAGCACAGATAAGAGCAAAACTCTTCCCATGGCACTGGGCACTTCAGGGACTGGAAGTAAGATTCATCAGCTCCAGAGTTTTAATCTTGACCAAGTCAAGCAAGCCCTCTGTAGCTCCCCATGTAGTCCAGGTGAATCAATAACCTCACCAAATTAAAATAAAGCACTTGGAGGGGAAATTTAGCCAACATGAGATACAACTGAAGAAAAAAAACACATTGTGTTTTACAATTCAGATGATCCTAAGGACTAAGCCAATTCCTGCTGCTGAGGATCTGGCCTTTTATTTAAAGAAAGCAGGCTGACAGAGGAGATGAATAGCAGAGACGCAAATGCTTCATGGAGCTTTTCACTTATAGGTCACCGATCAGAACCTCGACTAGGTCAGGGAATGCTTACAAGTTATCCTGGTATGCAAGCTTTTTATAGTGTCCTTTGCAAAGGGAATTTATGGGTTTCAAATTAATTTCTATCATAGMCATTTTCACAACATGAAACCCTCCATTGTTACCATTCTGTTTGCTGTTAACTCCTTGCAAAACAGCACAAGGGGAGCTGCTACCACAAGCTGAACAGACGCTCTCCCTATGTATCTTATTGGAAGAAACGTTCTAACTGTGAGCTGAGCCTGGATGACCTTAGAAAGCCTCTTCCAGACTTGGGTAGAGGCAGTGCTGGGACAGGAAAGCTGTGCTGCAGCTGTACATAGTGTTCCTGACTTATGCACAAGCAGAGGAATGCGGAGACCCGCTCGCAGGCTTGTTCTCTACTCCCCACAGCGATTCTGCAGCCCTCCCTGGGTCTCCTCATGTAGAGAGATAAGGGCATGTGCTGGCACTATCATGAGCCTATTCTTTGCAAAATGTACTTTCTGAAAGCCAAAAAAGAAAAAAAGTAAAATAAAAGAGAAGAGGAAAAAATGAACAACTATATCATTACCCAATGTGCTGAGATCTGGGCAGGGATCATTTCAAAGATCCATATTGCTTACAGCAGCTGATGAGCCTAACAAGTGCTGAAGCTGTGCTCTCCGTTAAAGTGCTAACGCATTTACAGTTTTCAATTCTGTCCTTAGTGCTTATCTATCATTTCAAGATGAATGCTCCTTTTGTACAGGCTAATTACTTGCAAGAATACTGCACTAGCTCAAAATCCCAGAGTTGTTTCACTATCCCATTAGCAGTGATTTTGTACTGTGGAAATTGCTTAATACAGCAAATCTAAAATATAGCTAGCTTTTGTTCAAAGGTATTTCTTAGGTTGTGATGAGCCTAGGATGCAAAAGGGAAATTAAAATTATTTTTATCTGATGAAAATCTGATTTTTACTAAACAACTCTTCTAAATACACTTACCAATTGTTCTACTATGTTTTTTTTTCCTACTTAGAATAATTTGTGCAGATGTGTATAAAATCACGCGCAGGAACGTGCCTGGTGTTTGTGCTAGTTCTGAGCCCACTTGCTGTTAAGAATGGGCAACATCTGATTTGCAAAAGTCTCCAATACTTGATCAAAACATGCATCCAGCCTCTCACTTACAATATTATATATAGAATTAGATGTCTAAAGTAGAAGCCTGTGAATGAAAATGCTGCTCTTGAGTTAGCCTTTGTTGTCCTAAGAAATTGCCCTATATAAACCATCAGTGACTTTGTGCTTTAAAGGATGTGGTCTCCTTTTCTAAATATTTTCTAAAAACGCGACTTTTGCATATGAAGTGCATTTCATTGCAAATGTATAACATAACCTATGTTATAACATGACCATAAAGTCATGAATACTATAAATGCTAATACTAAAAATACATAGATTTCTGAGTTGTATACTATAGTTCATAAATCATCCATCATATTACATACATAGTAATGAAAATTACCACACATAATAAGCTGGATATGGTTATAAAGGGAGCTTTTGCTTTCCTGTGCAGAAGTCAGAAGATTTTCCAATTATGTTCATCTAGGTCAGTGGACTAATGAATTTTTCATTCTTCTTTGTTTTACTCCACTGGAGTAACATCATTAATAACATCATACATTTTCATTGCRCTTTCCATTCTATCACCTTTAATTTAACTAAAAATCAGCCTATGGTGTACTTAAACATCATTAGATCTGGTTAACAAATCACCTGGAAGAAGAACAAAGTTAACCAACTCGCCCAAAGTCACAGACAGAGTAAAAAAGCTAGGAATGAAACCCATGTACTTTGACTTTCAAGTCAGGTAGCATACATCATTTTCTGATTTGCAAAATTCTACTCTTATTTATACCAAAGTGAACCCAGAAGAACTCGGTACTACAGTGAGTTATGTTGGTTTTGAAGTAGTAAAGCTGATGGCTAAAATTCACCCAATGCATGCATTTTCTCCTCTCACCACTAATAAGAATCTTGCTAATAAGAACCACCTTGGTAAATGCAGCCTTTTATTCCCTACTACTAAGAAAGTTTACAGAAAGTACAGTTTACATGTGATTTGTTTGACTCAGAAAGCCAGGGAATTCAGTTCTCATCTCAAGGACATTAAACCAGCCTGCTGATGTGAGGTGTCTAACTTCTTTGGAGATTGAGATTGTTCATATAAGCGGTGTTAGAGAGTTAGAGTGTGAACAGAGATGTTGATAAGGAATCAAGTGGGCATGGGTAGGAAAATCTCTCCTTCCCAGCCCTAAATCCCATCACTGCATTTTCACACAGTAAATGTTAAGCATTATCCATCAGGTCTTCCCGTTTATAGAAGTCCCAGCCATGAGAATGGTCATTATCCTTGTTAGGTAGGCTTGAGAAAGTTACTGAATGYAGCAAAAATGTGCATATGCAGAGAATTTGGCAGGAAAGTGCAGCCACATGAAAAGCTCATGTGCAACAGATCCCGCGTAATTAGCCACTAGAGGGAACAAGAGCCATGCAGCAGAGAACAGGAAAGGTCACTTTGGGCAGCGAGCCGGGCAGGGTAGCCCTTCCGAAGGAAGGCACTTTCCTGGTGAGCTCTGGAGCGGGACAGAGCTGTTCTGACCTTCAGCAGGGCTTTGCATTCCCCTTTTGGGCTTGCCTGGACCTTGGCCGAAGGTAGTTAACTTGACTTGAAAAATAGCACACCTTTTATTTTCTCTAGCTGCTGCCATGTGTACCTGGGATGCTGGAGAAGGGCTGGGGGCATCAGGACCCACTGCCACRGGTCCAGCTGCATCCCYAGACCTGRGCAGGACTGAAGCTGCAGGAGAGAAAGAAAGTAAGAAAAGTAATGGCCCCTCTCGGGCCAGTTCCTCTCTGCTGCTGCTGTTAAAGGACACTGAACTATTCAGCAGCACGTCTGGGACTGAGTCACGGGCAACAATCTTTTCTATCGCCATAAAAATGACAAATAAGTAATAGCTACAGCCTGTAAACACAGGACACAAGTCATACGCTGTAACTGGAAGCAGGAACCTGCTCATATTTGAGTCGGCTCAGCCTAAAGAGTATCAGATGTTACTCGGGCCTTAGAAGGCTGGAGACATAAACTGTGTGTGTAAGAGAAAGAGAAGTGAAATGACTCATGACAGAGTTTGTTTTAATAAAAATGGCTTTTTCTTCTGGCTCCTCGCTTTTAAAGACTTGTAATTCTCAGACCTTGAAGAGCGAACCTGAGGCAGCTGGCTCCCCTAGCCTGAGTCCTTCATTTCACATAGGAAACACAGGCATTTACAATTCGGTATTCCTCTGGCTAAGGAAGGGCAGTTTATTTTAACACTGTAATCAATGCCCTAATAAATCTCTSCTGTTGCAGTTCAGGAGCTCTGGCTTAGCCCAAGCAGTGCTGTGTGAATATGTCATCCCCAGAGCTTGCCCCATGTACAGAGCAGAGCATCTGGTAGCACCAGGCCTGACCAAAGTACTGCAGTCCTGAGGAACCAGCGTGCTGACCGGCCACAAACCATCACTTCCCCTTTGCCATTCTTGTTATTGTGAGGACAGAGGCAAAGGGCTAAACTATGGAAAGAGCAAGGAAGTGAGAGAGAAAACAAAAGGAATAAGATGAAATGGGAGAAAAGGAAGAACCAATAGATAAAGAAAGTGAAAAAATGAAACAGAACAGAAAGAAGGAATGAATGCAAAACAGATGAATAAACACCATCAGAGTGGAAGAAGGGGAGGARGGAGAGGGAAACGGTGATGATAGGGATTTAATGCAAGAAAAGGAAAATCTCATCCTCTGTCACACCTATTTTCTCTCTCTGATGTTTCTTTTATTACCTTTTCATGTCTGATTCTCTGGTCCTTCTCTGAGATCAGTGGAACTTCCATACCCAGAGAGCCACAAGTTTGGTATTTTGTGTCTTTATAACAAAAGTGTTGCCTATCCAAAGTTTCCATGGGGCACAGTTAYACACAGAAAACGCAAGAGCAAAGTCTTCCTTGCGTGCAATACAAGAACCATCCCTTAGATGGGACTATTGCAAAATTAAACAACCTTATAACCAGGACCAGTAACTAACAACYAACGTGCTTGTATATACAAAGCTTTTAAACTGTATAGTCATAGAAAGTGAGAATAGCTCATTACAAAGAGACCCCATGTATTAGAGGAGCTTCAAACAACTTWGCATCTCTAGGGCCATTATTCATTTCTTCCACCTAAGCTACRTGCCAGCTTCCAGCCTAGAGGCCAACGCATACCCAATTTATCAGCCCTAGGACATGCAAGCACAGCTTCCCTCAGACTATTTTAAAGACACAGGACGCAATACCTCAACTACTTAAAGTTAATAGAAATAAGTGATGACAACAGAAAGGGGACACTAGTCTGGGCAAATCTCTCAAAAATCAATTTTAATAGATATTCTGAAGGCACAAGGAGTCTGACACAAAATAGGAATTCAGGAATACTTTGCTGAATATATCCAAGGTTGTTAAGTCATTTCTGTGCTACAAAGTTTGCAAYGAAGGGACTGTCCAAATGTGATCCATTACATTATCGCCCTCCACCCTGCAGTTTTGGGAGGGAGCAGTTGGGCTGGGTGATGATACTGCCCTCCACACATATTCTTGTCCCGGACAGAGTCTTTGGACGAAAAATACTGATCAGAAGTTGTTTTATTTTCCAGAGTGTTCCTGCTTGGAGGGTCACCTAGGGAGAGTTACACTCGCAGAGCCCCAAAGACAGGACACAGCTGTACAGGTGAGATTTAAGCACCCGCTGTTTTGCTAGGGGAGGAATAATGCACCACCACATCACTTTACCTTGTCCCTTGACAGAACGCTGTCACGTGCTGTCACCACAGCCTCCACATCCATACTCCTTCCCAGAAGTTTCTACTAGGCAAAAAACTATCTGAGATCTGTGTGGAAAATAGCAACTTAGAGCAGGTGCTCACACAAACAGGCCATACCTGGGACAACTTCTATTTATGTACTGAAGGTTAATAAACTGTAGGGAATACAAGCCCTAGTAGTATTTACATATTGATTGCATTCACTATAAATTACTCTCAGCTAAAAGAGAACTTGTTGAAGATGACAATCCAGTTCACTTTGCTTCTACGCTCATAARAAGATAGCAAGATTCAGGCACAGCAGACCTCCTTACTCATGTTCTCTGAGAGCTTCTCAATCCCCATCTAGAAGAGTATTTCTGAGTAAAAATCTACAGCTTGTCCTTCTCGCTGACTAGCTAGTGGTTAGCCTTTCTGCTTATATTTGCCTCAAGAGTGACAGTTATGGTCTTGATAATCTTTATGTGGACACTTGTCCTGATAAAAAGAAATCAGAACCATCAACTGATTCTTCCATGGATTCTCTTCAAAGTCACTGTCCAGTTTCTCCTATCAAACTGAATTGTGCCTCAGAAACCTTCTAGCACTGACTGAGCGTGTGAAAGGTTGCTTCAGAATAAGAAAGGTTTGGAATGGTTGTTAGATGTCTATACTCAAGAAACCAAAGAAMCAAAACCTAGTGAAAAGCATGTTTTATTTGAACAAAGAAATGAACTCCTCCTAATCTGAGGATGAGGAAAGCCCAAATTCTAGTAAACAACTGGCTTTTATTACCAATAAAAGTGATAAAGGCTATGGGTTCTCTCCACTATCATTTCAAATCCATGATTACTTAAAAGGGAATAAAGTAGAATCTATTTACTGTTAACAACAGCAAAATATAAAGTATCTGAAATGCCTAGATGCTACAGTCAATGGAATCTTGTTAAACTATATAGATGGGATAAACTTTGAAAAATAAAACCTTCCAGACATTTTTAGGAGTAAGGACTAAAATTATATCTGTAAAGGCATCMAACTTCTTCAGATAGAGAGTGGGCAAAAGTATGTCCTGGCTGKGGATAAATGCTACTGGCATCAAATCCCACGACTAAGCAATCATAATGTCCTTTGAAAAATGTATTTTTAAAAAACCTCAAGCATCTCAGCTAGTGCTGTGACTCTACACGCTTGTGCTTCCATTCAGAACAGTCTGATCCCCTGTGCTGACATTGCAAGAGTTCAAATCCCAGAYGGAAAATTAATCTCATAATGTAGCCAGATTGAGTTTCCAATTCTCYAGTGCACAACTCGAAGGTTGTTCTGCTCAGCTATGGAAGAAGTGAGAGCAGAGAGACTTTAACTTATTTGACATCCTGAACATCATTTAAGTAAGACACTAAAAAGGACTGCACCATCTACTGACAGATACAAAGGATCTATAGCAGCTCCCTTTGCACTCATCTCTCCTATAAAATATTGCTATAACACTTTTTCCTGCCTAAATGGCCTGGCCAGAAGGAGGTCCAAGGTCCAAATTACTTCAGCTGTGTCACTAAATATGTGGGTAGMATCTGGCCTTAAAATCGAATGGAGATGGATCACTGTATATTTTAAAGAAAGCATCTCCTACAAAGACACACTCAAGGTTTCCTCATATTTGTGGTTTTCCAGAAGAAAATACAGAGTGAGCAAGCCAGAATAATTGTAAGGTAATGATATTATTAARGAACTTCTTTTAGTAGTCTGATTCTGACTCCTAGCCTGTTTGAAAAAGCTAATTGTTCACCTCCTTACATGAACTCCACCACGGTCAGTTCATGGRATCTTACAAAAGTATGTAGCAGCAGAATCTGAATTTTATGACCAGTATTTTTTCTTCTGCTTTCCAGGCCTTGGACTTATTATCAGATTAAAAGAACACTACTGGTTTACTAAATGCAAACTATTGATTTAGAAATCTGCACGCCTTTTTCAGGTTAACAAAAGACTAACTCTATGGTTAACAACACCAGCCAACACTTGCTTATGTGAGTTTATMGAAAATTAAGATGCTTGACAAACGAAGTGTTGAACTTACAGACAGAAAAGACTGTATATGTGGTTGCTTTTACTATAGTAATTATGTATAGGAGATCTACAACCTGGGTGAAGTCAATGTGGCTATACCAATGTTAAAAAGCTGGCATCTTCAACACAAAGATGGAGGACTAAACAGACCTCCTGGGTCATTTGAGCATTCAGAAAGCTCTTCGCCACCTTGTCCATCCTTCTAAATGTAAGAAAAAAAATAGTAAAGTCTTTAATGACTAATCTCAGATCAAATTAATAAACAGGTAAGGCACACTGACATTCCCAACACACAGTACCACATCTCCTTTTCACTGATATCCAAACAGAACACCACATTTCATTTTTATTTCATGAATGTGGTTTCTCTTTAATCACCTTTTTTTTATGAAAACACTATGGTCATATCTTTAAGTACTGCATTCCTGAGACTTTTACCTCCAATTTCAATAATTCCATGCCAGATACTCAACTAATGTAAACCGGTATGGTTCTGCATTGAATTACTGCAGCTGCTTTTCCTTGCCCATAAAAGTGCTACTAAGGAACCCCAAATCTGCACATTTGTGCTCCGGATGGCATTTTAAATGGATCATGCTCCACAAAACAACAGCACTGAACAAAAGATGTTGCTTTTGTATCCCATTACCTATAGTATCAAGAAGCCAATTCTGAACGGGTAATAATGTGAACCAATTGCAAGACCCTGAATAGCCTTTATCATTTCAAGCTGTGTCATCTACAAGTGAACTGTGTGCTAGATTCCTGTTTGGGCTCCGATCCAGTACTTCACCACAGGGGTAGTCCTGCTTACCTTCAGCTGAACTTCTTGCCTACTTAAAAGTTAAATGACGCACTTAAGTGTACGATCAGATCAGGGCAGTGGAGTAATCTGGCGTTACTCACTGAAATGCAGATTTACATTAACTGAGAATATGACATTTTGATTATGGACTAAGATCATCTGTCTTTTAAGTAACTACATGACCCACTATAACAAACTTTGACATTTTCCTAGACAAGTTTTTACCTGTAATAATTTCAAGTATAAATATAAAAGGACTATAAATCATCTAACGTGACAATGAACCAAACACTACTGTACAGCATGTACCAGTCTGGTACTACATCAAATGTATGACAACCTATAACATCAGACATGGCATTTCACCAAGAATATTTAACAGAGGGGGGTTCTTTCTCTCAACTCCAGTATCAAAAGAGGTCAAGAAGATGAGATCAAATGATGGCAGCTCTGCTTCTCATAAAAGGACCTTGAACACTCCAAGGAGATTTGTGAATCTTCACTTCAGCAGCATAGCAATGTGAAAATGTTAAAGTTAGTAAAGCAAACAGATCTCAAATGAGAAGGGCAACAGATGTCAGCTAGTATCATATATCAGTAAACAGCAACAAGACAGGGGATACTTTTCTCACTGCTTTTGTAAAAGCATCTTGCTATCAGCTACAGCCATATTTCAGCTGCTTGACTCTCTAAGTGGTGGTGCTTGTATATGTGATTAAAATCCTATTGGGAAAGATTTCTAACCATATATAAATACTGCCCACTGAAGTCAGCTAAAAGAAAATAGAAATGCTTCCATATATTTATTGTGGCTTTTGAAAAGTGAAAGAAAATCATGCTGAAACCCTCAAGCTGACTAAAAGCTCATTCCGTGCTTGGCACAAACAGATGAGCATTTATGTTTCTCAGCTTTATTACAGAAGGATCATCCTTAGGGCAGAAGAGTAGTTCTGAGTCATTCTCTTTTTACTCTTACTGCTAAGACTTCTGACAGTAGGGCCAAAATATGCTAACTAAAAAGGCACTCTCTGTACCATAAACACTAGGCCACAAGGAACTGGACAGTGGCCATAAAATCACTGCCTTTTAATTTTTTCTCTCTSATCTATATTTCTCTACAGACTTCTGGTAAGAAGGCAGCTGACTCTATACAAAAGCCAGAGGCATTGCCAAGATCTTGGTGGTTTCATGCATGCCGTATTGAATCTAGCTTCTTCATGCACGAAAAAAGAAAATACACCTTTCACATTGGCAAAGATATTTCCATGTCAAAACAACCAGAAGAAAGCAAAGTGATAGTTGTCCTACTGCTGAGTCATTGATCCAAGTCCAGGCTTGGTAGCTGCAAAGGGATTCTGCAACTATCTACCACCTTAGATTCTTCTGTAGAGAAGACTAACAATTTGCCTGGTTCTCCAAACATGCACCGTAGAATCCAGTTCATGAACTGTCCATGACATCCTTTGATAATTTTACTGATAATCAGAACTGAGAAGACAACAAATGAACGACTGTGAAGACTCAGCTGTTTTCACCACTAGAACGCTGACTCTAACAGTAGGTATATGTTATACACTGAAAATTAAAATTAATTTTTTTTACAGACTACATGTCTGTTGATAGAAACTTACTATTTAAATATCCAGGAAGTTTTAGAAAATCATTTATATAAAGAGGCCATACCTAGCCATTACACTACCTATAAAAGCAAGAGGTGTCACTCTTGCTTAATTAACCCTGCTTAATGACGGCCTCCACTGAACTAAGGACTCAAACTGTAAGTGTACAGATTTGAAGCGTTTGAGAGAAGGAAGGCAAGCTCAGAGCAGCTTAATACACTCCTGCATACAGCACAGTGCCTAAGAATCACTCTCTGCCCTCTGTCTTCCCAAAATCTTCTCATTGAATGAATAGGAGGAAAAAAACATCCCAACAAGAAGCCCTTTAGTAAAAGGTGTATTAATTGGGTAAAGCAAGCCAACAAAATGATTAATTTACTTCTCTCCCTCAATATTATGTTTACACAACTTGATTATAGCACTTAATTACTAATTCACCCTGCTTAAAAACAATAGTGCTTTAAATTTTTAATGACACAAGGGAAAGCAACATTCCTTAACAGAGAAGTAATTTTATTTGCACTTTTGATTAACATTTCTAAGGGAAAAACTATCCCCTCCCAGATCTTTCACTTGGTTCTTTCTTTTGAAAATATGGAAATCAGCAAGAACATTTATGCTAATGACAGTCCATAAGTAATACTTTGGAAGAGGAACAGAGGATCAGATTTACAACACTGACATCCTGGTCAAGAAGCAATAACACAGTAATCATGGCCAGTTCTCGGGTACCAAAACCATTTATRTCTGTTCTTATAAAATGTTGTCCACTCAGCACCACCAATTTGTCCATTACTTAGATTTTAGACTGTGTACCTCCAATCTCCTTTATAGATACGATAAAGAAAAAGGGTTTCCTCCCATTATTTTCCAGTATGTATCAGCAAATTGCATAATAATAAAAGAAAACAAAAATTACGCTTCCCTTAAAACTCACTTTTACTCCTGAAAAATCAAAGATGATGGACAGCGAGCACTTTCAAGATTGAGTGCYATCAGTGCCTGTCCAATTCCACACCTACCGCTAGGGTTCATTATCAATATAATCAATATCGAACCCTATCGACAGGCCCTAAAATACTTGTTCTCCYCAGGCAAGCAKAGATTTGCCTCGGGGCCCATCTTGSTCCGSGGAAACACCACTGACTATCAACACTGATGGCTTTTCACACTGACAGGCCTTAAGTAATACCGGATTTCCGACATTTCTCTGTGGTCACAGGTATAACAATAAAGACATAATAAACTTACTAAAATAAAAAGGTGTAGAAATGACAAATGAAATAAAATGCATTCTGTAAAAAGAAATTCAGAAAATTTTCTCCAATCTCAGGAGATTCTAGACATTAAATAACAAAAAGATGAAATGGGAAATAACTCGCATCATACTGCGTGTCCTTCTTCCCTTTTTGGATTGGCCAATTGCTTTTAATTCTCCTTTACCAGAGAGAATTAAAATGCAGAGAGGTTAAATAGAGAGGAAAATAGGGAAGTCTACATTCATGAAGGAACAACATATGGTGACCAGGCACAAGAGTTGGATGTTATAAATCTTTCTTTGGTAGAATTATTTAAGAGACGAAATTGCAGTTTCAAGAGGCCTAAGCTTTTAAAAACACTTTAGAATCCAGCAAATTAACCTGTATGATTACAAATATTGCAGCGACCTTCATTTCCAACATTTTCTTGCAAAGTCCAGGATACTGTAAACTTTGTTTCTAATGCAAATACAGTCAATAAGAATTATGAAAGTGTCTTTTACTTGAGAAATCACTCAAGATAAGAATAAAGAAGATATGAGAATTTAGAATTAGAAAACAATGCATCCGGCAAACAGTCACTGCTGCACAACATATATATTAGGTTAGGGTGATTGGTCATTATGATCAATTGCCCAATAAAGTGAAAAGTGAGAATCCTACAGCTTCATATGTACTTGGATGAGGTTCCCTCTACAGTGATCTGCAGGACAGTCAATTCCCTGTCCTGTGGAGAAATGACCCTCCAGTGCATCTGTCTGTGAAGCACACCATAACCTAGCTTTAAACACCGGTGTTGGGATGCCATAAGATTAAGGATCAACATACTATAAGGGTAASAGCACATTTACACACMCTATGCCTAAGGAAACACCAGCTATTTCCAACATTTCCCAACCGTTAATCTAAATAGACTCTAATTACTAGGTAAGGTTAACTTATCTTTGGGTCTTCCCTAGATGACTCATCTTTATTTGTCCTGCTGAGAAGTGATGCCCTGAGAAGCGATGAGCAAGCCAATGGTAACTCTTAATACACCTGATGCATCTGATTTACTGCATAGGTACAAGAACTGCCCTGCCCAGGAGRCTCAGCAGCTCCTGGAGGCATCAGCTTCACCTCACACATACATTTCCCTGGGGGACTTCCAGGCAAAAGCTTGGTAGCACTACTACTGTGCCTTATCACCACTGCATCTTACATGTGTTTTTAACAGCCAGTACTTCTGTTAGAAGGGCATGTTAGAGGAGGACTAAGACCATCCAAGGTGATCCTGAGGGCTCTTGTTTTGGGGTGATGTTTTTGAGCTTCCCTAAAGAGACCTGAGTTCTAGAAAATGCAGAACTGCCAACCCATGAAAACCGATTTGCTTTTAAGCATTTTGACTTGACATCGAGAAGTGGAAATATCCAAAAATTATTCTGAGAAATATGACCAAAATGACTGGGTCAAATACAATAAAGATCCCTCTTCAAATAAACATAGCCATGAGGTTATGGGTAAAACAAAAAAACCCCACAATTTTCTCCTTTGCTGTTAGACTGACCAAAGACCTTTGAAAGACATAATAAACAAGCTCAAATCATCTACTGGAGAACTGATAGCAAATTCTTTTCTTTGCAAAAACTGCAATGATATCAGACATTTGCAGGAGAATTTATAAGAAATACRTCTTTTGGAAGATTTGTTAGAGAAATAAATATGAGAGCTGTATTGAACTGCAGTGCAAGATGCATCTTTCTTTCCCTCCCTCCCAAAAGCCACCTATAAGGGTTCTGGATCTCATACGCTSGCATTTTAAAAATATTTTACAGAATCTATTGGCTTGCTACATGATACAAGTGCTACTCCCACAGGTGGCATCCCTTGAACAACAATCTTACAAATCCAAACTAAGTCAAAACCTCTATTGAGTGGTTCCTTCCCACTGCAGAAATGTTCCAGTGTCCAGGATAGGTGAGATCTTTACTTGGCTCTCAGTGATCACCACAGACAGTCTGCTGGAAGGCAACATGGCACAAATGCCCAGGCTCATTTATAACACAAGAATCTTCAAAATAGTTTCCCCCTTTCTTTTGCTGAGATACTGCAAGGAAGTATATGGGTTTGATCTGTAATCAGTGAAATGAAAGGAAACACTCCTGTTGACCAGCATCAACTCTGGATCAGGCCTTCTACAGGTAGCTGCTGAAGAAGAGGCGACATTTGGCAAATTGGACATCATACACAGTGCTGMGGCACTGGATTCAAATTTATATGTATTTTTCTTTGCATACTTATATTAGCTTCTGTGGTTCAAACAAAGATGGGAAGGGATCATAAAGAGACTTCAAATCCTGTTCCCGGCACTCACGGGTAATCACTTAATACAAGTTTAGCCCAGGAAGACCACAGACCCTGCATGGTACTTAGGACAAGCCACAAAGTGTTCCTATATGCCAGAAGGAAGCAGCCTCCTGACATATCACATCAGTAAAAGATCAAACACTCTTTAAATTAAAAAATTTCTGACACAACTCGCTCAAAGGATCTAGTTTCACTGAAGAAGATTTCTGAAGGAGTATGCTATTGTTGACCAATATGCATGTATATATGTGCAAAATATATATCTGTTTGTTCTTGGATATGCTTCTGATATGTTTTGGTATAGAAGGCTAGAGATAAAAAATAAATATAAGATAATATCACAGATAAAAATTCTGCAGCAATAGATTTTTATAAGCATTATAATGACAGACTTAATACTAAAAGTTTTGAAGTGCTCACTTATTACAGAATAGTGCAAAAAATCTTAAACTAGGGACAAAATATCTGTGTACTTGAAAGCAGAAGTTATGTACAAGATTAACAGACGAATAGGAATTAAGCATGAAATCCTTTAACCAAAAACTGTTACTGAAATCAATTACATTCATCAAAAAAGATCAAATTCTAGTTACAAGCACTATAATTATTAAATGCAGATACATTACACAGTACAATGTTTGTTGCAATGGGAATACATTTAATGGAGGAATTCTAATGAAAGAAAACAACTCTTTCTGCTAATCTAGATTGCTTTGCGGAACATTCAAACTCCCTTTCACATCTGGAAAACTTCCAAACATGGGCCAGTTCCTCAACTGATGTCCATTTGTTTACTGATTCCAATGGCATTGCATCAATTTACACAGGCAAAGCAGCTTATGCGCTATAAAGAAAGTTGATGCAGTTAAGGTTTAGTTCAAAATTTCAGCTACAAAAATCTGTGCCTGATGTTAGAAAAATACATCTATGGACCACCTTGAAAAATGATTTTGTACAAATGGATTGCAATGTAGTGTTTAGTTCCTATGTGTAACATGAGCAGACGAAATGCCTTTTATTAGCTGAATTGAGAGGTGGGAAAATAGATAAGATTCGGGGTATACAAGACCTCCCTCAGATCTCTGTGTATTACTGTTGCTTACATAAAGCAAGTAAGTAAGGCTCTGGTTTATCCATAGAACGAAAAAGCCTTACTGCTACTTTCAGAGCTATATTAAAATAACACGAATAAACATAAAGTTTTGTCCTTATTACTAGCTCATCATTCACAATAGACAAACAAGAGCTGTAGGTATGTCATTTTTTACTGCGTAAATACTATGATGTTGTTTCTTATGTCTAAGACTTCTCAGTTTGAACAAAGGAAACTAAGACAAGTATTATAACTGTCATGAAAGTCTGACCTTCTTATCAGGACCTTCCCAAACGCCCTCATTCACATGTAAAATTACATTGCATAATTTCATAGAGAACATTTTATGCTTGCACGTCCCTACCATCACAAATGAATCTTCAATTCACCTTGGTACCATATGGAGATAAAAAAAGGATGGACAAGAAATAATGTATGTAATGTTGGCATTTGTCTGGCTGTGTACAGGGACCACTTTTTTTCCATTTGAAAAATGGAGCATGTTGCGAAATTGCAAAATGCAAAAGGTTACAAAACAGAAAGAAATTCAGGTACTTCATACCTGTATAGTTGCAAAATCCCCAGATGCACAAGCTCCAAGAATAGCAGCACCCACCAAAACAGACTCCACTTCTTTGGACAGGACAATAGGCTTGCCTGGAGAAGAAGAAAAAGAGGTCTCTGTCTGGAAGAATGAAGCAGTACAGCACTAATGGCAGACTAAATAACTAAGCAAAAAAAAAAAAAAAAAAAAAAGACTTGATCTGGAAACCAAGTTCACACCCCACTTCGAGCTACCTTTCCATTCTTAACTAATGCAATTCTCTGTTGCTCTGTGGTTCCAGGCTCCAAGAAAAATGCAGAATTCAAATAATTTCAGCAAAATACTCACACAGAACATAAAATGTAAAAGAAGAATCCTCCAGATCTTTGACAACAGCTCTTTATCTCAGACAGCCTGGGATAAACCTGTTACTCCCTACAAACCCACCTGCCTATTGAACGGTGACACCTGGTGGGGGAAATAGAGTATAACCTTTGTTTCTTTTGCAATGTGTAGAAAACAGTTCACTTTGTTTTTTAAATATATAATCAACAAAGCCAGTCTGTTTTAGCTGGAAGACACACAAACAAGCATAGTAAGTTTTCATAAGCCATACAGAAATCACAGAAACCTTTTCTTCCAAATTTTATAAGACACATGAAAAAGAGATTAAAATCCTAGAGAAACAAACTTACAATATACTTGGAAGAGATTTTAAATACTAACTACTTTCTACACAAATTAAGTTTCCTTACCATGGGTAGTATCATGAATATACTTTCCCTCAGTTCACACAAAATTTCCTATAATCCAAGTATTTTACTGTAAAAACAGCTGGAAAAAAAAATAAACACTTAAAAGTAATCTGTTTTCTTAATTTCTTTAATTTTTTTAAAAAATTCTAACATAATAGCATCAGTCTAACTACTTTTCTAACTACACATTAGATACTCACTCTCACTAAGCCAAAGAATTTATTATTCCTCCAGCACTTGGCATGTGTGCACATTTCCATTACTGAGATAATTTCATTCAATGACTGAGGATGCTTGAGATGGACTTCCTTCTGTGAATACTCTCAATAATATTACTCTAAAAAAAGTGCTGCTTCACAGAGCCAACTGTACAATTAGAAAGAGCAGAAATTTGGAAGTGGCTTTCACTGAGACCAGTGAGCCATGAACTACTCTTCCAGAGCCTTTCCTTCAGAGAAGACAAACAGACACTGAGGAATAAAGTTATTAATACAAGAAACAATTATGAATGCAAAGCAGGTTCACCTGGCATCCCAGGCATTCGGGCACATCATGCCAACTTTGCACTGTTCCACCTTGCTATCAGTTCTTAACCATGTGGAGTTGTCACCGGGATCTTTTTGCCACTTCTCCCTCTAGTTAGTATGGACAGAGCATGGAGGAGAGTGGACCCAGGGAGGGCTTGTTCGATTGCTGGCATGACTCCTAACAGCAAAGGAAAACTGGTTATACTATCCCTTAAACTCTTCTGCATCATGACCAAATGAATCCATCTTAAAAACACTAGTGTAAGGTCAGTCACCTGAGCATTTCATCGTGGTCCCAGAGCTCAGGAACTGGGTCAGCTTCCAACACAGGTGGATATCTTGGGCTGAGACTTGGGCTGTTTGCTTCAAAGCACCAGACAACCTGCAGCATCCTCTAGAACTACTGCCCATTCCCCAGGTCACCGGAACACATGCGGAATCCTTACCAGGCAACAACATAATCAAGACACTTCCTAAGTGGCCTGCAAAATTATCTACTGGATGTCTGCATGACTGAGTCACGGGCATTTCCCGCTAACAATAATATATTCAGATTTTTTCTTTTCGTGAAAGAATGGGGGATTGATCCTGGAATGTTAGTTATTTTATCTGATAGGCTCTAATGAGCTCAACACAACCAAGAGCATTTCAGTTAGATGAACTCTGACATCCCTTGTCAGTCACTGATTGTACAAATGGGGGAGAACTACAGGCTGCAAAAAGACCTTTTCATACTGAATTGCAGTTGGCCATTAGTTACAGTCAAAGGACTCCTGATTACATTTTAATCAGAATACCTCTTTGCAGATCTTTTATTTTAGCCATCAGGAGCCAACATCACAACTCTACATGCACATGAAACTCACCCAAAACATCTGAGTTATACAAGGAAAAGTGTGTATTTGACAACATTTTTCACAAACAGAAAAATACTACTTTGATAACAATGTATTTAGTGAATTTTAGGTAAGTGGCCATTTTGTTATTTGCAGAAAAACATTTCTGTTTTTTTTTTTTCTTAGAGTTATTACAAATACAAAGTGTGTTTTCATCTTCCTTCCTGATTCAAGCTTATGAAGTATGGTCTGATGTCAAGGCAGGGCAGATCTGCATACCAAATGACCCAAATCTGAGCCTTAAACTTCATTCTTGACAGTTCAGCATTGTATAAAATATACATCATTCAAAATTTCACTGAAGGCCTTTAAATTTTTGCTATTTTTTTCATATATTTTTGAAACATGATGAATAGACTTATAGATGTGCTAAGATATCCACATACGGGTAGGCTAACAGATTAAATAACATCTCTATTAAGTCTCTAAATAAAGTCTCTAATAGATACTTCGGAAGAAATACAACACCTTACATAAAACATGTTCATAAAATGTACTGTGCATTATTCTTATCTACTTTATCTTGCTACAGTTGGATGATTGGAATCATTTTTATGGAAAGTTCGGGGAAAAAAATTAAACTTGTTAGTTAAAAGCATGTATGTGTACATAGTATTTTTTAAAATTCCATTTAAAAATATATATTCAGGTGAGATCTACAGATTGGAAATCATGTCGCGTGTTTCTCTAGGAAATCTCTTTTCCAATAATACAAATTAGGGAGCTTTGTTTGCACCATATCTCTGTATTATTCAAATGTCTTTTAATTTCAGGAAATCCAGTATTTCAGGAAGTAACATTTCACTATACTTTTTTGGCCAAGCAAAAAAAAAATACACTTCTATATAAAGAAACAATTTATTTTTCTGAGGACAAAGCATTCAGCCACCTAAAATAATAACTTCATTTACTCTTCTACATTTCTTTCCCCTCACTTCCTCTAACTTACCAGTAATGTCAGCATGCATCTGCACAAAGAGGGGGTTCTTGCTTAGCCCACCACACAGGAACAGTGTGTTGATACGATGCCCTGCAGCCTGCATAGTTTCCAAAATATGTCTTGTTCCAAACTTCAAAAAGAGCAGGGGAAAAAAAAAAAAACCATGATGAGCACAGGAGAGCAGACACAGGCAGAGAACTCAAGGAGAAGGTGCTTAAAGAATGACAGAAATGCATCGACATCACTGGCCATAACATCAACCTGCCAGCTGGAAAGGGGCCTGCAGGGGTAGGGCCTCTGAACTAAGCCCTYCGTAGCAAAGACGCCCCCGCCATACACTCTGCAGCTGAAAAGTTCAGTGCTCCCTTCTGTAAAAGATGAAAGTAAATACTCTGCCACTTCTAAGAACTCTTTTCTTTCTGTTTGCTTTGCTTGCATCCAACTATTCACTGAAGTCAACCCCCTCCCTCCTTGCCAGTTCCTTCGAAAAACCATTTATCCCCCAAACTGTCAGCTCTTTATATTCCCTGGACTTCCCTTGGAAGTCCAGACTTGACTATATGCCAAATTTAAGCTAAAATTTTGCCCAAGCTGGCTGTTTTTCATGCAAATGCTACCCCCACAACACCATCTGGCCAAAGTTTTCACAAACTATCGTTCAAGTTTTCTTTATCTTGCGCTCCAAGTTCATTAAGAGGTCTCCAGCCTTCAATAAACCCCTCTGCGCAAGAAGCTACTGAAAATCGAAACGACCAGAATTTCATCAGACTTGGGATGTTTATTATGAATGCCTGGCACAACTCGGGACAGGCCTTCCAATGTATTTGGTTTTTAAGGCAAGTGGCTATAAGGAACTCGAGCAGCCACAGCACCAGCTGACTAAACCCATCACTTCCCTATTGACACAGAGGGCTAATTTCCAAGTGACACAGCCGCAATTTTAATTATGGAAAAATAAACTACTCTAAAAAGAGTCTGTCTCTTCAGAACTGGCCCGATGGCCACAATTAGATCTCTGACCATGTTCTCGTCGCTCTAACTGCTGCATCACATTTTGCAGTGAATAGCTAAAAGGATATTCTCTTTATTTCTGAAATTCARATTTATTAGCACACACATTTATTCTCACACAACATAAACACTCCTAAAGACCCTGAGAAAGAACATGCTGTGAAAACGATTTTGTGTTTACCTGCCTGGAAAATTGTATTCATGCTGAAATTTAAATTAAAGATAGACTTATGTCACTGTGGGTCGGGGGGAGCTAATTTAATCCTGGATTGGAGAAAATGCAAATTGAGGGTCTTCAAATGCAAATGTTATATAAAAAGGAAAGARAGTCTCCTGCTGAAAAGGAAACTAGGGATTAACATTCTGTGGGCAGGCCTACACTTTTTACAAGGTTTTCAGTTAGGTTTACAGTCTACACTGCATCCATTTAAGACAACTAAGGGAACAGGATTGGGGCTGTCCTCAACAAGACCTACTTCCTTTCCCAAGAGCGAAGCTAAAATTGGAGTGTCAGGATAAGAGAGAAAAATTAAATATTCCAGGTATCACATTATAACTTAGTAAATATATCAAGACCAAAATAAGTCTAGTTCTGCCTACTTTTTAATTACAGTTTCAAAGTCAATTTAAGAAGAATGAATTCTTGCTAATTTGCGATAAAAAGCAAGCTACGCTCTGGTCTTTTATTTTCATCTTGTATCTCGTGATCAATACAATCCCCTATCAAAATSGCATATCAGGCCTGAATTTAATGTTAAATGTGGTATTTGTGGTTCACCACAAAATCTGAGTTGCACCATGCAGTCAGATAATAGGTGCCTTTCCCAGGACATCCAGCAGAGAAGGGTTCYACTTCATTAGCACAAAATAATAACAAGCACCTGTTGGAGAGTGCAAAGTTTTGCTTCCAGCCTCTTTCAGGGGACAGGAGCAGTGGCTGCCGTTATTTAAGCTTTCCTAGACATTCTTATTTACACACCGAAGCATCAGGCATAAACAAGCTACAATCACCTCCAAAATAGATCAAAATTAACAACAGTGTATTCCAGCCTTGGGCTGAATTATCTCTATTTGCTGAAGACAGAGGGTTAATACATTAGGCTTATGGAGGGTTAATACATTAGGCTTATGGAGGGTTAATACACTGGGCTTATGGCTTGCAGTGAATTTACAGCAGCCGCCCACCCTCTATCCCAGATGGCTGACCCAGCCTAGCAGAGACTTTTAGTTGTTGTTTAACTAGTAGAGCAGTTTGGAATTTTTCCAAATGAACAGAGTTTTGTCAGGAAAAGCTTCCAATTTATCAAACTGTTAATGTTTTTCAAAAACATCTCAAGTTAAACAAATTTAAAAAAACAAAAATCACAAAAAAAAGCTGTTAAAGGAGTGTCAACTTCAGTCATTACAAGCCTGGGGACAGGGTGCACCACTGAAAATACTGTGTGCCAGGGTTTCAAACAGCTTCTCTGACCCCAGATTTCATTTCAAATCAGGATTTCTTGTAAACTGGAAATTCTGGGTTCCAGAAAGCCTCTCATTTGAGGAAACCAGGGCGGGAACAAAAGTGTTCCCATAAAATGTCCCATCGACGAGTGCTAGCAAACATCTATGCCATTTTCACAAAGCTGGTCTCTCTGTCCACTTTTAAGCAGCCGAGCTTGGGCAGGCTGCACACAAGGCACCATGAAGTCCAAGGAATCCAGCTCGGTTCAGTTTGCAGCTCTTAGGATCTGAGCTGAATCACGGATCCACGCTGACTTGCTGTGGTAGAGAGTCTGATTCATCTGCCAGGCTATGGAGGGGAARACCACAGTTTTAGGAACAATCTGAAGATGAGGCATTGTAGAGGAGACCAAGTTCCTTCACACCACTGCCAAGGCTTTTCTTATTTCCACTCTTTSAGCTTAACCTCTACCTAGCCCAAAATGTTAACCCGGYCCCATGCAGTATTAGGCTCTTGCMTCACATCTGCATTAGAGCCAAAGGYTTCATTTACAGAATTGCCATAGAGAGAAAACTTTTTAGAGGACATTTTCTCCTCACTGTAGCTGCGCCTTGTYCATTATTTTACAGTATGGAATAGCTACCAATGTGGGTAAACAATATCTTGTTCCTTTAAGAACCCTATTAAGTGAATTCATCTATTATTAGAAATCTATTTAGCAGGAGGGAATGATCAGTCTGTCACAGAACATGAGACAATTCATTTATTCTTTTATGCACTTAAAATGGCTTACGGCAATGGCTTGAATYGTGGCCAAGTAGATAAGGGCAAGTTCATCCAGACCCTGAGACAACGTTAGTCCAACAACCTGCATGAAGATCAAAAAGAAAAAGTACAAATTCAGCCAAGGTAAAGCTATTATTTTTTGTGGTTTCTTGTTGTAACAAGTTTAAGTGCCAATTTAAGCCCTATTTTTGTGGGATGTACACATAATGTTATGTTAAACATGTTATTCCTGATCTGAGGAAGAGCCACATATATTGCTCTTGCCCTTGCAAAGAAATAAAGAACAAAAAGTGTATTCTATGGGATTAGAGTTAGATTAGCTCTGACAKTTTTATGTTATTACTCAGATAATGCCTGTGAATGTATTTAATGTAATAATATCAACATAGTATTACATGAAAATAACATTTTAAAAGCCTTTCTCCTCCCCTCTTCCAAGCACTCTTACACCAAAAGACAATTCAGAATGAAAGACTATATCTTAATGTCATTTGGTCTGACATAAATTATGCTGAATTAATATCAGCACGGGCAAGACCTAAACGCAGCCATTACTCTGGCAGGAAAGATGCACTGCTATTATCAACATTTGTATATCATCATCATACAGAAGGAAATTCTGATTCTACTGCAGCAAGTATWTCTTTCATAAAATAATGCAGTTTTATTTAGGACCCTGAAAATATGTTGTGTGTTTTTTTTTTTTTTTAAATCTTTCTCCCGTCTGTGATGAACGTGTGTTGCAGTACTTAAAACTACCCCTCTTCACCTCAGCTAAAAACATAGTACATTTTGGTACTGGTATGTAGCTTGAGATACACATTCCAAGGACAACATCCCAATTCAAGGTGCATTTCTGCACTAAGTTCTAGATAGATCATCGAATTATATCGTTATGGTATTTTTCTATCACAGTCCTGCACATTAATAACCTGGCCTGTGTCATGGATCTGCCATCATGACATTCACTGAAGAGAAACCTCCAAACGCTTAAACACGAACTGAAAATCTCCCCAGAGGAGGTTTCTTGATAAATTTCCAAAATCTGCTCTTTCTGGTTCTAGGTTGTAATGCTGCAACTCATTACAACAGAAACACAACATTAGGCAGACAGGTGAGCTGACAGCAAGAGCAAACACTTCTGCTCTGGGCTCCGACACGTAATTCCTACGAAAGGTACCGGGAGACACACACCCCTCCTCACACCTCCTCATATTTTTAGAAAATAGACGTGGCACTAGCACTATCTGAAGTATCCTAGTCTCTGGTTTTCTGCTGAAACATTAGCACATTTCAAAATATAGCAAGAAACCAAAACCCTATGGGATAGTTTAAATAGCTAAGGAGAAGTATGTTTAAAATTAAAAAAAAAAAAAGTTCTTTCCAAACTCTTTTTTTTTTTACCTCATATTGACCTTTTTGCAAAGAGAGGCTGTTTCTTACCATGCCCTTTAGTGTCAGATCTGTTAAGGGAGATCTGTTACCATGGAAATCTGGCCAAACATGTAAATCAACAGTGAGGAAACCCACAGGCAAAGACTTCTTAATCAGATCCAGGTGACTGTTCAAGTATGTATATATACTTTGAGAACTAGAACAAAAACAAGTTGGAGAAAAAAGCAGGAGAGAGATTATTCATCAAACTTAAAATATCTGCACCTCTACTACCAAATGCAAAAGCAGCATCAGAGAATCCCAAATATAAAACAAAGTGGGAGAAAGACAAAGCCACAGCTTGCCCAGCACAGGGCACTGCAGAGGGTGGCTAGCAGGGATGTCTATGTGCACTTGCACTCAGCAACCAGCCAAAGTCCTCGGCACCGCAGGGTCTGGGGAGACCGTGGAAGATGACGCTCTTGAGCTCGTGTCCCCAGGTCCCTGCTGAAGCCAAAGCTCTTTGATATTTTGGGATTTGACGATGCTTGTCTTGAACAGAAAGCAGGTGCTGAGACTATGAAAGCAACTGCTACAGAGAGGAAAGCCTAGAGAGAGGAATAAGGAGGTTTCTATAGAGAAAGGAAAATAAGATTTCATTACAATGTTTTAAGAATGTTTCTGATTAATAAATATCGCTGGACTTGTGGCTTTCCTTTTTTAAAACATAACTATTTCAGTATGTGCTATGATGAAAATGCAGAAGGGTGGAGGACAGCAAACAAATGGCTGCTGTTTTAGGGAGGAGCTGAACATGGGCCTAAATATGACAGTGTCTAAGCCGAGACACTACACCCATCCCCGCGATATCCCCTGGTCTTCTCCCCGGGCCAGCAGGAACTGGAGCACTAACCGTGAGCAACCCAGTGCTTTGGCTTGCCATGACTTTAGGGACATTCCAGCTAAAAAATGTTGCAATTACAGTCAGAACATTTCAGAATATTTTTCGTAAACACTCATCCCGTCATAAGCAGATTCACATATATTTTTCAATTCCTAGGAAATCTCAGAGTGGGGCACTTAATTCTAGACATGTGGGTCAACAATAGCATCTAACTCTAATTACAATTGATTAGTCATTGTCTCATCCACTGTATACCCAAACAGTGATATTCATTTAGCCTCTACATGTATATTCAATCATCCACTAATGAGATCCCTAAGGGAATTTGGCATATGCTTTACTAGCTTGACTCCTGACCTCCTAGCAGCTGTATATTTATACATTGCATTCAACCATTCAGCTGCATGTTTTTTCAATTATACCTTACCATGTGTATGCTATCAGAGGATATCATTCAAAACGAAGTACACTTGGAAGACATTAAAATAACTAATTCACATCATTATACACATACTTTTAAATGTTCTTTATATGTCTTCTTGGACCTGAATTATCATAATTTGGAAGTTACAGTCATTTTTTCCCCTTATTCTAATAGCGGCCCTATTTCTACATTCCTAAAGACCATACTATAAACAACACTCGCTAATGACAAAGTCATTGATTTCCAGTCTAAAGCTTGGTTTGATGGTTGGAAAGAAAAAGGAATGAAAACTTCATTCAATCAGAGGCTGACCAGACTTCCCAGCTTCTATCTGTTCACCATGCTGCTCATTTACTTGCAGGGTTTAGCCATTCAGGCTGGTCTGATAGAGTCCGAGGGCTCTGCAACACAAGATGAAGTTCAGCCAAGTCCAATTAAGATCCAGATAACCTTAAAAATACACTTATCCACACCTTTTCCTCTTTTTTTTTTTATCCTCTATATATAAATGTGGATTATTGGCAAAATCCTCCAAACACTTGCTAGTTCTAGTCCCTATTAGGCGTGTGCCTATATGCAGTACTAAATCACAGGCTTTCTGAAGCCTTTCCCATTCAGTTCTATGAAAGGGTATCAATAGCAGCTGAATTTGGCTTGCAGACATGAACACAAACTATTGGCATTAAAAAGAAGTTATGCTGAAATGGAGAGTAATAAATCAGCACAACTTTGCCCAAGGTTATATTTGTATTAGGGACAGAGTTTCAGAAAGCAACAAAATTTTAGTATTTAATTTGTTCAGGAATCTTGAAAGATGCCAGCAGGTATCTTTCAGGGAAAAAAATCTAAATATTTTAAATTTCTAAATCTTAAAAGAAAAAAAAAAAAGCCCAAAAACTCTACAGGTGCTAAAAACTGACAAATATTATTACCTACTGTTTGAAAGATCCTAGAAGAGCTGACAGATATATGTATTTCATCTTATTGCTGCTTTCCAGGAGCCATCTCTTTCAGATGGGTACATAGCATTCACAAGTGAAGAAAAAGAAATTTGGTCCTAACACACAGCTCTTCACAAAGTGCTAGAGGACATACAATCTGTGATGTCCAACCTTCCTCCAGAAGGTAAGAAACTCTGATTCTAGCAGCTAAACTTTACACAATATTTCCTTCTTTTATGTTGTACTCTGGCCTACGTATCTTGGATTTTACCACATCAGTGATGGCTAGATGTCAAATTTACACAATATGAATATTAAAGTCCAAACATGCCATCTACACAGCAATTCTACAGCTCACTGAACTGCATGAAACGAGGTGTCTTGTTGCCCACAGAGCATGGCAAGCAGCTAGATCGATGGCTAAGTTTACAGCCATCCAGATGATATGTGTGTAACTCAATCCTCTCCACTTCCAGTAAAAGAAGGGAAATGGGAACGACGGATAAGACGGGGAGGGTTGCACAAGAGTGGCTAGCCTTCAGCACAAGTGGTCAGGGCAGCTGGTTTCTGGCAAGCCTGGCTCAGTGGCCTCATTCCCTAACAAGTTACTACAAACTAGTTGAAGCAGTGGTAACTGTAGCCTGCAAACTCCTATTCCTGGTACGTGCAGAGCAGCAGGAGTGTGGACAGTGAGACTTCCGAGACCAGGAAGGAAAGGAAGAAGGAAAACAGAGTCAGCTAGTAAGAGATTAGTTTACTAATTTATTACTAAATTTACAGCTGTGCAAATATTTTGTAAGAAGAATGAAATCTGCAAAATATTATAAAAGCATCATTGAGGTAATGAACTTGATAAAATATCATACTCCTCTTTATGAATACTCTCCTCCAGGTAGTACGAATCTATCCTTAATCCAAGCACATACAGATATATTAGTTTGTATGTGCTTTTATTTTTAAGAACCAATAAAGAATTCTAGGAAGCATGAATCTATTTCATAATTTCATACTGACTGAAGTCCAACAAATTTCTAGGATGTTTGGACCAGTCCTTAGGCAAGTTGAAGGTACTGGACATTGCAAAGCATAAGAAGGCCATCCAGAGAAATCAAGTAGCTTTCTGCTTCCAGGGATTGAAAATGCATAGATGGAAAATAATTCTATGCGTTCAATGCATCTGTCAGGAATGGCCCTTGCATTTCAGAACAGAGTGAAGATAAAATGTTGTTTTTCCTTAATCCAAGGAGAAAAAGAAATCTAAAAAGACCAGCACACTTTCACGCAATATGCCCAACTCTGCAGCTAAGATCTCTCTGGGAGTGATGTGAACTACCTTAAAAAGAATCCAAGCCAAAATAGCTTGCGAAAGATCAGATCTGAAAGAAGTCTCTGGATACTTTTCACCTCCTTTAATAGTGGACCAAACTAATATGTTGAATCTCATGCAGCCTAGTCCTCAAGTAAGCCTGGAGTTACCTGCAACTCACTCCCACATCTTAAGCTTTGTCTAAAACTTTATCCTGGGTGTCTTTGTTCCACTTGTGCTGACATTCAGGAGTATTTTTTCCTACAGCAGCTACCCCTTTATTTAGACGACTCTTCCAAATATATTAATGTATTTTCAGTATAATATATAGCTAGCTCATTCCTGGAGCTTAACAGTATCCCCTCCAAATTAAGATCCATCATTAGTCCAGGGCACACGCGTCTGCTGAACTGCGCTGATGGAAGGGCACCACAAAATACACTGGGCCGATACAAAAGGAAAGGTGACAAGCAGAAGTGAAGATCACCACTTAGAACATCACCCAGGGTGAGTGTTTTAAGGGGAGTTTAAAGCTTCGATCTTTCAGCAATTAACTGAGAAGCCTTTGTAAATACTTTGAGTGACTTGAGTGACCAAAATTGCCAACAGTTTGCTGATTTCCACATTGCAGAATAAGGATATTGCAGTGCAGTTCTGCAGGGCTGGAAATGTTTAACAGTATATTATCAAATTGCAAGGCCTATATATCATAAAAAAATAAGAATAGTGACCTGGCTTTAGCTCTTGCCTCCAATTCTGGGAAAGCGACATGGCCTTGGACAACATGCTCTATCTGAAAAAGAGGAAAGCAACATTATTGGAATGAATACATCTTAAAAAGTCAGTCGCAGAAAAGGGTAACGTAGCTTATAATTTCTAAATGACATGACAGCTTCTAAATTACTCACAAAGTGCTGAGCAAAGTAAAGCAAAGACAAAACTTCCACAAACAGTACTGGATTGAGAATTTGGCTTAAAAATGGTATGAAAAACACAATGCTACACTCAAAATACACATAATGTTAAGCATAAAGATCCTCAGTCAGAAGAGTGAAGAACAGAAAGAATGGTTCTTGCCTGTCCTTCAGTATCTAAACACAGTTCCACTAACCCCTCCCATTCTCTCGTATGCATACCTAAATTCCACCAGGAACATCTTCCCAGCCCAAACTCCTGCATTTTCTGTATCACTGTTAAAAATAAAATACCAGGTGCGTTGCCATCGTAGTGCATGGTCAGTATGCAGGAAACAAAATATTTGCTACAAAAAAAMCCTGTGCTAAACTCACATATAAGCCAGTTTTACAGTTATTCACAAAACAGAGCATCATGTAGGATCACAGAGAGTAACTGAGCAGCTTTTGTGGCCTCTTGCTAACATCTCATCAAAGGTTATGGTAAAGATAAGGAGRCAAAACTAGAGGTACTTGAAAACACTGAATGTATTTGGCAACACCAACTGGCAGTGGGCCACATTGGATATTTAATTTTTAACAGTGTGAGTCTSGGCCTTAATAGCGTAGTAAAACTTATATAACAAGGCATGCCCATATGAGAGCAGGAAAACATAATGCATGCTTTTTACCTCTGAGATTTACATCTAAGATGCTCTAGCATTAGGAGAAAATGCTCTGGATTGAATTTTGGAATCTTAAAAAAAAACCTCTTTAGAAAGTATTTAAAAGCTTATAAATTCAGAAATAAATCTATAAACAAATATGATATATACATGTGTGCGGCGAAAACACTTTAAACAAAAATGTTATGGCACTTATGAAGTTACCTATTTAACACTGAATTCAGGAAATGGCCAAATGTGAGTGGCATCCTGGAACCAGAAAGTTCCCAGAACTCTTCTCCTCTCATAAGTTATTCTTTATTTTACTGCTGATGTAATGCCAGGATCTTAAAATGACTACGGCTTTAAAATTACAACAATAATGGATGCAACCTATCCTCCATACCACTGTGCACGTATATCATTTTCTCTTATGGTTCCCCACGTGTTTTGCGTACATATAACCTCAAGAAGACCACATGAAATATTCTAGTTATGTTTTAATAAGACAGCTTCCCTAATATACCTAACAGTATTTACTGCTGAGTTTTGCTATGGGTCCTAACAAGAACATACCTTTAAATGACCCAGGAACATCTTGTACTAGGATGGAATCCAAGTATCTGTAATTACTGAAAATCATTTTTTTTAATTGCCTTTCTGAAATGCCCTGACTCTCACAGCACGTGATAAGTGCAGAGCCACCCTGAGCAAGCCAACAAAAGACACTGACCTGCTGCGTCCTCTAGAGCTTCGTGTCTCCATTCACTTTGAATTAAGCACTAGAGACTTCTCTCAAAAGCCTTCTCAAAAAGAAATGTGCAAGATATTCTCTATTTATTTTCTAGTGGTGTCATCATGAGCAGAAACTAACTTTTTCTTGTAGCTGTAATCACTCCCCATAAAATAGGATATTTGGTTGCTTATAAAATGGGACACTTTGGTTCTAGCCCCATCTTCACCCAAGCAATTTAAGACTCGTCCATCCCACCTGCTGACAGGGTGCTTTAGCCATAGGGCTATGGAGAGGCTGGAGATGGGACGAGAGGTGGTGGCTGCAGGAGCGGAAGAGGCATGAGTATCCCACGAAAGCAGGCAGGAGCGTAAGGTCCACGTGGCCAAAGAGAGAGCACAGGAAGGGTCATCAGTTCCCAGCTCCGTGCTCAGGGTGTGACTGGGCTTCCTGTCCCAGGATAGTTTCTGTTTCTCCCTCGGTGATTGTTTCACATGGAATGCATCAATATAGTAATGCCCAAATCTACTATTTCCTGGGCAAGTGCTCCGACCATTAAGCTTTTAAAAAGGTGGGTGGTGCTCCGTCTGAGTAAGACAGCAATTATGCCTGTAATTTTTGAGATGCCTAACCCACCTGCCTGCYTGGTGAGGATACCTGCAGGCCTGGGCCTGCTCCCTCGAGGCTCTGCACCTCGGTGTGAGCCTGGCACCCCTCTGCTCAGGGAAGGGCAGCTCTGCATTTGAACACACGGAGCAGGGAGACACGGGGAGTTGTAGAAGCTTTCAGGGTTAAGCAAACATTGAGGTCTTGATCATACTTTTGGATCTAAGCACCTGAATACTTACTAGACACTGCTCTGTATAGCTCCTCTTTCTTTAAATTGGACATAGGTATTTTTTATCTCAGTACCTTACTGTAGGTAAGAAACGTCAACTTTAGAGGATCCAGTCCTTTATGTACATTGATAAATTAAATTAACCCAATATAGTCAGACTGAAATGACAATCCATTTAGGCACTATATAGACAGGATAACATACTGACGTCTTACTATTCTATGCACAGCTTGCTTTTCACTTATTTATGCGCAGAATTCTTCCACATATCACAAATTATAGGTACTTTTTATATCAACATCTGTTTCAGCCTGCTATTAAATCACAAAAAGAAAGCCTATTCACTTGCAAAACACTAACAGCAACAATAATAATAGGAAGATATGTCCTTGGTGCTCTTCCTCTTCTACAACCCTCTCTGAATAGGAAAAGGAACAGAGTGTACAGGACACAGGAAATAAGTAACTGTTATAGCTTTCCATACATCCTGAAGGATGATTTCTCCTATGATTTTATGAAGATGTTTCAAGCAGAGCTCCGGTTGAACTGCAGTTAGGACAAGCCTGCCTTCCTGGAGGCCCTTTGCATCTTCAAACACTCACCAGTTTTCCTGTAGCACTTTGACCTCCTTCATTCAACCAAAAGCCAGGAACCATAGCGGAGAAGTAAGGTCCCCAAACACCAGGCACAAAAATGGGTGTTTCACTTATCTGGAGAAATAAGAGAGAGCTCCAGTGACTCAAACTGCCTGTCAAACTAGGTACCTCACAGTTAATCTTTGACAGCTGTCAAAATCCAATATGTAGGACAATTTCTGCTTCCCCATTGCAGTCACCAGCATGACTGGAGATGTACAGGTAGAGATTCACCATATGGAGCACATGGAGAAATATGTCCCCCAATTTGTGGCATTTTCAGATTAAGTGACACAGATGCAGATACTGGTTACACTAGATGCAGTTACTGGTTGTACTACTTATTCACCCTGCCACCCAAACAGCTGGACCTGGCCATGTGGAAGAGTAAGTTCTTTCAGGGATAGGAACTGTAGTCCATATGGAGAGAGAGACTATCCTATTCCTCCAAAGAAGAAAACCAACACCTTAATTTAAACAAGCACTTGGAGGAGGTGTGCAAGTAGAAGCCACAGACACGGACTGGGTGAAAGGGGATTTTCTTACGTTAGTTAACAGGAAACACTCACCTGAGTAAATTTCTGATTCAGTCCCATATTGGGGTTTAACCTTATGCAAAACACTTCCCCCTTCACATGTGTGAACCCTTTTGTGAGGGTGGGTACCAAAGCACTCGCTTTCAGAAACTGTACTACATTCTATGGTATGCATACAGATATACCACCCACATACTCCGTACCCCATACAGTGATGTCCTGCTTCTGTGCAATATTTCAGTGGTTAGACCACTCAGGATGTGGGAGACACTGGTTCATTTCCTTACTCTTCTGCAGAAGATGCAAAATATGAGTTTTTAAGGGTGGAGGGGACTCTTCCTTCCTCCTACTAAAGCTACTTCACTTTCTCTACTCTAGTCCAGCAAAACAGCATAAGGAGGCATCATATCTAGTCCTGTAAACAAGGCACAGAACAGTGTAGAGGTAATGGTGAGAGAATGTGGGTTCTAGTACTTGCTACAAAGCCTATTTGGGTTCTGCATTGATTGAATACATTAATAGTTCTTGCAGTACAGGCTGGAGAAGAGAGGTCAGGATACCTGGTTTCTTTCTGAAGTTTGATTCATGTTCTGTCTTCCAGGACTAAGGAGCTTGACACATTTACCCATGATTTGCCTGAGAAAGTCTTAGGGCAGCACAGTTCTACACTGCCACATGATCCATGAATATGCTTCCCTCGAGCCAATGTCAATGGGAAGGCCGGATCTGCAACTGTTGTTCTCCAGAAGGTGGGAAGCACTCCAAGAGGAGGAAATGAGATTTCTGTAACAAAGTTAGTCTATGCGTTTTCAACATAGGGACTCCAGGAAGGCTGGTGTGGTTTCCTCAGCAAAATGAAGGGTCTTAATCAACAAAACTCTCTTTTTTTTTTTTTTTTTTTTATTTTTTATTTTTTTTTATTTAGACTTTGCGCTACATGAGCAAAATTCTAGCCCTACTCAGGTTGCTTAAGGTTTGCTGTTGATTTCAGTAAGGTTAGGATTTCACCTCAAAATTGTTTTCATTAGTAATAATTATAAACCCAACCTCTGGTCCTCTTTAAACACAATGCATGCTGTCCCTATATTTAAACAGGCCAAGCTTTAAACCACTTTTGCTATCAACTAGGGAATATGCTCTAAGACACAGTTTACTGGCATTTGTGCATCACACATGTTTAGTAAATAAAGCAGCAGGGAGGTTTCTG
This sequence comes from Eudromia elegans, assembly GCA_003342815.1. Lineage (NCBI taxonomy): Eukaryota > Metazoa > Chordata > Aves > Tinamiformes > Tinamidae > Eudromia > Eudromia elegans. The sequence goes on from PTEX01000009.1 coordinate 296,420, forward strand.
CACAAACAATAATCTGCTGAAGCCATCAACTTACATCGCAGCTGATTCTGTCAGGAACATGAAGTTAACGAGCAAAACAAAGCAACAAAACTGTTTTCTCAAAATACATCGCTACAGTTTCAAGCAATCCTGACTTCTCTTAGGAATACATCTAACAAGTAAAAGAATCTTGCTCAGTTCTCCCCTCTATCAGCTCTAACGTGCTGACTTACTTTCACTAAAGACGTTTGCGTGCATGCACAAGTGTCTGTGTGCCTGCGTAGGGGTTTGGCCAACCAAACCCATTAAAGAGCAAGAATAGCTGCACTGAATTTAAACTGGCATTTATGACTCCAAGTGGACAAAGCTGCGTCAAAAACATTGCAAAGACATTTGGTTTTGTTTTGTTTTCTCTTAAACTACAAATTAATATATCTTTGAGTTTTCAACACCTCTATGAGGCAAGCCTTCTTTTACAATTTTAATAACAAAAAGTACAGCAACAGAAAGTATTGATTAAATGCTTCTAAAATTTAAAAACTTAAAATAACTTGCATTTTAGACCAATTCTACAGCACTGACCTTACTGAGAACACAGTAATGTGCCAAGATTCCCAAGATACCTGCTCCAGAGTAGTGATGGAAATCAAAAAACAAACCATGTCTCCTCTCATTCTTTCCTTAGTTATGGAAAAGCACATGTCTCTAAAGGTGAGAAGGGGCCCTTATTCCAGGATGAGCCTGCATTTTTTAAGTCTCATCTCAAAATATTTTCAACAAAGCAAAGCTTGCAAACTCTCCTATGATCTGTAGTTAAAGAGTATGAACATGCATGAAGCCTAAAAGCACAGAGCTGTTCTCAGCAGCTGAGAAATCTGAAGAGATCAGATAGGCTAGAGAGAGGAAAGGCACAACGTCCTCTGTCCCAAATGCTTTATGAATGCATAGAAAGTTCTAAACGCCAAAAATAGCAATACAGTAAAAACTTGAAGTCATTATTCTACTATATTTCAAATTGCCCTGTATCTCTACTAACACTCAAAGGTGCAGATTGATTAAAAGACCAAACTTTTCCTGGAGCCTGTTCTTCTGCCTCAGTATTTTGGATATCCACTGGAATCTGCCAGGACAGGATATTTTCATGCTGGCTCTTATCATGTTACACTGAAACTTTCCTATCATCTTACCACTGAAGTACCATTTGCACACATTCCAGCAAACTTTCAACACATAAACAGTACAAACAAGGGAGTTATCTCCACATTTATGAATACAGCCAGTGGGGTGCTATATTGCCTTTTTTTCTGATGTTGGAGCTCTCAGTTGGAATAAAAAACACTGGTGAGCATGCTAGGTTGGGACTATATATGGGATCATCATATTTCCTATTTCTCTCTTCCACTTAAAAAGCTTAATTCACTTTTTGCAGACTCAAAGTCATGCAGCTTAACTGCAAATTGAATGTGTGTGGAAAGTGACAAAAGCAGGAAGCAAGAAAACTCCCCCAAATGTGCACAAACTCTTTGCAAAGCAGTGAGGTGAACTCTTCCACAGATGTATAGAGACATCAAATGGTTTCTATTTCCTCTCCTTGAAATAATGTGGATGATCCTTAAGTTCTCCATCCTATGCAGCAAATAGCATTTGTATTTTCACAATGCAAATTTATCCTCAAATCCTGTTGATACATATCACATATACACATATCACTCAATCTCTCCAGAACATGTGACTAGACATAAGTGTGAGACTGGGGAAACGGTGCAAGGTTTGCTGCAGAACTCAGAATATGAGAGCCCTTTGCCAGACTCCGAGTTATTTCTGTGACACTACATCATATCCTTTTCATAATATTCTGTTGCCTTCGGACACTCTTATGATGATATAGATGGATCAATGTACTGTCATTGCTTTGCCATTAATGAAGGTTAAGAAAACTCTTAATCTCTTTCRCAGAAAAATAACATCTGGTTTAGGTTTATGGGCAGTTGATTTTTTTCAAAGCAAGTAAGAGATGTCATCCTTCCCTAAAAGCTGAAATAAATATTCAATAGGAACATCATACTTTCTACCTTCTATTTAACTAAAAGTCATTCTCTGACAAACCCCTACTGTGAGRTACATTAGCACTGATTATTTTTTTACACAAGGAGAAACTGAAGCACAAAGAGGGTAAAGTTGCACACCCTCGTGTGCAGAGAGCATCAGTTAGAAGGCTCTCTGCACTGCAGTTACTGCAGCAGGTATTTGAAGATGGGAGATGAAAGGAATTTGAACCAATTCACATTTTGAATTGTTTAAAGTTTAAGTTAAACRCACACAGAGAATTGCCTGGTTTATGATGCTTACTTTCACAAGCATTATATACTTTGAAAAGCAAATTCACCACATGGTGTTCTTCCTGTGGATGAGGAAGATTTCTTTTGGGTAGGAAAATATCACCTTTCCGTATCTCCCCAACGTGCACATTTCTACTTGCTCAGACCATCAATTCTGACAATTCTATGATTGGGTTCATAGGAAGGGGCAAAAAGTTGAAGGAGAGGTTTCAATGTCTCCTGAAAGGGAGAAGAAAGAGGAAAAAAGTTCTATCTGGGAAGATTTAACCTCAGTGTGTGCTCTATAAAAGATCGTTCTAATATGTAAGATATGTAAACATTATAGAGCAATCAGAAACAAATTAAACGACGAATTCAGTTTAACAGTATTCAGCTGTGSTGCAACTGCCAGAAGGCACTTTTTGTTATGAATAGATCATTTGGATGAGTTACAGACCAGATTTCAACCCTGGCGTGTGCTAGGAAAATCAATGTCAAACTATCTAAGATCAGAAGGTATCAGCAGCACATCTGGCAGACCACAGAAATGAAAAATGTCTTTAAAATATATAATGCTATATAGAACTAAGCTCTAGTATGAAAGGACCTGTTTAAATGCACTAATAAGAGATCTGTAATGTATTTAGTTTCATTTAGTCTTTCCTACTCACTCTTCCCTCTAAAACAAGAACAGACAAAACCAATCCACCTCCACTGCAGAAGTTTGTTTGGAAAAAAGCACTACTTACCAATTACAGTTGTAGGGTAGCTTATAGTTAATGCAAGTGAATCAAAGGCGTCAATGCCTTTCATGCAAACTGAATGGAGTTTTTCAGAACTGGTGCAAGGAATGGTAAATAACACAGACCTTCAAAGAGGAGAAACATCTAGATATACAGGCATTCCACAGAGCAAGTCACAATGCAAGATTTATTTAATTTAGCTCTGTCTTGCTAGACTAGCCATATGATCTCCTCAGTGTTTCCTCCTCAGTTTTATGTATATATTACAGTAATCAGAGACAAAGTAAAACAAAACAGGCCACACTGTTGAGAGCAGTTTTATGGAAGTATGGACTCCAACAGAACTTCCTTCCTTAGTTGACACCATCTGCTGCTAGTACAGACTTAAACAAATTCTTAGTACTTAGTTATGACATGAGAAGAAAATCTTCACATCAATCAGGAATACTGCTACATATGCATCTTCATCCTTTTTCATTTCTGCCTCCTAACACTGAGCATCTGATATCYGGCAGCATTCTAGTATTAATATCAGATTATCTACAAACTTGCAGTACATCTTAGACAAAAATCAATTTTCAGTGGAACTATCTTGATTTACAAAAAAAAAAAAAATCAAACTTAAGCCTTCATTCTACTGTTAATAGTGTTTTAGAACAACCATTTGCTAGTGAAAAGCTAGACCAGAAAATTTGCCCGAAAATCATTCCCCTAATCAGCTTCTATAGTCAGAAATTCAGAATAACAGCTGCTTCTTTTAGCTTGTGGCACRTATGAAAAAAGATCCAAGATATTAATGGAGGGAAGGGAAAAAAAATAAAAAAGGAATAGTATGGCATCAGTCAGCAACTAATAAATGCCCTTTACAGTGCAGGACTTTGATCACTGACGAGTCAAATACTTTCATTAACTTCCTTGCTGACTTTTAACTTTCAAACTTTGTGACTGTGAGTTGAGAATACCGAAATTCATTAAATTCAAGGGTTTTACACTGATGCGTAAAGTCTTGTATTAAGAAAACGGTATCATTTAGCTTCTGTTGACAGATGGGCCGTATAKAGCTACTTGACCACAACTTTATGACAAAGAATGAAAGAGATTCATAAAAAGGAGAGAATTCAAAGGGAAACCCAAGAATGTTTCATTTGTAGGTTTCTGGTTCAAACCTAGGTCATATTGGTAGCTATTGAATGTATGAATTGGTTACAGCACTTTCTGATGGCATATATATTAACAGTGTGGAGTCTGCAGTCATGTTCTCAGTGGACTGATGCCTACTCCAGAATTGCAATCCTGGCATTAATGCTCAAGCACAAAGTGGATTTAAAATCGAMTTTTCTCTGCAATCCCATAGGCAAGTCACTATGCCAAGATTATGGTGACTGCAGTCCTCTTCTTAAAATACGTTCATTGTTAGCAGTAATTACATATTAAACACACAACAGCACTCAAGTTTTAGCCTGATGCAAATGGCATTTAGGAAAATAAGATTTTAGAGCAGAAAAAGAATACTTCAGGATAAAAGAGAAATTAAAATACATTAATACTCCAGTTCTTATGGGTCATATATTACCAACAATTTGATTATACTTTAAACCCATGTCCTCTGGCCATGACTGGTTGGCTGTGTAGCTGCATAACTTGCGGTGGCAAGTCAACTCACGTGGCTCYCTTCCATGTGACAGGCTGGCATTCCACGGGCCATCCACATGCTGCTCAGTGATGATATTAGATACTAGGCCACAAACATTTATGCAACCAACTTATACCACTGAAGGCACAGAAGTTACTTGAGTGAAGACAAGGTAAAGATAGAACATGGTCTTCAGCCTCAACACATCTGATCACAAGACAATTTTGGGAATCTGTTTGCATTCAATTTAAGAACACTGGCTGATGTGCTGAAAAGACTTTCATGCTGAATATGGAATCCACCACTTGTCAAGGCTATGTCATGAGTTTACCAAAGCCAGAGACATGGACACTTGCTAATGCTTAGTGACTCCCATTTCATTAGGAGAATGGTGACAGAAGGAAYGAAAGCAAAGCAAACTTGTCCAAATACGTCTATCTGAGGTTGCACAATGGAAAAATACTCAAAGACACTAGACAAAATTTTTGCAGTATAAGAGATTGTTTCTGACTGTATAAGCAGCCAAGGTTAAAAGAGACAGCCAGAGAGACATACATCATTCAAAGGGGAAAGCCATGAATCAGAACCAAAGAGGCCTGGGCACTGCCAATAGCTCAGACTTATAGCCAGAGAATGACCTGTGGCAGGAAAGTTGAATCAGAAACACGTGCTCARTATTATCTTGTTTTGTCCAAGTTTGTTTTTTTTTTTGGCCGTGTTCTTATGTCACCCATGTTCCCTCACTGCTTTTAGTATCATGCAGGAGTAACTGCACATGGCAAAAGTGCTCACAGGTCAGGGGTTCTGGCAGAAACCCGTGTCCCCAACTAACTCACAGGGCATGAAAGGTCTGAGAGAACAGTCTACATCCAGGAAACAGATCAGAGCATGAGGAAAAGACAACAATATTGCTTATTTACACCTCGTGAAAATACTAAGAACATGTGCTTAGAACATGTCCATCATATTTCGATCCAGCTTACCTGACAGCAGGGAAGCCAGGTCTCAAAGCAGCAAAGTATGTGACAATATTAAAACACCCTCCTCCCACAAAAATACACTTATCTTGTTCATTTTGCTTATTCTTCACACGCACTTGTCTAACAAACAGGCTGGAAAACACCATGCAAAAAATTCAACTGATTACAATTATAACACACTTAAGTAAAAATTACCAGAATCAGAAACATACCAAGAGTACTCATTAAAAGCCGGGGTAGGATCTCAAATTTCTGATGATGGTGGTTTGGAGCTAGCAAGCCCTGCTTTAATTGTTACTCGGATAAAACTTTCAGTGTGACCCACAAGTCAGACAAGTGAAGAGTTCTAGGAGCTACTGTTAGCAATTATTCTGAATATTTCTGGAAGAAATCTTTTGGAGAAAAGTAGCAAAATGTTACTGACACACATGCAGAACTATTTTTAATTTTCTGAATTTTCCATGAAGCATGAACTGGTCTGCAAACTACAGACCAAACAAGGTATGTAATTAATGCCCAGTAAAGAAACCACAGTTCTCAAGCAACTTGATTGCCTCATCTCTGAAAATATTTCAGGTGAGTTATGAGATGGGATTATATACTGCATACCCTGGCTTTATATCTACCAAGAATTAATTAGAGGAAAACTTGACTGAGAGTACTATTAAACATTTCCACGGTGAGATCTTTACTGAAGGCTAAGTACGGAAAGGTATTTTAGCACTTTTGACCTCTTGAGATTTTTAACGAAAGACTATTTGAATCTCAGTAATATTAGTTATTCAATCTGTACTTAATTTGTATTTATGTGTGTAGAGGCCCAGGGAAACTCAACTATAGCAGTGCTTCCAGTGTTGGGAGCCAAAGCCTCAACTTGTTCAAACTAGCCCATTACCACTGACTTCTATGGAGCTAAGTGGAATTACACCATCTGAATATCTGGGCTAACATTTGCCTTTAGACAAAATTAAGTGGGCAGTCTGCTTTTCAAAGGAGACAAAGAGAAACATTCCCCATTCATTTTTTGGCTCATGAACTTGAACACCTAAATATCTGGCTTCATATTTTAAAACAAGGACTTGGGTATCTACCTTTAGGAAGCAAGTAAGGATTTGGAGTGTCTGTAATTAGGAATGCGAACCCAGGCGAGTGAGACACACATCTTTGAATATAGGACAGAAGATATTTACACAAAAGGAGGAGGAAGTCTATCTGCTTCTGAATGCTCATGCTCTTTTCCTAAAAGCAGGGAAGAAAAATCCTGGAAACCAAGTTTTGTAGTGAGGGCTTTGCCTAAAAGAACAACTCCTTATGAAAGCCTCAAAAATTGAGAATTAGTTCTGACTACTAGACCTGCTCTTCCTTCAAGAAGGATCACTACACCACCAAATGTGTATGGCTTTAAAATTTATCTAACAGGAAACTACTCTGCAGGACTTTGGAGATTTGCCCCCCTGGCAGCAGCCATGGGAAACTGGTTCTAGAAATAGTTAAAACTGATTACACACATACTTAATTGTTTAAATTTTACAAACAAACAAACAAACAAACAACTGTTTTACTCAGCTTTTACAGCTTTTTAAAATGCAACAAATCAAGCCCTTGCCCAGGGCAGAGAATGCAAGACGTCACGAGCAGCACTTGTATAAGCAGCTTGTCTGCCATGGGGAGATAGAAGTTTTGTTTCTGAGAAAACCTTCTACTAATGGATGGATGCTATGGGGCCAAAATGACTCACTGTCCTCCTTAGCAGAGTAACAGACCCCCTGCAAGGTAGATAGCAGCAGCCAGGTCCAATTTCTTCATCTGAGTTGACTATGGGCATTTTATACCATCCTCCATGTAGTTCATCAGATTTCAATTTCAGCCAATAGTTAAGTACAGTAGTAATACGCCTCATGCTACAACCGCATGAATAAATTATTATGCATGAAAGTAGGAGGTCAGCTGCCCTGCAAAACCACCTCTCCTCTCCATCCCTCTGCGGTGTATCATGTGACAAATCCCTGGGACCTTGCACATTCCAGAGGAAACCAGGGCCAGGAGTGTTATTGCAGAGTCGCTGACACGGTGCAAATACACACTGTAGATTATTCACTCAATTTTTTCATATGCCCAGACTCTTATTACTTTTATACCAAAAAAAAAAAAAAAAAGTATGCTTCTGATGATTTGACAATTGTTCCTTATTGTTTTAATCCTAACCTTATGAAAGAAGCCAGAAAAGATAGTTTTGAGAATTGTCAAATAATTACCAGTAAAGCTAGACAACTGAATTTTGTTTCAAAAAGAATGATTTTTACTCATACACACAACATTTTGACATTTAGCTGAGCAGAAAACAAGCAGTGTAAGGTCTTACCTTTCCTCCTACAATCTTTTGACTTTCCACTGGAAAACTCCAAATTCCAAAGCGCATGGAAACAGTGAAAGAAAAAAAGTCTTGGATATACACAAATTCTCAAATTTCAGAACCAGAGAGAGCAGGCCTATTTCTGCTAGCCATTGTCTGCTGGGTCAGTGGTGGCTCTACTGATGTGCTGACAGAGCAGTTTCTCACATTTGAATTAATGTGCCTAATCCATCCATCCATGAGCTACTAAAAAACTCAGAATCATTTATACAAATCAGGATGGAGGAGGATAGTAGGTTGGTGGTAGCTTCTCTATCTTAGAAGCTGGGTCTTGAGACTCTTGCTCTACAGAGGCAAGGCCTGAATGCTTTTCAGGGAGAAACTATTGTACAGAGACCAATGAACTAGAAACATGGGCAGTAACATCTATCCTTGGGGTGAAKCAACAGTCAAAAAGACCAACGAGGCAGAGAGGACTCCTGAGGTGCAACGGGCCATGGAAACTCCTTGCGAACCAACAGAGGATCTTCCAAAGAGATCTCATGCTCTCATCCACCTCTATATCTTACTCAGGGTTTGCTCTTCTCCTCAACAGAAATTTTCACCCTTGTAACTTCTATTCCTTGGGCATGGGTTAACTTTTAGTGCTTATTTCAGGAAGCAAACTTGGAGCTAAGCCTTGGAAAAGGGTTTCAGCTCTGGAAGAAGATAAAATTAAGAATGAATTCATGGATAGCTCACTCAAATAATTCCAATCATTCAGCTTTCAGTTCCAATTCATCATTTTTGTCTGCTTAAACCAGAGATGCATGAACTTATCAAGGATATGACCCAATGCTCCGGTTTGAAACAAAACCTTCAAACAGATGAATTCTGACTGTTCTAAGCTTGAACGTTCATATACATTTAAGTCTGCCTTCTACCAGTATTCACTCTAATACTAAGCATATATTTTGTTTTGGCTGGGGAAACTATACAAAGACACACAGCGTACTTCTGTTTTTATTTCCGATGGTCGAGGTCTCTTAAAAAAATTGGGAAAAAAAAAAAAAAGAAAAAAAAGAGAGAAGCTTTAATCTGTTAAACTCTCTCCAGCACCAAACCAGAAGAAAAAAATCCTACATACCTAATGGATTCAGAGCTTTTTGTGAAGCACTTAAGCATTAGCAGTTGTGCATTGATTTATTCCTTTATTTAGTAAAATGCCTGGTACAGATACAGATTAACCTTTTTTTTTTTTTTTTTTTTCTCATATTTACTATGTCGCCTTCCTTGAAATGGGAACTACAACTGTTTTGATAAATGGACTAAAAGGTTGTCTGGTTACACAATAGCTTCTAGTTTTGAGCTGAAATGCTATTCTGTGCTCTCCTAAAGCAATGCTGCTCCATGACTCACAGAGGCTACTTCTGTACCTCTCATAACCACAGCTGACAGGGCCTTGGATGAGCTATGACAATTTATACCACCCATTTATTTTTATTTCTCTTCCAGTGACAGATATTCCCTGTCACAAAATGCCAGTTTATGTGAGGATTATAAATCTTCCAACACAGACATGTAACTACAGGCCATTTAAAAACACAATTTATAACACTATAATTTCCTGATAAGGCACGTTAAATTCCTGAAAGATCATCACAATATGAACCAACTCTTCTCAGCATTTCAAAAAAATCGTCAAACCAAAGAACCATAAAGCCTTCTAACCTGTCATTAAACAGTGGTCAGTAACAGATGATAAAGATGTAAAGGGAAGAGCATAAGAACAGGGCAAACACACAATAATTCTTCCAAGAATAATCTCCCAGTCTCCAGCGAGTTGAGGGTCTTTCTTCCAAAAAAAGAGACCAAATCATCTTAACTGTCCAAGACTGCAAACAAATTAAAAAAAAAAAAAAATGGAGTTTTTGAAGTTTATGACTATTACTCCTTTGCATCAGAGCTGTTCTACTTCCATTCTCATTCCTAAACAAACACACTGAAGATAACCTAGYAGCACTATCTTTTTTTGAGCTTAGTGGGGCCTCTTCTGATTTAAAACCTTAGAAAATGTTCACGTGGAACAGCTGCACCGACAATACTGATAAATGCTGAAGCACATCACCACCTACTCCACTCCCAAATACTATTTTACAAAGTCCATTTACACTATCTTTTCAATCCAGCCAACCAGTCAAAATTCTGGTGTAATCCTGTGCAGGTGCAGTACTTGCCACGACCAGAGAACAACACCATTACGGGATGGGCCAGCAAAGGAGCACAGGTTCTCCATAGAAGTGTCTAACACTGATTCTTTTCCAACGAGCTCAGGGTAGAAGTGTCAAATCATAGGAGGATATGGGCAACAGTTCTCAGATCCTTTCTTGGACATTGCATCTTAAGACCCTTGTCTTTTCCTGAAAAACATTTTCAAAATTATCTCCAATATGCAARTTACATCGGCCAATCCACAATAGTCCTATCCAGTCATCCCACTGTATCATGCAGTGAGACTTTTGAAGAATTTGGAGCTTAATAGCTGATGTTGTGACAGAATTTTAAGGGAAGAGTGGGAAAAAATGGCATTTAAACACATAGGTCAACTTTTTTAACTGAGGTATCATTCCTTATTACACCATTTATGGGGAAAAACAATTCTGCAAAAAAAAAGGTGCAGTAACCAATGGAAAATAGCAGGTAGATACAGAGAAACTTTTTTTTTTCCAAATGGTGTCTAGTTTGCCTTATCTGCCTTCCCTTATGTATTCTGCATGCCTTTCCCATGTATTTTAAGACTCCTCTTATTTATTGCATAATATAGTCCATTTCAGAGAGGTATTTTTTCTTTTTCACTGTTAGTATTCYTTTATTAGTGAAGGCCACTACCACCCACAGCATCTTAGTTCCAGGTCTTTTTAAATCCCCCTGAGTTACTGGAAGCAGATTTACAATATATGTGATACGCCACTGCACTCAGTTTTAAATATGCCTTTATTTGAATAAGTAAATGGGTAAATCCTGAGGACCTTCTTTGGTGTTTACTCAGCTCTTACTTCCTGAGACAAACTCCCAAGGACAGAGTATACACTTAGAGAAGACCTCAGGCCTTCACTCAAAGGTATAAACAAAGAGTGGAGCACAAAGTCTGATTCCCAAATGACGCTGGGAGAAAAGCAGCAGCTAATGCTTCTCCTTACTTCRCTTCCAGGATGACCATATAAAAACACACGTCTCCCTCATAAACTTTCCCCTGCCCAAGATTTACCTCCACACACACTTGAAGCAGCAGAAATCTCCTATCTAACAAAGASCTTGGGCTTGACCAAGACTGTGGCCTTCAGGCTGATTTCTTCTGGGTCTGGACAGCAGGAATCAGAACTTACTAGTCTGAAATGTTGCTGAAATGTTATACCTGTCAAATTTGGTATTTCCACTTGGAAGTTAAAAAGAAACAAAAGAAAATATTTTGCAATGGATGGCCACTGCTAACGATGGGCTATGGTGAACACAGACTGAAATAACAATATATAAGGAGTGAATTAGAATTAAGTTACTTTATCCTGTCTCCTATAAGGCAACAATGCTATGGTGTCTGTACATCAATGCAGCAACAAAATTCTCACACGTTTCTTGCTATGGAATTCAGAATTCAGTAGTGTTTTTCTTTCAATCTCTCCTTCCTCTACCAGAACAAACAAAGGCCCCAAASCTTATTAAAATATACAAGTGTCATGGGAGTATATTGCCTGTAGTGGGTAAAAGCTGTCATTTTAGAACACTGGCCAGCCAAAATTTGTCACTCAGATGTTAAACACTTCCAAAGTATGGAGTAGGTACAGTTTGTAAATTTAAAGACATAACAGCTAAAAATCAACTAACTTATGAAGTGCCTCCGACTCCTGCCTAATAGAACAAGAATAACAGTTCCTGCTCTATTATGCAATTCATTCATTGTTGCAAAGAACTCTGAGACCACCAGACAGAAGACGCTGCAGACAGACTCAGTATAATAAATCAGACACCCTAATATATGGCTGTGTCACACAGGGCAGTTTGCAGTTAACCACAGCATGAAAATCACTTTGTCTGCTGGAATTTTCAAAGCAAGCATTTTCACTGATGTCAGTGAGACGTCTGCAGAATATCAGTCTTCATATAGTCTCCAAGCAGAATATTTTTCAAAGCATTCGCTCTCTCCACATCTATTCTGTAAGTCTTTGAACTCAAATGATCTATTCACAGAAAGGAAGGAGAGTTGACTGCACACTTCTTTGCAAATGTTATTAAGCACTATCTACCATACCTACAATGCAGGGATTGTACTGCTTTCAGCAACATTCCCATGAGCAGGTTGATTACCAGCGAAGCAATGGCATGCAAAACAGATTTCTATGAAAGGCATACATTAAATAGGAACCTCCTATTCTCCCAGTTACCAAGGCAGGTACCTGAGCTTTGAATTATGTTAGGCCAAGAACAAAGGACTCTTGCTCATAACAAAAACTTTTAATAACTCATTTACTGAGAAAGCCTCCCTTTCATCTCTGCCAAGCTTTAGGAAAGGCTGGGAGGCAAGCAGAAATAAACATTATACACACTCACCACTGCTGGCTCTAAAGTAAACTCTCCAACTTCCTATTTACTTTTGAAGATCTTAAGCATGGTGGTTTACTAGTTCTGCAAGTAAGTGCTTCGGGTTTTGGAGGCTGCCTGCACATGATCTCCCACCACTACTGAAGTCTGCCTAGCTTTTATTAATATAGTAAGCAGGTCAGGAAAGCAACAATCTTTTATATACCCTGCTAGCAAAACCACTTTACTTTTAAAAACAAAACAAAGCACACTATGGCAAATTAAYGCCAGTGAAATGGATATCACAATTTTGGTTTTTTCTTTTTTATACCAAGGATGCTAGAACACAGGATGAAAAAGAATAAAAAAGGGTGTGGAGGACTTGCTGGAAGGACAAGCAGGAGAAAGCAGCATTTCTGTAGAAATGCAATCTTTCCAGTGTCACAGGCTGAAAAGGTCCCAAATAGGTTCGGKGACCTTTTCCTTAGAAGGCTGTGTCCAGCAAGGATGGGCAACCTGTAACAGAGTCGTGAGGCAAATGTGGTTTTCATTTCATGCAGCACTGAATGCAAAACATCTTCATTAGCTGGGAAGTCAGCACTGTGACTGCTGCCAAGTGCATATATAAGCCAGCAGGGCTRAACTGAATGAGGACAGAGCAAGGCAGAGGTTCATGTGGTATAATTTATTTCTCTCATTTGAAAGACACCAGCTCTGTGATTCATATGTGGAGAACAGGCCTTACAGAAAACAAGAATATTAAAAAAGCAAGAGGGTTACCCAGTTCATAAAACTTGCRCAGGTCATTTAAAAAACTTTTCTAGGCTACCTTTGTCTCAATAGCTTTTGTTTGTATTTTTTATTTTTTCCCTAGTGCATTCCTCCCTTTTTTCCCTGCTCTTCTCACCCTTCCAAGTCCAGCCCCTTTCCTCTGGTCAGGAGAAGGACAAATTGCTGCCTTTCCTAAACCCTGGGCTGCAGCCAGTTGGCAAAGGGAGTCGTTGCCCAGGGCTGAGGGCCCTGTCCCCTCGGAGACCGCACGTTTCGTGTCGGGGATGCAAGTGCAGCAGTGACTAAGAGCGCAAGGCTCAAGTGCTGCACGCACTCCTCCGATTCAGCCTCCAGAAACTTGCTGTCCTACTGCCATCCAACTAGATTAAATATAACTGGCAGAGCAAGTACCAGGCTATTTTGTCCCAGCAAGTTTCTTTCCCTCCTCTGCTCACAGATGATTTCAAGCAGCTGAGGAGTCCCTCTGTAGTAATTACTCAAAAGTCTGCTGCTTTAACGACGTGGCATGTTCTGAAGAGGAGACTCTCGTATCGGAGCCAAAATATACTGAATCCACTTGCTGGTCTGGCTCCCACTGAGATTACAGAGATCAGGCTCTGAGAACACTTTGAGCCAGCATGTCTCTGCAGTCTCCACTCCAGGATGTACTGCAAAGGACACGTACTGTGCATGCTTTGGGGGTGGAAACGTGCTTTGCACTCTATTTGTGTGAACAAAGCTGGCAGCCTGGGCGGATATTGTGGAGCAAAGAAGCTCTATTGTGTTTGCCAGTCATCACGAGAATCAAATGAACAAATTTAGAATAAACTAATCAGGCTGAAGTTCCTTTAGGAGAAACAGGCAAAGACTAGAAACAGGCTTGGTGAAAGASAGCATGGCATATTCCTTCTAAAATAATCGTAGTAAACACCGGGACAACAAAATGGATTGCCCATTTTGTTATTCATGTAGTTATTCCACCTCTCTCTCTTAGATCATGTCATGAATTTGATGAGAGAAATAAATTACTTGTGCCTTCCTAATTTCAAAAGACTAAATTATGTCTTTTAAACCACATTCACATCAGCACAAGGAGGAAAGAAAAAAAAGAATTGTGCACCACGTAAAGTGAGTCAGTTCCCAAAGTCAAGAGTCACAGGACTACAAMAGCAGTTGCGAAGTTAGAGATCCATCTAAACCAGAACAGGTTCCCTGATCATCCCAAATAAGTTTTGCCAACGGACAGCTTATARAGGAGAAAGAATGACTTAAGAAGCACACAGACCACATCATCAAATAAAGAGAGGGAAAAACAAAACAAACAAAMAATGACAGAAAACCGGAAATCTAGGATAGAAAGMAGCACATACCTGTTATATTTGGGACTGAAACTGCCAGCAMATTTAGACACAAACACCCCTACCTCAGTAGGCTGAAACCAGGCCAAAYARTGTTCCCACTAGRCACTGTTCTGACTACTTCCTTCAGMTGTGAATCCAAAAAGGTGTTAGGGCAAAAGTGACAAATATTTTYGTCATGGAACAACTGTTCTGGGACAAGCGGAAAACAACACTGATGTTTAGCTAAGCCTAGTTCCACACAAAATAGGTAGACATGAGGTTTTTATAATGTACGTATATACACTGTATTTAACCTCGCAGCTCTGCATGCCTGCCCCTCCTTGTCCCCCATCAAAGCCCCAATCTCAGAGAAGCAATATTACGCCCTAGGGACTCCAGAATCCTCAGCATCCATAGTGTTCCCTTTCCATAGCTATGCATTTCTGCTTACCAGTTTAAATTACAACTAATTCCTTTCAAAACCTGTTGCAAAGAGCTTAGCAAGGCCACTGATATCATATTGCGGTCCACACTCTTATCCCACAGACCCTAAAACTTTAGGCTACAACCTAAAAAAGTGTTTTACTTACATCAAAAAAAAAAAAAAAGGTTTTACTCTGTGGATTTAATGTCTCAGAAGACGGAGTGCTACACTGCAAGGTTTATTTACCAGAAAGCAGCAGCAGCGTGGCTGGGCTATCTGCTGTGGGGAGTACTTGGGAGTTTCTACATGTGAGCACTCTGAGTGTCATTCTGCCTATGTCACTGTTCTGCTGTTTGCCAACTGCCATCTAAGAGTTAACTTGCGTCTTGGTGGCTTTACACATCTGCAAAAAGGCAAGCATGCTTACGTTCAGGAATGGGACAAAGTAATACATACATCTGTACCTGAAACCCCTCCAACCACATAAAGGCTTCAGAAGAAAACAAAGGACTTTTGAAAGTTTTAAAATGTCAGACCCGTAAGACATTGGCAGGAAGACAGGCTTTTAGGGAAACCAATTACTTGATTCCCAGAAGTTATAGCATATATGCTAGACCTGTGCAACTACTAGTCAGGAATATTATGCAAGCTGCTCTTTCACTGCCTCAAACCTGTTGCTATTTTACTGAGAAAAAAACACATTTTGAATGTGTGTGACAGTCACCATGGCTACACGAGGACAGTCTCTTTAAAAGTTGGAAGACTAAATATGGGTGCTGGAGTTTAGAAGCCTGTCTAAAAAGCATGATGACATGCAGCCCACTCCGAAATGCCGGTCACCGTGGATCTGTCACTTTAAAGGAATACCTACGCTGCACACGGAGATCAAAGCTACGGCAAATGAAACCCAGCCCTAAAGCAGGGACAACCTTTCAAACATAAAAGGACAGCTTATTTGCTGCCAAACGCAAATTCTGCTGACAGTTTTTGCTAGGGTGAAGGAGGCAGCAGAGATCATGTAATATAAATAGCCGTACAAAAACTTTCAAGRTTATCTTTTCTTTTTCTCTCTCATGGGTAATGGATGAACCCTGACGTGGCAGTGACTTTTAGCAACTACCCACTTGGAGTTGGATTTGGATCAGTAACCAAATTATCACATGCCTTCTACCTCTTGCATGGGCTGTCCAAGGATCTCAGCAGAAACCCTCTTACAAAATGCTTTGTGTGTGTGATTACCCAAGACCGTCAGTGGTTAATTCCAGAAGTGTATCCTCACTTAAAAATGGTAGTTCTACCACAAATTAAGTTATTATAGCCATGAGTAAAATTAGGCTCCACATTTGTACTTTCTAAAATATCAAAGGCATGATTAGCAAAGTCTTTTGTTCAAGATCTCTGGAGTCCTTGGGGTAATGAAAACTGGGTCAGAGAGCAGTTTCTCTTAAAATTTAAAGTAAATGCTGTGTTCGAGCAATAGGAGCTTTCATGACTCATGGAGCACTCAGCCTTGAGAAGGGGAACACTGAAGCCAGCCCCATGCACCAACAGTAGCACCCCTGCTCCCACCAAACGGAGGAAAGGGGCAGGGAGGAGAACGCAGCGCAACAGATGATTTTGAACAGTTTCCTGTTATGATCCCTTGAAAGAAATCCAAGCGTACTTTCCCCCTGCTTTCTGTTTTCTGAATTTCTCCCGACAGTTGGCCCTTTCCTTTGCCAGAACCACAACAAAGGCAGGCCTTGAGTTTCCACGGGGCCGTTTTCTCCCTCSGCCGTCTCTGATGCTCGCACAAAGGTGTTATTGTTGCTGGCTCGCTGGGGCTGCTGCACCTGAGGCACATCAAAGGCTCCGCTCGATGCCCGCCCGGCCACACAGCGCTCTCTCCCACTGCATTAAATTAAACCCGATGATTAATCTCTGCAGCCCCGAGGGTCCCTTTGTGCGCACAGAGAGAAAATATATATTTCTATCAAAACACAAGTATAATATACTTTCATTTTATAGCTCTAATTAAAAAAAGGAATGGCTGATTTCAGCCAAATGCAGCTGCATGTAGCTCTGAGTAAAATACAAATACAACTGCTGCATATGCTGGACATTCACTTCATGCAGGTTATGCAGATATAGATAAAAGAATAGTAAAGTACTTCCACAGATTGAATCCAGAGAAGCTTAAAATTTGCTTATTGTCTGCCAGCTAGAGATTGTTATAACCCACAGCAGATGAGTTAGAGAAGGCAGGTAAGAAAATACTTATGAAATGCTGAGTAGTTACATTTAAATTAAAATCAATATAAATTTACCCCCAAATTGCACAAGCATCTATTCCTGAGCTTTCATTCAAATGATTAACAGCTTAAAATGTTCCACCTTTTCTACAGTGTGTAGTCTATGTGTGACTTCAGGGTGACTTTAATCACAGAACACAATATTGATTAACAACAACAAGGGCTTTACCAAGGAAAGATTTGCCACTTTTGTTACATTAACACAGTTAATGGAGTCACATCTCCTGTTGTCATGGAGTATGTTTACACTGGTATGTTTTGCTCTCATTTGGGACGCAAAACAAGCTATAATTGTATAAGTGGGTCTCTACATCAAATCTTATTAGTGTACACATGTGAAAAATTAATAACTATGCACGTATCTTCTTCCAGGACCAGTTATGCTAAAGGAATAAGCCAATTGGCTCATTTCCAGCTGCTCAACATTGCCCTGAGACCTTTTGGGGAAACTGAGTGCTGCTTGGCTCATTTTAGTTCAGTATTAGGTCTCTATTAGCCCAGTCCAGCTTAATGATTAAAACTTACTCAGCTAAAAGAAACAGGTTAGGAAGAGTTCACACAGATAGCTGCTTCTGAGGACTGAAGGGGCAGGAGCCTCTCTCAAAAGAAACAGAAACTGTAATAAGTAGGAACAGCCTAGAAATGGTAACTTCTTCTGCCTATACTAGTATTTACGGAGTGGAAAGGCCTGTGCCTTGATGAGCACAGATATCAAGGTAATTTTCCAAGGACAGAGCAGGTCTAACCGTGGTGAGATTCAAGGCCTGAAACTCTGGGTTTAGACAGGAATCCAAATATACTCTAAGTATTTTACAGGATTTAAAACTTGGTTAAATGCTCTGCTTCACAAAACCGGGATTATTCAAAACCTTAAATTCAATCATCTGCTTAAATGCTTTGCTGAACTACAGTCTCTATGACAGAATAATCATCTTAATAATGTTGGTTTATCATCTTAGTAATGCTGTTACTATGAAGACAACTTTCAGACTCTCTTAAGATTGCCATTTTATCTATTTATTTACTATTAAAATTGGTTAATTTCTCTATGGAAAGCGCTCTCCATGAAGTATGCTAGTACTTCCTAAAGTTTCTAGATTTAGCCTACTGCCATTTGCTCATTTAGGAAAAATCTGAGTTATAATCAGCCTAAATTTAAGACCGTAATGAGTTTTAAATAAAAAACGTGGCAGAAAAGGGTACTTATCTAAATGGAATGCTTTCAGACTCATACATTTTAAAAAGGTATAAATTTCAAAAGCAGACACTAAATTTTAATTGCAATCTCAGAAAAAGCTTTTGTATTAACTCACTGAGAAAAATTAGCAAAGCGAAAATTGCTTATCAGGGTTTTTCTTTCTCTTTAGTCGTGATACATATCATAATTCTATACATCATGGCAGCTTTCAGAGGCAGGATTTATATTGATTAAGTGAAGAGGTCGGGGAGAAGGGCTGTGACTAAAGACATACACTCCTCCAAACACACTACTYTGTAACACATTAGCGACAGGCTTGTCACGGATAACTCAAGCTCTGTCTCTGGCTCAGATTTCAGGCTGCTCTTTAAGTCACTCTGGCATTGTGGTTTTTACCTTTCATGTCATTTTTTTTCAGTATTGATTTCTACTACTATTAAAGTTCTTGCTTAGTAGTAAATGCATGGTAATATATAATTAATATCCATAGGTAAAGCTACAGTTACCAGAGTAGTCAAGGAAAAGGAAACTGGTGAAGGACAGAGGTCATTCCTCCCTGCAGAACCATTAGTTACTACATCCTATAGAAATTAAGCCTAGGCATACAACCTACCCCCATGTGGCATGAGGATGTTCCACAGATCATTGCAACTCGGGATGTAATTGGCTGATTTTCACATGGCAGGTTGTGTCCTTTCACATCTGCTCCAATTACTCCTATTAAAAAAAAAATTAAAATACCCTTTTAAAAAAAAGAGCAACACAACTCTTGCAAAACAGAGCTTTTCTGCACACAAATAATTGCCATCTCACATCAACACCACAAATCAAAAGATCTATTTAGTCAACAAACAACTTCATTTCATAGACCCAAAATAAAACAGATTTTTGTTCCAGATACATGAGGACACCAGATCATTTCCTCCATATTCACATTTATGATAATTTTTAAAAATCATTCCAACTGCGGTCAAGACTTTTATTGTCTTAGGTAGTGCAGTAGCTTGTAGGATAAAAGTCTGCCCTGTTCCAAAAGCCCCTGCAACAGAATGCAGATATATTTATTTGTTCACACATGTTATCACGCATATGCTGCATATTGTGTGTTCTCAGGGGATGAGGTAGAAAAAGGGCTAACTGGCAGCAAGGGAGGGATGTCACTTGTCCTGACTGCTGCCGCTGCTCTGTTGAGGTCAGAGGGAGCCATCTCAAAGATGGGACATGGCTCCTTCCCAAGTGGGATCTGTGCTCAGCAAGGAGCAGCATCCACACGTGGGATGGGGCAGACGATGACAAATGCAACAAGTGCTTGGTCCGCAGCCAAGTGTGGAGCAGAGAGGGTCCTGCCTACACAACGGTGCAGAAGTACTGCCAATATTCGGGATGCAGCAGCACATTCTATGTAGCTCAGTTTAAGGTCAGGCTATTACCAAAGGAAATTCTGCCCTCTCTTCCTCCTCTTAGGCTGCACGTTTGCACTACATTGTAACGGATATAGAAAAAAAAMCCACAAACAAACAAACCCAAAACAAAAAACACAGCACAAAGGACGAGTAATATTTTGTTCACTCCTTTTCTCTTGAGCAGTATTTTTCAACCAGATCAATGAGTGGTTTGGTGATTGGTTTGCAAATCCCACTAAAATAATCCTAAGGAATAAAAGCAATTGGACTTTCAGTTCACTTTACAACTCYAGATCACAGGGGAGAAAGGAAGGAGTAGGCGCATGAAAGAAGGAAAGACAGAAAAGAAACCCTCCCCTATTGACCAACATTAGGTCAATTAAAGGTAAAACTTCTCAGAGGTCACAGGAAAACTTTCCTAGGAATGTGTAGATGCTGGAAAAGCCAGGAAGTCTTACAAATTATGTCGTACTGAAACAACAGACCAATCCTGCAAGGACTTAATAGGCAAGGGATCAATTTCTTTCAAATCTTTCATTTTAATCTGCTTTGAATGTATTTCACCCAGTAGAAATGTGTTTCCTATGAACTGTCTGGTTTCCTAATACACATTTCAGCAAAAATTAACTTTACAAAATGGAAACTATTGAATGTCTTTTAATGTACACACTTCAATAAAAGGTAAAGCAGTTTCATCTCAACATTCTGGCCAACCTAGTGTCCAACAAAAAACTACCAACTACTGCACAAAAAAACACTGTTTTTTTTTTAAAAAAAAAAAAAAAAAACAAAACAAAACAAAAAAAAAACCTACAGGTCTCCTTTGTCACGCCACATTTCTTCTCATTGCAGGGGTATCACCAAGGCATTTGCTGCACATGTTATACATTCAAAACCAAAATTGAGGATGCCATGTGTTACCCCTGYGGTTAGCATGTGACTTTTTTAACCCTCTCATTTAAGTCACCACTGCAAGATTCTGCTATCAAATCACACTGTTAAAGTCTGTCTTATCATATTTACAAGGTTATTATTGTATTATTGCTGGAACTCATTTCAATACCCAGAAAACTAAGGGCTAAAATTTTACCACCTTATGTCCTTTATTCTAGATGGTTTATGACTCTGTCAGTAGCAAACCTGTCATATAAAGAGCTTATTTGCAAGGAGAAACAGAAGACAAAGTATGGCTGCTACATCTTATGCTTCATTTTTCACTGTTCAAACAGATATCTAGATGCTCATCTTAAGCATTCTGGATATGGTTTTCTAAAATGCACTTTTCTGTACCAGACAATATCATATTAAAACTTCCAAAAATAGTTAAAACTATCATTCATACAAATGAGCAACTCTATTTAAATTATCAGTGTGTATTGAAAACTTGTTTCTACAAACAATAAAAGATGGGAAAGCCTCATATTTAGACACCTGTTAATTACTAAGAAAACATTCTTCTGCAGAGGGAAATCRGAGCCTTGCCAAAATCAGTCGGAATTTTGTCAAGAACTTTACTCATTTTGAGACTTACTAGAGTCTCCCTGTTTGTGATTGATTGAAATTAGATAGCAAATACATCTGTAACATTCAAAAACACCAAAATCTTAGGTGTTGTATTTTTTTTTGTATTGAAAAAGATTCAAATTTTGTGAAGTTTCTCAAGAGAGACAGGAACCAACAAGTCTGTATACTACATAAATGGCACCACACAATTTAAGAAAGCAGGCAATGTTAAGCATTACATTTTTTGCTCTTTTCCACAAGGATAAAGTATTTCAGATACTGTACACTAATTCTTCTACTTTTTGCTTACACAGCCATTTTTAAGAGTGGCAATAAACATTTACTTTATTCAAGTCAGTCTCAAAAGACTGGTCTCCCATAATCACCTTTCTATCTGGAGGCTTTTTCCAAATAAATACAGTAGGTCAAAATGAAAGTCATATATACAGTCMGCTTCTACATTTTTGCTTTTGCATAATAGGTATCAGATGGATAGGAGTCACAGATGACCTCCACTGACTTAAGTATCAAATAATTCTCCATCTCCACCTTATTTCACTCAGAACTTCAAAGTCTTTCTAAATTCCAGAACCCTGACCATGAAAAACACACTTTATATCCATTGAAAAACAGCTATGAATATCGTGTCAAAAGCTACTAACAGTGAAAACAAAATATCCATCGTGCCATTTTTGGTTCAGTGTGCAGGATGCAAAAGAGTCCCTTTTATTACTCGACTGCTATAGACTATTTTTAACATTTGGAAAGAAAAAAAATAGAAAAGAGATTCCCAGTTGTAGGATGCACCACGTTTACAACTATGACACTAATAACTTCACTTTTTGCAGCTGGTCAAAGCAAGATACTAGATATACAGTTAATCTTTCTGAGTAATAAAGAAAAACAACATACATGATGACTTAACCTCACTAGAAACAGTTATCAGAAGCAAAGCAAACAAATTTAAACATTTTAAAAATTCAAAGCCACAACTACTAGGAAAAAATAGATTTTAAACACCACAGAAAAATACTTGAAAGAAAACTGATACTTTAGCAACTAATCACACTTCATTTGGATCCAGAGAAAACTTCTCTGATGAGCAATAGATTTCCATCGAACCATAACAGTGTTTCAATAACTCTGAAACCTTCTGAGGTAACATTTTTTCTAACCTATCAAACTAAAAAAAAACCCCCTCAATTTCCTGCGGAAAAGTTACATTAAATCACTTTGCTTTTGGCTGTATTTAGATAAGGCCAAAGAGCACAGTTAGAAAATGAAGCAGTTAGCCTTACCAAACATTTCATTTTAATGCAGTTGAAACTGAGCACTTCAGAACCTCATGCTGGGAAGGAAACAAAAACTAATCGTTGGGCCTCCCACTCCAGTTAGAGATAACATGTTCAGAGCCTCTGCACTTCCCAAGAAGGGCAATGCTGTTCTTGGCTGGTTCTCCCTCTGCGTTATTTTCACTATCTTACACTATTTCCCCTACTCTGAGCTACATCAAAAGCAGTGTTTGGGATATGTGTCCATCTTGTGCTAGCATAAATGCATAATGAAAAGTTGCTCTTCTATTATTTAAAAAAGGACAAATTGTTACTAAAACTAACAAGGAAGAATAACTGTGAATAAGCCTCAAATATGAGACCTCAGAACTTTTACTTTATCTTCCCTATCCCCAAAGTTTTGACCTACATGAGATGCAAATTCAGCATGTTGTAGAGACTACTTGATGGTGTTTCAGTGGAAGTAACAAGAGTTAATGGATACCTGGGAAATTCAGCTGCAGAGAAATAAACTTAGTAAACTTTTCTATAAAAAGATATTCAGTACTAGCAGTTACAGAAAAGGCTTTTTTTTTTAACTTTAATTCTGCTATTTCATAAGAACAAATATTAGCATGAGAGCAAATAACTGGATATAAAACAAGTTTTGAGAAAAAAAAGCTTTTTTAAATGAATTTATTATTCTCCTATTTCCAAGAAGAGTAAACAAGATCGAGTACCTAGTCCTCCAGCATGAGCATCAATGAGAGAAGCTGCTACCGCAGTCCCTTCAGGCAGACCAAGATCTCTTGCAGCCTCTGGCGTTAGACCTTTTCCAATGGACTCTCCAGGAGACAAGACGTGGTTTCCTGGGTAGACACAAGAAAAACCAAACATTTGTCAATTTACTAAACAGAAAAACAAACATGCATGTTATTACAGGAACTTCTTTCCTCTTCTGCAATTTAGAGCAGTACACAAAGCAAAAAGGTTCATTATAAAATATATTTCACTCTACATGGCACACTAACCACATAGCCATGGCCTATCAGACTGCTCYGTAGCTCAAGAGGACCCTATGCCTTATCCAGCCACAAAGAAATACTTCACCACAAAGCATTAAATCCTGCTTAGCCACTTTCCAACACATAGCCAATGCATACACACAGATTTCAAGCTTCTGGAGTGGCTGACTGCCCTTTTTGCAGCCAGTTTCCATGTATGTGAATGAGATTCAGCTCAGCCTGAGTTCATCACTGCAAAGGGCACTTGTTGCACAGGAGGTGGCCAGTTTTTCCAATTCCATCCTCTTCAAGAGTTCTCACTAGAAATAAGATAGCTAAAGTAACATAAACTGAAGGAGAAATTGGCTAAATAATAAGGAGTTTTTTTGGTTTTTTTTTTTTCTTTTTTTTTCCTCTACTCCAGCTGCATTTCCATTGCCTTAAACTTAAACCATCTACTTTTGAGTCTTTGATAGCTTTAGGAAATACATAAAATATTACGGTCACCCCAAATATAACCAGTACAATCCCTCCTCCCTCTCAGCCTTGCCCATAAGGAGACTGTTAGTGGGTTTTGTCTGCATATATATCTATCACTCTAATTCTTTTTTTTGAAAAATAATTCAAAAGATAGAAATGTTTCAGAGTTCAAAAGAGCAGAGCTAAAGTCACAAATCTTTCAGAATTCAAAGATTACTTCATGATTTTTTCTTGTCTTCCTCAGCCTCATCTCTGGGCAGAAGAATCTACTCTGGGATGGCTGCTGAGCTTGACCAGACCCAAAGCAATAGGGAAAACTTGATAGCTCCAGGAGCCCACACACTCGACTCTCCTTATCTAAGGATCTGGTGGCAGGGCAGTAAAAGGCACTGTGGGAGCTCCCATTGACTTCCCTAGCAAAACCATGGCTCTAAGTCAGAGACTTCATGTCCATTTAATAGTGTACATCTAATCTGGGCAGACCTGGCACAACTCCTGTTTAAAATATATGCCTACACTATAGGATAAGAGTATTTTCTCAGCAGATTATAGTAAGAATGCATTACACTTAAAGCACATTCTCATGTGCTGAAAAGCAATTAAAATATCCTTCACAATATAGATTATTTATTTACAAGGAATAGACTATCATAAGATTTATCAGAGACATACTGATGTTATTGAGCATAACAAGCTTAACAAGCACAGCAATTCACAGATGAAAAGTGGATCTTCAAGATTTTTATACCACAGTGGTAGAAGATCCTTGGTTTCACTATAAGCAATTCACTTTAAAGAAGGCACCCATTTCCTGACTCAGCATCTGGGGCATTTTGTGACAAAACTTCTCAAGGTTAATTTAGAAATGTACCCATGAAACTCTGGATGGCCATTGTGTTTCTGCTCTGATGATGACACCTCCTCTTCTAAAGTTTAGGCTAGGTCTAATGAGGAAAATTTAGAACAAKTGTGTACAGCCAGAACTTTAACACTTAATTTGGGGTTTATATTCAAATATAGGAGGTAGCAAACAAACACAGTATTTCAGGCTCTCCTGTAGATTACAGGAAAAGACAGTGATCATATTAAGCTATTTCCTCATAGAGAAATTTAACATTTACATTTCATTAACTCTTAGTAAATTCAGAAAGATTTTGCTGGCTTTTCCAAAAAAGGTTTTGTTCTCTTTAGGGTTTTTGTTGTTGTTGTTTTTCCTGAACGTTGGAGAGCAGAATACGTCTCTTCAAAAGACATTTTGTGTCGCCTTTTTGGTCTTTTAGGACATCAGAGAATATCACCAGGAAAACAAAGTTGACTGCTTCTCCTAACATTCAAAGACCATGCAGCCAAAAGGAAGTGCAAAAAATTTCATACAGCTAAAACCACATCTTTTTCTTCAGAATTAGTTATGTGACATATATATATACAGCGTATATATATATATATAYAYAYACACACACACACACACACACASAGAGCACATGATGGAACTGCTCTGAAATAAAACCYCTTTCCAGGCATCATTTCCATTGTTGACCTGTTTTTATCAGTTGTACTGGTCAAACACTTCAATGTATAATTATTATATGGATGCTTACTTTAGAGATCAGGCCTATTATTAGAAAAGTCCTTTTCCTACCAGCTTTTCAATTATTGTTTTTCTAGCTAATTAACACTAAYGGAACAGTTCCAGGGATACAGATAATGTCTTCTAAAGGCAGCAACAGAAAACCACCATATAGATTGCTTTGGGATTAGTGATACATCAGAATGGCCATCAGCACTGCTATCCTCTCTGGAATGCACAGAGCTGGGTTCGCTYTGATGTGAAGATGAAAGTATAATAATTTTTTGATTCAATGAAATAAATTAAAGGTATAGTATGCCCAGACTGTTTCAGGAACCACAGTAAGCCTGAATAACTTTATTCCTTGACTGAGACCATTGCCTGACAATCTCAGAAATTTAAAACTCAGCAATTGGCCAGTGCATGGAGCTGCATGGTTGCACTGAGGAAATGCAACCAAGTGGAGGTTGGAATCAAGTACAAGATAAGGAAGGAACTGAACAGAAGTCTTTCCGTTTAGGGAAAATAAGAGAACAGCATGGCACGGCAGAAAGAGAAATAAAAACAAAGACCCCAAAATGGTGAAGATGTAATCAGAGAATTGGTCCCCTTTCAAACCATCCATTAGGAGAACAGGATCTCCTCATCCCTTATCTGGAAGTCAAAGGAAAGGGGAAAATCCTCGCTACCTCTCAACAGCAAGAGCAGAGGTGATGCAGAGCTGGCATGTCAGTTCATGGCAGGGAAAGCACTCAGTGAAAAATGAGGGAAGGAAACCCACTGTCCCCCCAGAGGAGAGGACAGTGACCAAAGCAAAAGCACAGGGAGGGTCTCCTATCCAGCAGCTACACAGTGCAGGAAAAAGGTGCCAGTGAGTTGTATCAATTTTGTTCCTCTACTTTATCCTCACAGAGTTAGAAATCAAGGAAAACCGTGCTACCCATGTGCACTACACTCGCTTTATAACAGAGCTTTATAACRAAGAAGTAGCAAGCTCTGCACGGTCCCTCTGTCCCTCAGCACTGAACTTTCTTCTCCACCCAAGTGTGAGTAAAATGGTTGCAATGGGCAGAGCTTTGACTTCTCCACATGTATAGACAGATGTGGAAAGAGAACTATAGCCCTCATGGTTTACTCTTCATTGGAAGACTAGAAAACTCAGCTAAGTTTCAACATGCCTAGAGAATCTGTAGGTGTAAGCTCTTAAATGCTAAAACAGAGGAAGAACAGTCAAAACAAAGCCACAATTAACCATTTGGGCATTTTAAATGGATTGCACTCCTGGACTAGGATGGGAGAGAACGGATTCCTACTTGAGCAAAAGACATTGGCTCTAGGAGCCAAGGCACAGCTACTCTGAGAAGGTGATTAAACAGCTACACACCAGTAACTCCACAGCAGGTGCTGCCACCCTTAAATCCTACCTGCCAAGAGAGAAAGCAGTCAGGACAGAGAAGGGAAGTAAGAGCTGCTGCCACACACAGGCAGGCAGGGAGAGTATTACAGGAGGCTGTATAAAAGAGGCAGTGAAAGGAATGAGTCTTCTTAAGACTCTTGCCAAAGTAAATGTATCGAGTCTTTTGTTTACAGTAGTCTCCTGTGCAAGTCATTTACCTTTGCTAAATGATTTCCAAAATTAGACCTAACCAAACAAATCCKTAATGGCTGAAGCTGGAGAACTTTCACATTCATGCAGCTGTTTCACTAATGCAATGACTTAATCCACMACCTTTTCATTTTGTATGAGACACTCTATTTTGAGCTATTTTCCCCTCTATAAAGCAGCAAGTTTACAAAAGGAAAAAGCTGTCTGAATCTCTTCCTCTTCTTTTATCCTTCTATGAAGACTAATGTTAGAATTTGCTACTATCAGGTTTTGTTTAAAGAATTTATGTGCTACCAAGGACCCTCTACCTTTCTAGGCAGTTTTCTTTCTTTGCCAGTTACCAAAGCAACCAGCTATTTACCAGATGTGATACACAAGGCAGGCAATACATCTTGAGCTAACTTTAGCAATCTAAACGCACTACAGTCTTAGTAATATTTAATAGAACCAACTTTTTAGCATGGAGACCTTTTAAACAATAACAAAAGCTGAGTGCAGTTGGGGGCCCAGTTCACTCAACTGTGACTTACTTGCTTGAGAGGAGCTTCTAATCCCTCATGCACAACTTTGTTGCATTTCATATGGAATTATACTGGGCTGCATGAGCACATCAAAACACAGAATCAACCAAATGGTGACATCCTCTTTCTTCATTAAATTGACACAGGTAAACTTAAAGGAATATATCAATCTCTTGTTTAAATCACAGCAACTTCAGAGAGAAACCCAAGCAAAGAAAACCATTTTGCTGCCTCTAAAATGCGAGGCTGTAAATGTGTTTTCTGTTAAAAAACAACACACAAAATAGTTAACCCTTCATACAGTTTACAACATGCATTGAGAAGCTTACCTAGTTAAACAAAGTGGTGCTAAACAAGGACCTTAGTAGGAAGAGGCACCATCTCTGGCAGTGGAAGCCACAGTAAGTAATGCAAGGGCCTCTTCCTCTCCTCTCAGGCAC
Organism: Eudromia elegans; assembly: GCA_003342815.1. Lineage (NCBI taxonomy): Eukaryota > Metazoa > Chordata > Aves > Tinamiformes > Tinamidae > Eudromia > Eudromia elegans. The sequence goes on from PTEX01000009.1 coordinate 324,799, forward strand.
GAGATCACAGGCTTGGTGGGACATTTTTACCAAAGTTGTACTAATACCTCACATAACAGATTTACGTGCTCATTACAAAGTTGGTAGGCAATCTCCAGCTGTTATTTTGTGTTTTATAGTAATCCACAGAATGCCAGAAGTCTAGGATATGCAAGGAACCTGAATAAAGAGTATTAGAGCTCCCCTGTTATAAGAGCCCAACTCTACTAAAACCCCCTCCCAGTGACATACAACACTCACATATAACTGAGATAGATATAGGTGATTATTCAAGGACTTTAAAGCATAGCTGATCACTAAGAGAATTAGGATAATGAAAAGGACTATAAGATCATAATGTTTATTCTTTGTTAGGTAAGGTAGTTAAACGGCATTAGAACAGGTCAGGCTTTTTTTGTTGTTCTTGTTGTTTGTTTGTTTTAATATGGAAATGCTGTCCTTAAAATTTCCTGGATGTCAACCTCAAACTTAAGAATTCTCATTCAAGAAAACCAAAACTAATTGTAGCCTTACAGGCCAGTTTACTTAAAATGGAGAAAAACAGTTGTCTAAATCAGATCACTTGGCCTTCTGCAGTCCAAAATTCAACACTCTATATGATCCACCATAGTAGCTTKAGGAAATATAATTTGAGTCCTCTCTGTCCATTTTCCTATACAGCCTATGCTTTACTTAAGGCACACATACTAGGTTTCTAAATACTGGAAAAACAAACAGCAACCTATGTGCACACAGATCTTGATTCATTAGGCCGAAAAGTAAACGGAGTAAATGGGTCTGTGCACCATAGATTCCTACAAAGACTAYTTCCTTCTTGCTCAATTGAAAATTTCCATTTATTCCTATGTAAAGGCCAAATGAAAAAGACAGAAAAAAGAGGAAAAAAAGAAAAACATTCTGCATCATTGGATCATTAGGCMTGTACACTGATGAACATGACTGAGTTTTGGTAACCACATTTCAGTTAAATAGTGCAGAATGAATATCTCTCATGGTTCACTACTCTCTACGTTGACATGCATATAGATGCACAATACATATATTTAGATGTTTTACTAAGTAATTAGATGCAACATATTTACAGCAGCTGTCTGACCTCATATTTTTGCTTGCAAACAATAATTTCAATAGACYGATTATTTACATTTCTGGCATTTTACAGTACAATATTCCCAACAGTCACTCTAAAAACTGCAGTTCAACAAGCATCAAGGTATATGACGTGATTACTGCTATACTTGCCAAAGTTGCAAGTATTCGGGTTTTGGCTTGGTACAGTCACTAATATGGCACGTGCAATTTAGTTTGTATTAATTATGGATCATTACTCAATAAAATGTTTTTTATTACTGKATGTTTATTAATAATTCATGTGATAGCAACTCTTCTTTGAAAAAATAACAACCCCTTTTTCAAAACCAAAAGAAATGACAGGCTAAAAATAATCTGATCATTTATTGAAATAATGTTTCTGAATCTGTCTGCTAAGCTTCTGATGCCTGCAGGATCTTATTCCTCACCACATTCACACAACATCCAGGCTCAAGCATCCATATTGAGTAGATAYAGATCCATTATAAAGAGTTCCAAAATGAGTCAGAAAAGCAATTGCAAGAACTGAGAAATATAACAGTTCTTACAAGAACATTGGTGAAAAATTCAAGAAGGTCAGTATATTTCTTTAACATAGAAGACTCCAGTCAGTGCAGGTCAGGCATCTCACTACAGTCTGGCAGAAAGAAATATGCAGTTAAAATTAAGCTGAAAACAAAGCATATTTAATATAAGTAATGACAGCAACTATCAAATCAACAAGCTTCTAGAGCTTTATGCTTAGAAAGTATTAAATTAAAGGATTCCAATAATTGTACTTAAAGCTTTTCCTATGACTACTAAAAATGAAAACTCAAAGTAGAAAAAAACTGTGAGCAGAGGGGTTTGGACCAGACATGCTCCAGAGGTTCCTTCCAATCTCAGCCATTCTAATTAGGTTATTTTAATTTATAGGGGATTGGAAAAGAGAGATAACAGATAAAGAAACTTCTTCGCATATACTCCCTGTTCTCTACCACTGGCAAAGCATGGTGTTTAAAATKACTTTTTACAATCAAGTTTTATGAAGAACTGGCAGTTCCCAGTTAACCTCAAAAAATCATGAYCCTTTCTCCCAATCTTCTAGAAAATCCTTAATGTACTCTGCAGCATCTGGCATCACTGGCCTTGGAGGAGTTGAAAAGTGGGCAGAACTGAGAGACTGACCATTCCATCAGAGCTGTGGCTAAGTTAAGACTGCCTGGATTCTCCTATCCTGGACTACACCTTCCGTTGTCAGCCTAAGCCTAAACAAACAAGCAGATCTTCCAAGTATTGAAATTAATTCCTTCTAACAAAACACAAAAACTAAGGCTATGTTTAATAGCAAACACTGAGGTCTACAATGCCATTATTTTTATATTTGAATATGGAAGTAGATTTTGGGACATGCAGCAATAAATCATACATACAATAACATATTCATAAAAAAGGAGGCRGGATACCTGCTAATTTGTCACTTGTTTGAAAATCTAAAGCAGCACAGATCTGCACCTACATTTGAAAACCCAGCATGCTGTAATGCTTGTGCCATGCAAATATTGATCAAAAGAATCCCATCTTTCTTGTCAAAATCCCAAATCATATTTTTTTTTATCAATTTAAGATTAATTGCTGCAAGTGGAAGAACATTAGAACAGAACATCCACATAGTCCTACATTTCTACAGATTCTTCTTTCCACAAATGCATTGATAAACACTTGGTAAATGTAATTGCCTAGGTACCTGGAAACATCAGGGTTTCAGTCCTAGAACTAAGAAATTATCACCAGTGATTGCAAGGCATTAGGGCTGTACATTAAAGCATTGTCAGTGCCAGAAACAGGTGACGCTAAAGTGTGGTCACAGATTACCAGAACTGAGGGTGACACTGCTGAACTTGCAGATGGGAGAGAAGACCACTGACTACGAATGCACCTGAAAGGCAAGTTGAATTCTTCAGAATTGAAAACATAGTGCCAGGATTAAAATTGAAAAGAAAGTCTACTGGAAAGAGACTGAARAAATTTGTGGAAAATGGGAAGCATTTTTCTTGAGAGCACCCAATAAGGAACCATGTGGAAAAAATAAAAGAGTGGGATTTAAATACAGAGATGTATAAGCATCAAAACATTTTTTTTTTATGCCATCAACACCTATGAAGTCTAAAATCAAACATGAAAGAGTTCTCCCAGGCTTACTCTAAAACAAAAGAAGTTACAGTTTTACAGACGTGAAACAGAGGTAGAGAAATGTTGGGTGTAGACAGGAATAAAACTCAGATGGCCAGATTATCCAGTCATACAGAAATTAAAAAAAATAATTCTAAGAAAGAGTACCTCATTTTACAAATAGACTGCCAATAATGTTTCGCCACAAAAACCTATCTTCTGATATCACACATCTATGCATGCAAAAGTTATTTGCCTTGGCAAAATTGAAGGTAGGCACGAATAACTTCCCTTCAGATGCTAACAAAAAACCCATAAGTATCAGCTATGCATCTATTAGCTTTTGAGAATGTGATTCTAAATTCTGGGAAAATCCATGTATGAAATCCTCATCATTTTAAAGAGATGCATTTCAAAGYAGGAAGCTTGCTTCAACATAAGATAAATAAAAAATAATAAAATCAGTGTACAGTTCCATCACAGATGAAATAACTGGACAAACTTCCTTTTTAAAAATATCAGTATTTCAGCCTGTACACATCATCTACAGCAACAGTGAGAAATGATTTCTGCAGTGCCTGCAATGCTCTCTTAGACAAATGAGCCACCTTCAATTAAAAAAAATCCTTGGCATAAAATATTACCATTCAATAAAAAATCATTATTTGGTCCCTTAAGTAGCCCCTGAAGTAGATGGCTATGGTGAAAATTTAGCAGGCATTGTTTTCCTCCAAATGGACTATATGCTTCAATACCCTAAGAGGCCTATAGCACATGAAATTTTAACGGAATTGTTAATGTCTTTCTAGGTTTTATAATACCATAAAGTGATACTCACCATGAGCTTTCACCACAGTAGATAAATGCTAATGTCTGCAGCACACAGCGCTGTCATAGTGGTTTTGAACATGAGCCATCCTCGGCTCTCTTGGTGGGCAAATTAATGGGTTCAATACATTTTCCAGCATCTCTAGATATGAATCTTTACCTTCACAAATGCGATCAGTAAATTCACAGGGTACAGAAGGGACCACAAACAACTTTTCTGTGGATTTCCTGAAACATTAGGGCTGCTGTGAGAAATGCAAAAGGTCAAAGGCCTGGATTTTTCACAGACGAACCCACGCCCCAAGGTGGGAAAGGCTTGTGGAAGATCCTAAAGGTCAGAAGAGAGGGTCCCCCTTAACAGCAAGGTCATCTGCTCAGCTAAACCGAAACTAAGAGAAGGGTATTACCTGAAACCACAAGCACTGCTCTGGTTACAGTAACTAAATTTTTAAAGGGCAAGACATTTTAAAAGGAATATGCATTTTATCCAAATAAAGAAATATCTACTAAAGGAGTTGTTCTAGGGTAGGGCACTTCTATAATTATTTTMAGTATCATGAAAGTTAAAGGTACTAGTGACAACTATTTGTCCATAATTTCCTCTAAATGAAAATAGCATTGTTTTTGTCAGCAATTAAAAACATGCATTTTGCCTGCCTGTTTAAACTCATAGATTGTGTATTTACTTTCGCACCAACAACATTCACCGATTTTAGCTTGTGAAGTTCTGCTTTATTAACCAAGAAACAATATTTGAGACCTTAGCTCTCCTAATGTTTTGTGAGAGATATGTGACAAAAAATGTCATTATCTACCTTTTCAATGGGAATATGCAAACGTTAACGTACATCTTTAGAAGAACTTGAGGTAAACAAACCTTGAACAGAGAGGTGCATGTACCTTGAGATACATGGATTTGACATGCTATGTAAGAGAACAAAAAARAAAATTCTAACTTGGATTTCTTCTGTTCTTTTTTGGCTTTATTTTTATATTAAGGAGAATTTTTGACCAGGTACAATATCTTTTCATTYTACTCTTATCTAGGTTGTCTGATAATTTTGAGTTCCTCAATCTGCCCTTCAGCTTTAGTTCTGTTTTGCCCGCCACATCACATTATTCGATGCGTCCTAGAARTGTACCCTGCACCTTGACATCCATATGAATTACATTACCTTCCTTTTGCATAATGAGCAAATGTTAACAGGACCTGAGGTTATTTGCTTCATGGGACAGTGTCCTGAAGCTGCAGTATAAATACAGCCTGAGCTGAGTTCATGCCAGGTGTGATCCTGTTTTCAGTGTGCTTAGCATGGCACTGGTTGGTTCTTGGCGGGTGTATGTGGTKGTGCTGCCCTATCTCCAGTGCTGACACCCTCAAAGTTACTAGGGGTCTTGCACAACCCATGATGGTTCCAGCTAGTTTGACCAGTGCTGTAGGCACCAAATGGCACRTTCAGGAGAGCTTATTAATGTGCTTTTCCCAAATAAGACAACACTGAACACTCATTAAAATGAGCAAAACTCTCAAACTTTCAGTGAAACACTGTTACTATTCCCATTTCCTTGAAATAATACACCACATGCTCAAGGATAGTGACAAAATTGCAGGTGGCAGGAGGCAAAACCAAGAAGATACACTTGAAGGAACAAATGGCTGCATGAGGCAAGGTTAGACAAATGGTCAAGAAAGCAACCAAATCATCCACCTGAGGCCAGGTTTCACATTACTAGGCAAAAATGTACAGTTTTATACTTTGGATGTACCTAAGGTAATTAACACATGAAGCACATGAAAATTACCATTTTTTTAAGGTAAATAAAAGTATGTGCTCTTCAGAAGCTTCATGTTTCAGCCTACAGTTCATTGTAACTCTCTAAATCAAATGCTGCTTCTTGATTCCAGCTGAGGYACAACCAGGCATCCTATGGTTCGTCCCTTAAAAATCAGTACAATCATTCATGGAAGTAGATGCTCTGCGGAGACTGAGGAAATCACTTTGTTCTTCCAACTAAGTCCTGTCAACAGACTTTGATTTACTGACTTGTGTATTTTGTGAATATTCTCTTTTAATAAAAATGTAAAACTTGACACTGGAAATTCGTGATTTTTGCTCTCCTAAATTTTGGCCCTATATAGATCAGTTTTACAAAGCTTCCATCACAGTAAAAGGTCCTCTCTATTAACAGCTATTTTATCATTAGAAATATGTATGTTTAGTTGCTTAAAATGGTAAATTGCTTTCCACTGTCCTTGAAGTACRTTTTATAAATATTGTATTAAATCCTTAGCTTATATTTCATAAATATTTTATTTTAAAAATACTTTYCCATGAGATGATCAGCTGCTGAGATGTTCAATTTTCTGGTAAAAAMCAGATATTTATTGCAAGTCTTATTTTGACTTGCTGAAAATTTGCTAAAAGCCCTATGTGGTAGATACTACAGTAATTGTATTCAGACTAAAATTTCAGGCTTATATCTTTGCATAAGCAATTTCAATGGAAAGGGAAATGCTGAATTTTATTCTAGGAAGCTTTCAAGTACAATTACCTTATATAGCTGAAAATGACTTATAACATATCTTGTGATGATCGGAAAAAGTTTCTAGATTTCATTAKATTTCATTTCATAACAATCCTTTCTATGTCATTTCCATTTCATGTCACTGCATTTAAACTACTGTACAAACTTGTTCAAAGTGGTAGACATTAAAAAAAAAATCAAAGGAAATTTCAGATAATTAACTTTGATGAATGAACATATTTTAATTCATGTCTGGTAATATTCTTGTTAATGACATGTCTGCTTAGGACATCCATTAAAAGTCCATTAACTTAACAAGGAAAGTCTAATAAAGTTGTCCTGGAAATTTTCTGGTATATTAACATTATGGACTTTTAATGAATATCTGCTGTAGGAACTGCTACTAGCAAGGCTAACATTCTAATTAAACTTAGGCGCTAAGAGACTGAAAAAGCAGTATGAAGATACTAACAAGCATAATTAGCACTTCTCTGGAAAATTTCTATACAGGAGGTACAGGTCACAAAATAGGTTACCAGTAGCAGTTAAAGCTATTGCATTTTACTTTGTAGTCTGCCATCTAATATGCCTGTATCAGGTGCTTCCTTCATGTAAGCAGTTGCTGRGGCTCCTGTTTACTTCTCTGTTGTTAAACTGAGCAGTACTGAAACACCAGCTAGCAAGTTTCAGAAGGATTGAAAATGCAAAATTTAAACATAATTTTTCATAACAATGACAAATAAAAAAACCCTAATACCTATGAGTATCAGCCTTGCTATCTACCTACTGTAGTTCTCTCTAGACATGCTACATTTTTAATGACATTCATAACACAAAACAACAGCTTAACACATACAGGAAAAAAACAAATCAAAACAAAAATTTACCTATTTTCTCATACTTTTCCTTCATCAAATCTTCCAAGCCAATCATTTGCCAGAAACTGTCATCCCAACCTCCATCCAAAGTATATGTCCACTTGCACACCAATGTGCAGAGGGATCTAGAAAGGAGACARTAAACACACCGAATAAGGAAAATGAACACATTTGTTTTTAAACTGTGACTAGATAGAAAGTTGTGCAATGATCTCCTCATTAACCAGACAAAAATTCCAAGCATAATACTAAAATTAAAGAAAGAATGGCTACTGTTTGGAGTGATTGTCATGAAAAATTTTAAAATAAAAGGATCTGATGTTTAAGATACTTCTCTGCTGAAACAACTCCTTGTCAGGTTGCTTTTCTGCATAAATCAGTGAAATAAGAGACCACGCATACGCCTAGAAGACAGTATAGCATGACATAACAGCCATTCAGAAAGCAGCTCAGGGAAAGATTCCTACTTCTCCAGGCTGTACCTAAATGGTAGTATTTAGCATAGTGTATGTCCTTACAAAMACTWTCTATTTCTTCTGTTTAAGCTGAATTGCAAGGACATGATGTRTGCACTGATAATTAGGTTAAAAGAYACTGTTTCAATACCTACAATTTATCAGGTCAAGTTGTAAAAGGAAAATGTCATCCAGCTATAGCTTCTGTATAGTATGTAGTCAAGAATCACTATCATCAGGTCCGTATTTCAACAGAAACCGATGACAGTTCAGTGACATGCGGAAATAACACCAGTTGTGCAGCAACTGAACACAACATTAAGCTGTTTCAAGTCTCATTTCTGATAAGTTGACGTTGAACTTGACCATGAGAAGACATCACAAGGATGGGCTAGAGGARCAGACATAAAGTTAAGGCAACAGCACTTTCAGGAATAGCTGTCAATCGTAGCAGGGAGATTGCATTCCTCCCYAAATGATCCATACACTCAAGCGTCCCTTCTCCCCAGCACATGAACAATAAATAAYGTTCCTGAGTATTTAGTGCTGAACAGACTGTGTGTCTGAACAATAAGAACACTCTCAGAAAATCACTTTTTAACTGTGCTTGAAAAATCTATGAACTAAAAGGTATTAATAACGCTAAATACTGGAAATTTCAGCTACCTGTAGATTTGGGTAATAGCACTTTGGCATCCCACCATACTCCTCCTAGCTGTGGGAAGCAAAGCTTCTTATTTTATAGTAATAGCCAAAAGGATTGAGTAAATGGTAGAAGACATAGCCTGTCTTCTTCTGGGAAAAAAAGGCAGCTAAGGGAATAAAGACTGCAACTTTCCAGTCTTGCAGATAAACATCCTCATCATAGTTTCCTATTCATATTTCCTTTAAAAAGAACATTCCAAAAGCAAGGCAACAGCGAGTGTCTCCTCCATTAAAACATAACAACAACTAGCAAACAAATCAGCAAATAAAATACAACGGAAAAAGAGCAGGTTTTGCTATGTAAAAAACAGAGTTAAGGCTACTAGTTACTGATACATTACATGCAATAAAGCCAAATAAGAAGTGAAAGAGCCTTTACATACTGCTGGAAAACAAACTGGAGCTCAGATTCCCTGTTTGGGGCACTTGCAAAGAGAGCCAATGATGCAGAAGTAACGGTAGAATTTCCATGGGCTGTGATAGCTAAGGGCACTGTTCTTAGAGCATGTCCTCATGTGGGACATGTGAACAGAAGATCACRCAATTACAGAGATTTCCTCAACTTCCATTTTCTCATCCAGGACAGAAATGTATATTTTAATTGCATCACATTCCATTTCATTCTGTTCTTTCAGATTTATAACTACACGAAATATGATGTTTACTGACAATCTCAATATTTATAAAGGTGCATCTGACAACAAAACTGATTAATATTACACGTTTGTAGAGAAAAAAACAAATTAAGAGGATTACTTAAATCCTTATAAACAAGGAGAGAGATCATTCAAGCTTACAGTTCAAACAGTGCTTTGATGGTAAAAAGTTTTGAATCTGTTCTCTTTGCAGYTGAGGAATAGATCATGCAATTATAATTCAGCATCTGGTTAGAAAACACAAAAGCACATGCTTTGTAACTACAGCAATGAAAAAGTTGATATAAGAAATTCCAATTTCCAAGGATTCAAAAGCCAGACACAAAAATATAATTAGAACCTTTGACAAAATCTGGGTGAACAAATGAAATCTAGGCTGAAGAAAATACTGGAAAAAATAAACATTTTCCCCAAATCAGCTCAAAACTCTCATTAAAAGGAAAAAGGGCAGAAGGAAAGAGAGAGAGAGAGGGGGGAGGGGAGGGAGAGAGAGAGAGAGAGAGAGAGAGAGAATATCTGGAAAAAAAAAAAAAAGATTCTTTCATTGCTCTAGGAAAACTATAGACAGAAAACTAAGAATGCATCGAGCTTTCCTAAATATGGTAAATTCCAAATCATAGCAAATTATCAAAACTGAATGTGCATTTTTTTAGTTACATCTCAATGCTACAAACTATTGCCACACCCTGAAAAATGCTCTCAGGATGACATCTGAATGTCACATTTAAAGACCACAGCTTCTCACATTTAAAGACCACAAAGCAGCTACCCTCTGTGTCTCTTTGCATATCTGAAGAGAAACCGGAGCAAATGCGCTGCCCGTCAGAGAGCATCTCTTGAAGCTTCAGTAGAGGCTGGTTGCACCATATGCTCGGAGCTGCAACACATTTTAAATGTAGCCCCTTGAAACAGTGTGAATAGGGAACAGAGCTGGCCYATGCCAAGAGAATCCACTCTTGGACTCACATGCATTTTGATCCTTTTATTGGGTATGGTTAGCAAATGTTTTAGTCATGAAATAGTGATGGGTCTGATTGCATTTTCTATAAATTTTTACAGAAAATAGGAATTGTTACTCCCAATTAACTAGCATATCTATTAATGGAAGGTTTTGATATGCAGGGCAACCTCAAACCCATTATTGGCAGATTCTTATTTTCATGGCAACAGGAAGCATGTCAAAAAGCTCATTCTCAGCAGAATACTAACATTTAGAAAACATGGAGAATATCTTTTCCTGGTGTTTAGGCTTCTTATTCAACATTGGCTATTACTTAACTACTAAGTAAAATTTACAYGTTTAATTGAACAATATAGTTTTTACAAATCCTTAGTATTTAAGAAAAAATATTACAAGCACAAAAGCATTTTCTGCTCTAACTGTTCAAGAAACTCAGTTCATTAAGATGATTTGAGATGTCCATGACGACAGATTAATTTCACCGCATGGTTCAAAACAACCTTCATTCGTTGAACTCCATTCCTTGCCACGAGTCTTACCTGACTAAGCATTCTCTAACGGAAAGAAAAAAAATGAGTGAGCAAAGGAAGACAAAACAGACTAACAAATCACAAACAAGTTGTTCTATTTGTTTATCCTAGAGAGCTGGGTGTGCATGCAGAGCCAATACTTGGCTCATGTTTCTTTTCACCTTTGAATAAAGTAGCATGTATTAGTTTTATGAGTAAATGCCCACAGAAATCCTCATCCAGTGTATCGCCCTGAGGAACTGATACATAACTCTTGCGTCAGAGAAACTAAACAGAGGATGTGATGGTAAGAACGAAGCTGAAGAACCGCTACATTACCCCTACACATAAATCCTCAATTATTAGAAAATTTCAGCTGTCACCAGTAAGTCTTAAATTTATGACATGAAGGGCATTTATTAAAGGGGAAAAATAATATTAGTTGTGGTATATTGCTTTTTTCTTTTTTTATTATTTTTCCCTCCAACTGGACATTTGACAGTATTATCTCATTTATTTGGTCAAAAATACCAGACCTGCACTAACTACAATTGGAAGAACCAGATGGATAGAGGCAAATATTCCTCATATTTCACCATCAGAATCAACTTTTTTCAAAGACACCAAGTTAACAGACAATTCTAGGCAATAATCCTTTCCGGACTACATCTAGTATATGATTTTAGAACATATTAGTTACACAGACTGTCCTCAGCTAGGCTGAACTAAAGTGAAATAAAAGAATCTGTTTTCCTCACAAAAACTCTAAATACAATGAAAAATTTCCTTTCTTGGTTCAGAACAAAATGTTTTGTTTAGAATATCCCTACTGAAGAAAAGCATGCCTTTCACATGGAAAACTTTTTTTTTTTAATCTTATTTAAACCATATTTTCAACAGGAATGTGATTGCGTTGAGAAGTTCCTACCAACTCTAGCCTAAAAAGAATTATAAGATCCTATTTGCATCCAGCAGCCTCAAGAAAAAAAATCCCTGCAACATTCATTATAAAGCAGATTTGGCTGGGCAGAGCGTGTTACACAACCCATTCTATTATTGTCTAACTTGGAGTTCTTACGCATCTTCTGCTGCAAACTAACTGTGGTTGTGCTAAAGTCCTGTATGAGCAGAATCCCTGCATTCTGAAAAAAATAAAAAGCCAGCAGTGTATCCTCTGAAGAAAACCAAGAGCTTTAGGGATTCTAAAGTGACTGGACATACATGGATAATTCCCAAAGTGCTGTCTGCAAGCAGCTCTTTTATCTCTTGGACACAATCCTGCGCCACATGCTCTAGGAGACCCTGCGTGTGCAGGGGAGTTGGACTAGATGACCTCTGGAGGGCCCTTCCAACCTTAAGTATTCTATGATCTCAGCTAACTTACAAAAAAACCCAGGACAACTAAACTCCTTTGCAAAGCAGGTCCTCAAGGTTAGCTGATATGATTGCCCAGAGAGCCTATCCATTTTGAGCACTTACTCTCTGCTTTACTCCTTGAGGAGAAGGAAATCAGACACATCTTTCTGCAGGTAACCAAGACTACACAGTGTTCCCCATTTTTGTGCAAGTATATCTAAAACACAAAGATCACAAACAACTTCTCCACATCTGTTTGGTCTTTCTTGCACCATCCCTCAGTCTCCAGAAGTGGCAGAGACAGGGGTCTCAACTCTATAGAGATGCTGCCCTTCCTGAGGCCATACTTGCTATCTTTGGCAAACAAACATAGTTTGGGGGACTTTGTATAACTGAAGTGGTTTTCTTGAAGTCATCCTACTATGGTTGATACAATAATATAACACTACTACCTAGCAAAGGAACCAGTTTTTCTCTGAAAAGTGACCCCATATGGTACCTGTATGTGACCTTCCACTCAAGAGGGCTAGTACAATACTACTACTACTGCTGGAAAATTAGTCAGCAACCAGCGCTCAAGATGGAGGGCCCTATTTTGACCACACGGAAGTGAAGGAATCTTTGTGTTTTCCAAACAAAAGAATCTGCTTCATTGTCCCTAACAGGTCAGATATAGTTTTAAATGCATAAACATGATTCATTTTGCAGGCATCACTAACAGCCTAAGATTAATGACAAAATAMATCATGTCCTGGCAAACTGGGTCCTGTGCTGCGAGAAGGCTGGTGATGATGAACTCATACCACATGCACCTGCTGAGGACTGTACCCAAAGCCAGGTTCTACAGACTCTAGGACAGAGGACACGTCCCAAAAGGAGTAGTGTGAAGTAGCACAAAGTATCTTTCTGTGGTTTGCGGGCCAGGTTTATTTAAAGCCACTGACAATTAAGAACAAGGAAAGCTGTACGAGGTCCCGAAAACAAGAAGAAAACCTGAAACAATGGAGTGCAACTCCCACAACATCAAACGCTTTTCCTTTTGTTCTGCAGACTGTAAATTTAAAACAGACTTTGAATTCAAGTTGAAACCCAAGGCCTAAGTTCTGCTCAAGTGAACTTCTCCACGTACTGACATCTGGACAAATCTGTCAACATCCTCCAAAATTATGTATCCTGTAGCCTTGTGGCTTTCTAAAAAAATGAGCAATTCGCCACTGTAACACAATCACAGAACTGACTGGTTTTTACAAAAATGTCCCAGAGAGAACATTAAGGTACAGCATATAAATTCCCTCCATCCAAACTTTATACTGAACAGAACTGAACTCTGGTGCTGAAGAAGTCCATACAGAAAAGGTTACCACAAAGCAAAAGGAAAACACATAATTATTCTCTGCTCTGTTAAGTGGAGTAAAAGTTTTAGTTTTACCTTCTACTGTTATTTATACCTGTCACACCAGTGTCATTGCTTAGGTGATTTATTTTGCTGCTTTTGGTGAACTGAGGAAAGAGAGGGAAATTTTCCCTAAGGGAATACTTCTGAGGCAATAGGAAAAAAAAAAAATGTAACACCTAGTCATTTAGCTGAGAAACATTTATATGCTAAATACTTATCTAGTAATGAGTATAAAATGTATGAGAGGCAGCCCATATTAAATGTTTACTAACAAGAATCAGTGAGGGAGCTGTGGAATGTGTTCACAGCGGCGAAGGAAGAGCTACACCTGCTATCACCCAGTCACTACAGGAGATCTGTTGGGCAGATTGGTTATAAACCACAGGGCCAAGAAAGTCTGTGGGTGCTCCGTTTCCCAGAGGCTGCATTCTACTCATTTCACCTATTCAATAGCTCTTTAATTGCATGGACGCAAGCTGAAATATCTCGGAGACTGCTCCATCCACCCAAGCACGCAAATCCCAAGTTCCCAATATTTACCACACGCTACTTTTTATTGTTATTGCCTTTGACCCAAACCCTACGGAATTCCTGCTTGCCCAAACCCATTGTGTTAGCACAGTAGTGCAATATGATTCTGGCCTGAAAAGGGTTTTCTTCTGACAAAAAGCTAAATATACTGAAGAAAATGGACAGGTGGGGAAGACTGTTCGGGACAACTAGCAGACACATTCCAGTTGCACTCACAGGCCTCTATTTTCAGTCTTTCTATCTCTAGGGATTTAAACCTTGCCTGCAAAGGTAGCAAGAAAATTATTGTAATCAGTGAGAGCAGTTCTACTAGCTTCATGCTCTGGATAACATTTATATTGTTTTAAGGAATGAAAGATTATCTGCCTGCCATTTAATTTTTTTCAAAGAAGTTAAATTTCACAGCAAAAGCTTGGAGAAAAAAAAAACCTATTAAAATCCTCTATGGGAGAGAAAAGAAATACCATTCTAGGTAAACTTTCTCTCCTTTGGTATGAAGCAATGAAAACTCAGTATTTGCTAACAGTGAAGTCAATTTGTCATGTTGTCAAAGGTGAAATAGGATTGAACTCTAAATCTCAACCTTTAAGAGCCAATGTTCCAAAAATTATTCAGATCTTTTCTTTCAGAAGTCTTCAATAGTTGACTTCAAACTTTTCTTGGTATTGATTTCACCATAATGAAAACTGGATCTCAGTAAATAGCTCTGCAGTTTCAAAAACCAGAATAGTTGCATAGATTCTAGGTCACATTTCCTTCTACRACAAGTGCAGAAGTTTGGTGGAAGTTACACATCTGCCAAAGTTACCATCTAGAAAGAGTGTGAACAACTCATGCCCTGTAAACTAACTAGTGACATTAAGCAAATGAAAATGCTGATATTTAAACTGACCATGTAAGACTTTTCCTTACCTTTAAACCAATTTTGTTTTGTCTAGTGAGCTGTAATTCTTCTGCAAACAAAGGTATAATGAAGTACTACATTTGGCCTAAAGATTTCAAAGGCTTTTCTTCCAAATCTGGGTTGAAGTTCAACTAGAATACATTACTCCTCCTGCCCTTTTGTTTTTTTCCTGAATATTGCTGACTCAGTGAACTTGTATGGTCCTAAGAGATCAATTCACACTCACCAAGACTAAATATTGGTTAAGAAGAATTATGAACTTATATTGAGCAACTCTACTGGCTTCACCTCTGGAAAAGTCAGAAGTATCACTGGATCAGTGGCACAGCTTTTGTTTAGAAATGTAAAGCAGTTCTCTCTGCCCCTATATCCTCACCCTCCCCACCAAAGCACAGCCTGTGAAGGAGTGTTTAATCATTTAAATAAGAGGAGGGCTCCAGGGGCTGGATGCAGCAGCTACGTCCAGCCCTTGAAGGGAGGGTACCATGTACCTCTGATCTACAGACATTTTAAAACTAATTTTATTAGAGGAGGAAAGGTATGGGGCTTTATTTATTATTGTTTTTCTCCAGTTTTCACTGAGATAAACTGGAGAGGTTTTTTTCTTGATTTTGTTAGGACAAAGATCAGACTTAATCACTGTGCTACATTTGGGAGCACAAATTGATCCCTATGCCACAAAGGGCAGCAGGACTGAGAAGCACAAACCAACCACATACAGCCTGGACAGCTTCCCTCCYGTGTGTGATAAGCAGTAACTCCAATTCTGGCAGAGACTGTACATTTTAAAGAAACTCTAAGTGTTTTTCACTTAARTGTATTTCACACTCTAAGTGTATTTCACAAATAACCTTTCCATGGCCAGCATCATTTTAATATTAAATAAGTGTCCTTCAATATCCAGAAGGTACAAGAAAGAATTTGTTGTACAATACTGCAGTTTTCCAGCAGACTCTTCCAGGCCCCCAGCTAGAGGAGGCAMTTCAAGGCAAGGGAATTACCTTGGGCTTTCAGAGCTTCAGTCAGAAGTGACGCAGCCTGGAGAATGAAGCAGGACTCCTGTTTTTGCTGAGCAAACACTTGCTTACACTTTCAGGASCCACTTATTGCCCTGAATGACAAACACAACATGAACATCCTGGAAAGAAAGTCTTTCAATTAGCAAATGAAGAAAYTAAGATTATTTCTATAAAGAGAGAAGAAAAAAAAAAAAAAGAAATTATTAACCTAAGCCTCCAGCAAAAAAAAAAAAAAAAAAAGAAATTATTAACCTAAGCCTCCAGCATTCGGTGCTCATGGTGTAGCTTTGAAAAAATATTGGCAGTCTTTTTAACTTACAGACTTTCTACAGAAACGTGCCTTGTACTTAGAGGGAAAGATTTTATTGTCTGAAAAACACATTTTGCAGCTGCAATCTTCTACTCCCGCATCTATAATTAATGTCTCCTGATTGCAGCCACTCTCTGGCAAGATTCCATGTTATATTTAAACCCTGGATGCCACTTTGCAGAAGAAAAGAAGAACAATAGGATCATTTTCCAAGACTGCGTAGCAGGACAGRGTTTAGTGTCAACATAATCCTTTAAATCTCTGGTCTCAACCTACTGATCGCTTCCCTCCAGAGTTACCTTCTTCCACCAAAGTGAGTACAGAAACCTGCTATGGAATATAAAAAGTAGCAATTTCTTATACTTTAGGAAAGGTACAAATCTGATGTTCTACTGTACTGATATACTGGGAACTTAATGACCATGGTTGGAAAAAACACTTTTGTCACACTCAGAGACTCTAAGGATCAGCCATACAAGTCAAATTCTCTGTTTACTAAGGTATCTTAAAAAAGGAAATACGTTTGTACATCTCACCAAATATATGAAAAGTTGACTTACAAGTATATTATAGGAAAACAAGCATGTGTGTGTATGTGTTTGTGTATGTATAAACACACATGTATTTCTATAGATACAGGCATTTATAAAATTGGGGGATTATATGTGCTGTAATTGCTAATTGAAATCTATTAAAAATCTGTCTTTAAAAAAAAAATGCATCAAACATTGCAAAAGTTGTCAAACAAGTCATTTAACAGCAAGTGAGAAGATGAGGAGATGAGAAGATGGTTCTTTTAGAATTTGTAACAGTTCAGTTTAATAAATAAATAAATAAAGGGAGAAAGGAGTATTTCTCTCTAGTGACAAGCTATCACGAAATTAGAAGCCTCAGACTCTTATACTTGGTTTTCCTAGAAGAAGTTATGTCATTAGACCTGAAGGGAAACACCCATCTCCAGTACAACATATAGAGTCAGATTAATCCCTCGTGTACCTCCAGTGATTTTAGTGGATTCATACCAGGGATGCATTTCGCTAAACATGTTGAGTTGGACCAGTGAGTACAAAATAGGAATATTTTATCCACCCACATATGCCTCATCATGAAGCAATGGGAAGCAAAGAGTCAGACTGCTTGCTTTTTATTAATTTCATTCTGTATTATATTACAGCCACCCAACCAAGATTTGAGCCCATTGTCTTCACAACAACAGAACAAAAAAAAGTCCTAGACACAAAAATGTATTGTCTAGACAATTCAGACATAGCATGTGGGACTGGAAAYATTAATCCATTCACTTAAAAGATGGCAAACAGAGGCAAAAGAAACCGAGTGACTTGGCCAAGTGTCAAAAAGGAAACCTGAGTCGGACCCCTGAGGAACTCCTAAGCTCATTTCAGTGACCTAGGTACAAAATCACCCACAAAGGCATTTCTAACAAGCTAGCTGAACACGCTGAAAGTCTTCTTATGCACAGATGTAGTCTAGTTCGTTGAATATGAGAATTGTAAGTATATACATACATAAAAACATAGAGAGCAACAAGAAATATGCATATATATAAAAAATATAGCTCTTTCTCACTTCAAAATCTGAAAAGCCAATAAAAAAAAGGCTACAAACATCACCCCCAAAATCATATAGGATAAAAAGGAAAAAATGGAAGTAAACTCTATACATGTAAACAATGTAAACAGCCTGCCCTCTGGGCCTCTCATTGTGCAGTGGCAGCAGTGTTTCTTTCAAGTTTARTATTTCAAGCAAACCAGACTCATGAGAGTGAGTCAAATCTTTCAAATAAGAGTTTGCATTTAAAAATATACTTTTTCCTGTTATCTTCTTCAGGCAGTTAAATTAATATACAATTGAAACTGCAAGTACCAGTATATAACTGTCCTTCAGAAGCCCAAGCTTGAGTAAATCTATGTTCACTAAACAAACAGCAAAGTTATTCAAAGGATTAAGCGAAGTCTACGAGTAACTGAGGAAAAGGAAGCCAGGTTTCACACAAGCCCTCTCTCCAACTTTGGATGGGGTCCCTTACAGCAACATCAGTTTCTCCCAATCCAGTGACTGCTCACATCCACACATGCATCCCTTTGCACCTCTGTTAGTGCCACTGGTCCCCAAACAGTCACACGTATCCTCACATCTCTTAGCTGTCACTATTAAGACTGTTTCTCAACAGAAGTGACAGCAGCAGGGGACAGGAAGGCTGTACTTTCTAACCTCGTAGAACTTCTACCTCCTTCTGCATGAGAAGCAAGCAGGGGACGGGCACCGCCACCACGCCTGTGCAGTGAGCACAGATAGTAGGCAGGTGATGTGCTCATGTCTAGTCAGCAGCAGGGCTGACATGACCCTCCAGATAGTGACAGGTACAGCAAAGGAAAGAACTATCATTGCAGGATTCTCTCAACATGTTCTCTAAAAAGGTGCACTTTATGAAACATTCCTATTGACTAATTCAAGACCAAATAACCTATCTATTGCTGATATCAGGACTGTGGAGACTACCATAGCACGGCACTTGAGAACACGTGTCTGAAGTCCTGAATAAACATCAACAGCACCAGGCACGCCCTCAACTTCTACGCTGAATTAGAACCTAGGCTGGCTAAGCGAATTCGGAATAGAAGCGGGGAGATWGACAAGAAAAAAACCCCACAACTATATTTTCATGCAGACTGATCTAAACTAAAACTCCAGTGCTGAGTCCTCCTCTTTACTCGYGCAAAACACCTTCAGGTCTTACTCAAGACAGAATGAAGGGTTTGGCTGCTGTGCGGATATGAATCACAGATGCACGTTACAGATTCCTACAGAGGCAATGAGGTGTTCTGCTACCTCCTGTCATAAAAATTAGTTCAGTGAACGCATTCTTAAAATCTTAAGTCAGTCCTAAGTATCAGATAGATTTGATCAAAGCTCACATCCMTCAAAATCAATTTTTTAAAAAATGAGGGAGTTATATTTTAATGGAAGGCTATACTGCACATTTGTATTTTAATCTTTTACATGGCARTCAATAACAGTGTCCCTATCTCTAGGATATATTCTATAATAATAGTAAAGGTTCTTGTTYATAGTTCTTTGGAACTTAATTCCTGTAAATAAAAGAGGAGAGTAAATTGAGTAAATTACAAAAAGCAATGAGATTAGCAATATCTCACCCTCTGCTTATGAGAGAATAMTACAAGGCAGAAACACACTATTTAGATTGCCGTGATTAGTTTTCACAAACCAATCAAGAAAAAACCCACAAAGCTGAACCATGAAAGTTTCTGAAGTTGGCAAAAGAATCAGGTAAAAAAGCATATATAAATTTTCGTAAAAGCAAAACAATCAGCTTATTTACATCACCAGCAAGAAAGTGAATACAAAATAAAGGAGGTGAGGCAAGGAGGTGAATACATCAGCCGAATAGGAGGTGAATAYAAAAAATAAGAAAGGATACAGAACAGACAAAATCAAGTGAGAGGGTTTATTGTTCTCTCACAATGCGGTAACAAGAACACTAGATCAAAACAGCTAGGAAAGCATCATACAACTGAAAAAGTGTACAGGCATTGCTGGGATCAAAACCCAAAAATACATTAAAAAAATTATACTACGTAGAGAAGTATCTAAGACTGTTCACAGTCTACGTAGTATAAAATATATGGCCATATATTGGCATGATTAAAATTAATTACCTCCCAGTAGAAAGCTAACATATTGTGGTCAACTCCAGGATTCCTTCCCTCCTTGTTTTCCTCTGAAGCAATTATTGCTGCCAGTGTAAAAGAGAAGTGACTGGACAAGTCACTTCTCCACTTAGAGCTGTTACAGTGATCAAACAAATCAAGCCAGGTTCTTGGAAGACTGGATAGAAGAGAGATGTTATGGTACTGAATGACACTGAGAACCTGCTACACAAGTATAGTGGGCATCAATGGTTTGGATTTTCATTTAAGTCTTAAAAATTACTTTGCCTGGGAATTAACATCCATGGTTGTCTCATGGAGAGTGCTAGYCCTGCGCCAGGACTACGCAATGCCTCTAAACCCTGTGAGAAGTGACGACTGAACCAGAACGGAGGAGATTAGCACAGTTCAAAACTCTAATGAACTTTCATGCTGTTTAACAACACCAAAATATGTGTCTTTCCTGTATACCTGAAATAATCAGCTACTGCCAGCACAGAGAATAACAGATTTAAAATTAAATAACTTTTAAAATTTTTGAGAAAAATTAAAAATCTGAATTTTAAACCTCATGTCAATGGAATGAGAAAATAATGTCATTGAAATTAATGAATTAATTAAAAAGCACAAGAATTACCATAACTGTGTGTTTTATCAAAATCAATGATGGAAYGAAAGAGATCACTCTCCATAAAAATGCCATGCATTTTTACATGCCATGCATTTTTATGCAGCAGAAATTAAGAACACCTTTTAAAAATGTGATTTTATAAACTACCATCTATCCGTGAGTGTAGTTCTTCAAGCACTACAGTGCGAGTAACCCGATCTGAACAAACAGTGTCTTTGACGTCAGCTGAAACATTTATGTGAGGCAACTCACTCGTTTGCATAAGCAACTGCAGGATGGTGCTTGACTTATTCTATACAAGTTGTCCTTACTCACTCCAGGAATCTCAGTCAGCAACAGCAGGCTGCACGTTCTGACGTTCTGCAGAAATAAGCCGTTTCCCTTACTGCAAAGGTCACCTCCACCAAAGAAAAGGACAAAGTATATCAGGACACTGATGCTCTACAATGTTCTGGAGGTGCAAGTCCAGCTCAGTGTTGCAGGATGCAAGTAAAAACCCCCAGCTCCAAGTTTTAGTGAGTTCTCTTGCCCTGACACGTACAGATGGTATGAGAATGAGCAGGATCTCACACAAGATCTGCAGACCTGCGGTAGAGATACACAACTCTGGGCTTCAACAACAGTAATAATAATAGAATCATTATGGTTGGAAAAGACCTTCATCAAGTCCAACTGTAACAACAACAAAATAAATGGCTGAAACAATCTACATCCAAATCAAAAAATAACAATGACTGCCATCTAAAAGGCAGCAGTTATTAAAGAGAATTTTCTGGCAGAAGGAASAATGTGTCATACCATAAGCTTGAGCTAGAGTATCTTAAATACTAAGTTGAAAATGCTTCTGTCATATCACAGGCTCTGATAGATTATTTGTTGGAGCAAGGCAYTAGACAGAAACTTTTCTTTTTGTGGATAGATCTTAACCTTCCCCAATACACAACTTCCTCATAAAGGGTGCTAACTGGTATTGCTCAAGAACCTGCAGTCTGTTCACAAGTCCTTATCCATATTACGTAAGAGGTGAGAAGTATCATCTGCTCCAYAAATGGGCAGAAAGTTCAGAGGAGGATATCGAATGGTGTACAAAGAACAGTTCTCCAAACATTCCTATAACCAACAGCCTGCTCATACCAACATACTTGGAGAGCAAATAAAGGACCCAGACCAGCAAAGCACTTAAGCATATGCTTTAACTTTAAGCACGTGCCTAAGTGCTTTGCTGGAAAAAGGCCCAAAGAGAAGAATGAACATGGTTAACTGAAAAGCCCTTCAGAACTGGATTGACGGCTTTGTTTTTCCATTAACTGTAGTTGCTAGTAAACACATTTGGTCTCACCATCCTGCCCAATGCATTTAATMCACCTCAGAATAGCAATCCGGCACAACCAATCTCTTCACTCAGGAAACAGTTGTGAACCAGAGAGAAAGGGAATTGCAAGACACATTTGGAATACGGCCATGATCCCAAAGTTAATGCAGCAGCCTAATGCCTCTCTGATAAGAAAATCTACAGGAAGTCTCCAACCTTCAAATACTCCTTACATGCCTCTTTTCCACCTCGCCTCAAGAGCACAGAATTTATTTTGTAGATCTTACAAATAAGGCACAAAATGTTGCCACAGGACAAGGCTCTCCCTTCCCCTCTGCTACGCGAAGGGAAGAGATCCAAGAGATTCTGACCGCAGGCCCTGGGAATGTGACAGTCTTTTGGTTAGTTCTGGTCTGGTTCATTAATAATATATTTTTRCTTGCATCAAATTTACCATAAAAAAACCTAATATACTAATATCCCTAGAATATTTGAAGTAAAATGCTTAAGCTATAGAAGACTGAAGAGTCCAAAAAAGATTGGGAAGGTAGGTGAAGTTGAACAAAATAATAATAAAAAGCCCTAAGAACACATCGTATATTCATAGTTCCTGAATCATTAAGRCTCTGCATGACAGCTCTCACAAGCATTGGTACGGCAAACTTGCTCATTTTTAAACAGGAGTGAAAGTGGTTAAGCCCTAGGACAAATAACTTGAAAATCTCAGCACAATCTGATCTCAGAGAGTTTAAAGGAATGCAGACTGCCCAAAAACACAGCAGCTGTTTGTTTTTTCTGCCACCTTTCCAAGGTTCATGTCTGGAGAGAGGATAAACAGTTCTGAAAAAAAAGTTATGTGGAGCTCAGACTTTAAGAAAATAAAACATCAGACTAAGATTTCTTGTAGAAAGATTACAAGGTTTCTTGTAGAGAGGTTAAAAAGGAAAAAGAAAAAAAAAAAAAAAAAGAGGAAAACTCTAAACTACTCAGCCCTGGAAGTTTTCAGGTAAAGCTCTAAGAGGCAGACAGGCTGATGGCTCGAGGCTTCAATATATTAAAAATGCTTTCTCTGAGCCAGTCTGCACTTTCAAAAACTCAGGCTGACGTGGTTTTCTTGAGGAATACCACGCCAAGGAGACTTTTAAATTCAGCARCGGAAAACTGTATTCCCTATTGCATGCACACACGTGCACACACACAGAACTGTAGGCCCTTGCAAATAAACTGTAAAAGATACAGTGGATGAAACCACAGAATGTTGCTTAGTGTTTCCCATCGCTGCAGTAGATACCACAGTACAAGACAATTGTGCTGTGTCATTTTGGATGCCATTCCTTTTACTCCCCACTCCTCCTTTCTACCCCTACAGTTCTGTTTGTGCCAAAGCAAATGAGCATCTACTTTCAGTGACTAATATTTCTCTTGATAGGTTAGACCATTAAAATCCTTGGACTCTGAACAATTTTTCATAGGTAGAACTTTCTTTTGATGCATATTTAAAGAGACACAGTCCAAGAAAGAGAGTTAATTGGAATTTTACTTACCTGGATTATCCATGGAGCTGACAGCAGTAAACTTCAGGCACCATAACGCATTTTGACATCAGTTTATGAACTATATGCATGCAAAAGCAAGAGTTGTTCCAGGACAGAGTAGGCTGCAACATACTAGAATTCCTCCAAAGAGCTCTCCTGTTATATTCATAGCTGGAGTAGCATCACCAGGAATGCTGAACACTAAGGCATCTAATTTTTTTTTGAGATACTCATATAAATTTTATGTACTGTGGACTGATGTTACCCAATATGGCACAGGAAAAATAATGTTCACTAAGAGGACTGTAGCAACTGCTCCTTTTCATATCTACACTTTACATCTTGGGTCCACAGCGCTTGGAGGATGGAAACAGAGAGKGCAGAAACAGCCAGGGATGGGACAAATAAGGAAGAGGTGTGGAGAGTGTATCACACTATTAAACAAACCCATTCTCCTTTCCTTATGAAGGGAGGCAACYTGTACTGCAGAATTAACTTCTCATACAAATACTTGTTCAAGGAGTTGAGGACCACATCACACCTACTTTTTCCATTAGGACAGGAAGCACACTGTATTTGTTTCTTGAAAGTAAAATATTTTCATAACGCTGTGCTTTCTCAAAGGATCCTTTTTTAGGTACATTAAATACAAAGATAGACCATTATCAAAAGCTTGCAAGTACCGGTTCATGGAAGGAATCTTCGAAGGTGGAAATTGCAGGAAATCAGCTCTCTACATATTCTGTGGTATGCTCTGTTCCTCCCTTCTCATTGCTTTCCACTAAATATAATAATGCCTTATGGCACTGACCCAGGCTTTTCCTGAAAAAGAAAGAACTCACCTTGGATACTGAGGCTGGAAGGGGAGGGCAGTATTCTAAGGCTTTCAATCTTCAGTRAATGAAAGCTGAATTCCTTCATCCTAGTAACACAGGCCTATTCATCCCTAACCCTCTTTTTCCTTTTAAATCCCTGTCATCTCTCACCTAGATAAACCTTTCCTGATCARCTTACACAGTTGGCCCCCAAATGCCTCTATTTCACTTAGACAAAAATTCCTTTGCAGGGGTATCACACAGGCAATTCACAGGATGCCTCCGGTAGAATCCTTCTCTTCTAACACACACACCCTGGCCTRTGGAGCCTTAAAATCACAGGGAGAAACTACTACTCCAGGACTCCCAGCTGACTGCAGCTCCTCAGGTAACCCAAGGCCGCTCTCTCTAAGAAATGCTGGTCATTTCCAACCCCTCTTCTCAGGACAGTGAAGGTGAAACAGAGAGGATACACCTCTACCACAGCACAGCATCATGTGTGCCCAGCTCAGGCTACTCCATCTCAGATAGTGAACTGAGATGAAACAACAAATCAAGTTGTTTCAACRAATACAAGACTTTAACTTACATAAGCAGCCCCACAGGAAATGAAACTGAATGGGATTGATCTGARCCAAAAATCCAAGCTATTCATTCACAAATAGAGATATAGAAGAACATATATATAGTTTACAAATCTGAATATTATTTAAAACCAGCAAATGCTAGAAGATTTCATAAAGCTCTTCACTCTTTCACTTTACTTTTCAACTATCCACAGGAAAATTGTTTCCTGTCCATACAAGGTCTAGCATTGATAAGCATGACTTAAGTCACCAYGAAAATACTTTACTTTCAAGAAACAAGACCAGAGATCTTGCTGTGTCACACTGCAACCATCACTGCTTCACCTGTTTTTCTCAAGTCATACTGTCAGGATCTTACCACTGAAATTTGATTAAAGAAGGTAATAAAAAATAAATGAATAAACAAACAAACAACCTTTCTTTGAATGTCTTTGATTCCGTAAATTGTGTGTCATCCCAGAAGACTAAATTACAACCTTTCACCTAATGAGCAGCTTAATGGAACAGCATTAGAATAAACAGGTGGAAGGAAAAAGTAAATCCTTGGGGATTTCATGTAAAACATTATATATTTATAATATATATACTAATCCCAGTTAGTCTCACTAACTGGGAACATCAAATTGCAAGCTACAGTAAAAGTGTCGACTACCCTAATGCGAGAAGGTGTAGCCAGGCACTTACAATTAATCAATTACCAGATCTTAAAGTGGTAGATGATCTGCCATGATGAGGAACTGACAGACCATATGTAGAAGACCCTGCTTTATTTGAAGGAACGGTACCATTGATCTAGGATGATTTTTACAAGCAGATGACAGGTCAAGCATAACAGTACACTACTTTAAAGGTTACATAGCTGGCAAAATTGCTATCGCTCCTGTGGACAAAGAATGATTTTCCTTTGAAGTCTGAGTTGTCGGGTTATTTACATTAAGCAGCTAAAAGGTTCCTCTCTAGATAGAACGAAAAAAAAAAGGGGGAGAGAGAGAGAGAGAGAGAGAGAGAGAGAGAGAGAGAGAGAGAGAGAGAATGCAAGCTAATGCTACTTTAAAGAGTTATTGTAAATCAGCCCTGACGCTATCAGTGTCATCCAAAAGCATGAGTAGAATTTCCAGTGAAAGTTGCTAACATTAACTGGATTTAGATAGGCCACCAAATACAGCGAAGATGCACAAGTAAACTGCCTTCTAGGCCTGGGTTGCTGTTACAACCATGCACTACAGAGAAAGGGACAGGAGGAACACTCTAAGAGTAAAAGGCATTTGTTTGGGAAGCCTGTAGGAAAGATTGGTCCAGAACAAGTGATTTACAGGGTGATCTGCAAAAATGCMTAAAAATTCTAATTTTTCCTATAAGATTCACAAAAAGCTGGACACCCAACTAAACTCTGCACTTTCTGCCTTGCCTTTCTTCAGAAGTTAAGGCCCTAACACCATGAGCTCCCTAAGATACTCTCTGTGTCACATACCTGCTGTTATCCAGTGCTRGACTTAGCAGACAAATCAGCAAACCAGATCCAAAAGCCTCATCTCTTTACAAACTTTATTAAGGGAAGATTATTATCTAAGAGAAGCTAGTAATTACAGTGCTCATATATATATTGCATCTGTGCAGGATCAACAACAAATGGTTGTTGTGATGGAAGACCCTGTGTATCAGTCATCAACTCAGGTGAATGTTAATGGCTATTATGGAGAAATGAAAGAGAATCATTTTCTCATATGTAATAACACATTTCTTTAAAAGATTTCTTGATGTARGATGCTGCCTTTTGAGGATGAAGAAAAGAGACCTTTTAATGACAGTGCATATATGAAATCTGATTCTATCTTCTGTTTTTAAGTGCTGGAGATTGTCTTACCCATCACACAGAGGCACATACACACAGACACACACATATATACACTCTCTCCAACTACCACACTAGGCAAGATCAGAGCTTAGCAGCCAACAAAACACACATTCAATCCCTGAGATCATTTTCCTGAAATAGAAAACTACATATGTTTCTCAAATTTCACATCAAGCCAGTGCACAGCCCAAGCTGCAGGGGAGGACAGAGCCAAGCCTGCCTTGGGGCTTGGGGTGTAAGGACCTGAAAACAAGATGATTCCTTTCATATCATCACATTTCTCGTTCACAATCTAAACTTACAAACACCCTCCCTTAAACAGCATTTCTAGTATGGGTTGCTTATCAAGCAGGCKTTGCTTTGTCAAATTAAGACACATTGCCTTGGATTAGTGAGACTCCCTGAGTTCAAAATGACTTCATGGTTGGCGCAGAGTTCACTGTCTCCGTGGCAGGTTGCCAGGAATAMATCCACTGCTGCGCCTGCCCCCACTCCTTCGCTGTACTGACCTAGCTGACTTTTTTTCCAAGCAGCAAACGAGCACAATACAAAACTCTGGGCTAGATGCTGTCATGGCTAATTAAGAGCCCAAACACCTTTTTAAGAAAATCTGAGCAGTAAATATTTGACGATGTGAATGTGAGTCTCTGCAATGCAACGGCTTGCTGTGTGGCAGAGCGGCTGCAAAGGGACAATGCAGTTTTTCTTCACTGGGCAGATACAGTTGGACACTATGAAGAGCTCTGGTTCTCATGGAAAACACATTAAGTTTCTTTTGCTAATATTTTGTAAAGGGCATTTGTACAACAACAATAGCTAAAGCTTCCTGTTTGCCTGCGTGCTTCCTGGCTAACGAGACCTGCTAACAATTTTCTTATTTAGCACACAGAGCTCCTTCAGACTACTCAGTAACTCAGGATCCAAGGACATGTCAATTTTAAATTAATCATAAAAAAMCCCTAACAGTAATGGCACATACTGCACCTGCCCTTCATATTCCTGATAGCTTTTGCAGCTACACATTTCCTATTTCCTTACATCAGATCAGTCTGTGTCACCAGTCTCCAATGAACATGTTTTGAATTTATTAAAAGCCTGATACAAGTGGAATTCTTTCTCGTCTGGCAAAGAGGCAGTCACCGGGACACTTGCTGCTGGCTTCATGACAGGAAATTCATGGTACTTTGTTTGTCCAGTCCACAAAAACACCATCTCTCCCCTCCCATTAGCCCTTCAAGATAATTCTCTCTCCTCCAGAGACTTCTCCAAACAAGTCTGCAAGTCTGCAGTCTTTGGTTTCCTTTCATAAACAGGACACAAAACCCAAGTGCAATTCAGGATACTGTCACTGCCACATAGGCTGCAGTGTTAATCTGGAAAGCTTTGTGAAAAATTCCCTAACCCCTTTTTTCTCCAGAGAGAGAGGCCTATTTTTTTCCATCAGGCATCTTTTGCAATAGGCATAAAACATAAATAAAAAGAAGCCAGACACCAGAGTCCCAGCCGGGGGATATACATTAGTCATGGCAAGGCTAAGAAGGAAGGGAAGGGCAGCTGGCCCCAAAAATCTGGTGTCTGTGCTGATCCACCCCACATCTCACTAACCAGGATTGCCCAATCCCTTAAAAAGACAGAGGCAGCCTTCAGATGTCAGCTGCACTTCCGCTAGTTTGTTTTTTCAACAGCATCTCTAAACATAAGTTCTTCTTCCAAACTCTCTTTGCAAAGTTTTCAGTCTATCTGGACTCACTGTTTCATAAGGACTCTGCTAACCACAGTGATCAAGTACCTCCCAACATTAAAAGCAGCCTCCTAACAGTATATAATGTGGTAAGGCTGCAAACTCCAATCTACAAATGCAGAACAGAAACACTAGAACAAATAAGAATCAAAAGCGTTCAGCTGCCTAAACACTTTTGAAGATGTAGATTTAATTCACTTCTCCAACCACATACAGTGCATGACATAGCAGAGTTGTATCCAAATTCTTGGATTTGGAAGTATCTGCCTAGCTTTAAGGCTTTATTAAGAACCTCCATCACTGCAGTTCAGCAATGGACTGGAATCTGCTTCTATTTATCCCAGCACACATCTGCACCAAGTGATATCAAGGAGCTGGATTTAAACCAGTACAACAGAGCCACCTCCAGCCCTAATGATGTGAAACTGGAAAAAGATACAAACAAATGTCAAGGACTAAAATATTGCTTAATATAAAAAGTCAACTATTTCTAAGTGCACAAACCAAGAAACTAGAGTCTTTGTTGTAAATGAAAGAAAATATTTTTTCAGGGTGTTTTCTGCATATGTAAASATGCTCCTCTTTTTCCTTCTCTCCCTCCTTCGCTTTCTTTCTCACACTCATGTGCACACACACAGTCCAATACTAGTTATGCAGTTCCCAGAAACACTTCTTAATAACTGCAATCATTTGTTCTGCGGTCTGTGCAATCATGATAAATGCATGAACCTTTTCCTTATGAAACTAATTTTCTCTAGACAAACTCACAGTTCCAAAATTCATGTTGGCAAGAGACAATTTATGAGATCCAYAGCAGGTAATATTAAAGTATCTCTGTGACTCCTCGTTCCCTGCTTTGCAGGTAGAAGCTCAAGAGCGACTGTACAAATATTTTCCCAAGAAAAATCCTTTGAGTCGACATGCACATATATAATGAAGCTACCATTTTAAAAAAAAAAAAAAATCTTTATTTCTCCTCATTCATTCTGTTTCTCCTTTAATTTCTACTTATAAATTAGTTCCCAAAATCTTCTTTAAAAGGTATCGAACAATTATTGCTTCTCCAATGAGTTATAGTCTGATGGTGGATATTTGCCACCTCAATTACAGGCAGCCTGACATTCATGCCTATGTTTCCAAATCCTCCACAGGTTTAATTTCTCTTTGGTTATCGTTCATCTTAAAACAAATAAATCCAATAAAGACTAACTGTTTTCCCAGCGAGTGAGCTGCTTGTAATTGGAAGTGGCCCTGAAGCAGAATCCTGATAAAGACACATGAGCTTTGGAGAAATCTGGGTGTGAATTTTATCTGATTTAGCAGCCTAGCCCTATTCTTTTCTGCTATGTAATCCTTCACAAGACTTCACAAATACCAAATTGCAAGGCAGAGGTGCACCTCTGGTAAGAATCCTCTGTCCCTAATACAGTCACCTGTAACTAAAGCAGATATGTTCTTAGATTATATTAAGATAGCTTCATAAAAATACCATATAAAGGAAAAGTTACCAGAGATTCTAGAGGGTGGGTGGAAGACAGCAGTGAGTCACACTCACCAGGAGTAAAAGTGCTGGGCCTCTGAACAGCATTGCTAACGTCTCTGTGGAAAACAGCTTTTCTTAAGCAAGTCAATCGAGTATCCAAATGGCAAGACCAATACTCATTGCTAATATGGAATATCGCAAGCAGCAATCTTCCAAGGACAGTGAGAATCAGTGATTTGGAAATAATTCTATGCAATTAAAGGGTGGATGTTGTCCATTAAGAYAGAAAGATTTCAAASAATATTGGAAGAAAWATCTCAGAATATGTCAGTCTCTTCCTCCTAGGTAAGAAATACATTATGGAAAAATCTGGAAAAATCTTCACTGCASAGCAAGGCAGTTCAGACCAGCAGAAATCATTCAAAGGTGAAAGACAAACTACTTCATTCTCAAAGACACATCAAGAAACTGCTTTCTAATACTTT
This sequence comes from Eudromia elegans, assembly GCA_003342815.1. Classification (NCBI taxonomy): domain Eukaryota; kingdom Metazoa; phylum Chordata; class Aves; order Tinamiformes; family Tinamidae; genus Eudromia; species Eudromia elegans. The sequence goes on from PTEX01000009.1 coordinate 355,209, forward strand.
AAATCCTGATCACACACTCTGTTTAACTTTGAGCATTGAGTAATCTCACTGAAGCCATAGACTATACAGTTTTTCTTGTCAAATACATCCAAAGACTGAAAAGAGACTCTTAAGAAAAGATTTAAAAGAGACTCTTAAGACATGTAAAAAAGCAAGAGTAATAGCTATAATGCATGTAGAAGTATTTCCTACAAAAATGCCTTTGAGTTGCATTCATTTTAGTGAAATCTCCACSACCAAAACAAATTCAAGAAGATAAATCTTTCTTATTATCAGGCCCAACTTACGTATCTGATTCAGGATGACTAACAGGGTGCCTTGCCCTGTGAATAGGCTCCTTTTTGCTCAAAGGGAGAAATGGTGGTGAGAATCTTACTCTTGATAAATTCACACTTTCACAGCATTATGAACAGATGCAAGACAAATTACTTGGTTCTGAGAGAATTTGGTCACAAATCTAAAGGGAAATTCCAATAAAATCCATTTGTGTGACAGGAGACAAGAAAAAGAATTGCATTTGGCTTCAACAAAAGCTTTCTTACCATTATTTTCCTTTCTCCTTTATTCCATCCTTTCACACGTTATTATTTTTTCCATTGAAGTCAAAGTAATCAGCTTAATTTGGGGAAACACAGTAAGAGACCAAAGAAAGTCACACAAGGCAAAGACTTAACCACAAAGTCTTCTCTAACATTCTTCTCATCCTTTCGATGTTCACCTGTAAACTTTTACGTTTCAGAATAATCTAAATGGCATTTCCAAGCCAATACTCTTTGATTCAGTGAGCTCTAATTCACAATATATACTCTTCTACAGCACATTTAAAAAGAGAGACTCCCTGTCTCACCTCCAAAGTGCAAGATCCCAGAGCCAAAGCCAGGTAGGAGCAAGGTGCAAATCACCACTGTAACATCTTTGCAGATTTACTTCCAAAGCCACACCTGAGTTTGACCMAATTTAGGCAGTCCCAGAGCCCTACACAAGCCATGGCAGCCTGATACCAGCTGACATCACTAACTTCTGCCACTTTACCTCTGTTCCCTGCTGCATACCCACAACTAACACTGCTGCTGAACTGAATCATCCAAAGAGACTGTGGATGAAAACTCTATTTCATATTCAGAGTTTTTACACACACTTTCCTTGTTTGCTTTTAAACCTCCTACTACACATTCCGCTTGCATACAAAGGCTGTGGAGAATGCTGAAAATCTCACCTCAAACACTGAATAGCTGCATATCTAGTAGAATTCCTGTACATCAATACCATCATTTATTTCCCAGACAGTTAAAGGATTAGTCACAATAATAGTTACATTCTTAGGGCTGAGGGAAGGCACTGTTGCTCTTTTYCATTTGCTCTCACAGGTACACACGGCTTTAAGTAGAAATAAGCACAGGTGGAGAGACCGTGTGAGACAGCAAGAAAGCACACACAAGAGAGCAGCAGTTCTTCTATACAGCACTGCCACAACCATTAGAAGCAAAAGCAGAATTTAGATCAAGGAGGGCTGCGAGAAGAGGAATTCTGCCCATCGATGCTGTGGATTCCTTTGCATTCTCTTCCAAAGCACCTCCACTCTATCCAAAACCCTCTCCCTTCTTTCACCGAATGAATCACAAATAATACAAGAAAATATTCAGCTCCAATCCTCTACGGAYTGTAGAATTAAATCCTATTTTAGCTTCTTCAGCAGCCTTCTTCAGCTAAAATAGGATTTTGCACATGGCGAACATTTCATGGTTTGTCCACAAACGTCATCTTGTTTATGAATCATCATCTGGCCACAAAGCCAAAACTGTGTTTTGAACTGAATTCCAACCARGGCATCCAAGCAAGTAAAAAGGGTRAAACACAGACCCTCCTTTCACAAGTAAGAGCAGGTGAAAATAATTCTCTGTCCTATCAACCAGAATCATTAACACACCGGTTGCYAGTTTGAATCTGTAATCAAATAGAAACGACATTTAAGCATAGCTGTTTTCTGGGCTAGCAGATCCCTAACCTACCTCAGAAGACTTCCTTTAGGACAGAAGGCCACTTTTGTCACATATGACTATGCTTAACCCCCCTCAAATTGCTAACCAAGGAGTGCTCRATCTGTAGCAACCTTAAGCAGAATATGGCAGAAAAGCAGTTGCCTTTCTCCTACTAGTGACCTGATGAAAGTGTGCTAGTTCCAGATCAAACTCTTAACTTTCACAAGATGGATGACCTACATGGCACATCCTTGGGGAGCCTGGGATTTACCCTCTTGAAATTAGAGCTGCATCTGGTGACAAGACCACTTAGATTGAAAGATCTTTTGTGGTAGAGCTGCTACATAGTTTTGTTACATAATTTTGTACAGCACACAACAGAATTGACTTTCAGGAGAGTATTTGAGATGCTGCTTGTTAATTGAAAAGTAGTAAGTTCTTACACAAACAWACACTTTTCTCTCTTTCTTTTCTTATACAAATATACTCTTTGCTCTCCCTTTCTTTCAGTCAAAGACAGCAAACTCCCATTCTTTACAGCAAGACACTTAACAATAGCTGTCAAATATGGAGACTATAGGAAGATAGAAAACACTGAAAAATAACTGCTTGGTGAGAAGTATCATCCATTTCCAGAGAGACTAAAATAATATTCATTTTAGACAAATTTTGTACACACATAACAGCAGTGCCAGTATCTGTGAATTCCCCCAAGTCAAGAGGTRGAATAGGCCATAAGACCTTTTTTAAATGACTAATAATGTTCTTCAGCAACCTCTACAGGGACTTGCTACTCTGCAAAGGCACTTCACTCATACTAATCCAAATTCAAAAGGAGTTGYCTTAGAGGGTACTACTGAACTACTCAGCAAATGTTTTGAGACGCTTTTTGGTAGCGATACAGCTGCTGCTTAACACTGAAGTAATCATTTTTTAAAAGAATTTATGAGATCGCTCCAAAAGAGTCAATAACTTTGTCAACCAAAGATTTCAAAGACCCATTGGTAGAATATTTCACAGTAACCACAGCATTCGTATGCTCCMAAACGCAGTGCATGACCAATTAAGTGACAGTTGTAGCAACATACTGTATCTGTGAATTACATTGCTCACAGGAACAACTGTGCTCAGGAATGTACAGTGCAAGCAGGAGATAGGTTCAAGATGTTCAAACAGGCTGAATTACATACAGATGTACACAACAGCACATCCAATGAAAATGAATTAGAAGTAGGGACATGCATAAGAAAAATAGATGAAAAAATYATATAATTAACATACCTTGCAGTGACACCTGTTGCTTTCCAAGATAAGAAATCCGGAAGATCAAAGAAGTAGCCTGCCTTCTCCCAGCATGATTCTTGCAAATTCTAACAACAAAAAATTATAAATATAGATATTAGAGGCCAGATATAATGTCTACTTTTAAAAAAAATCAAGAAATCTGCCAGYTATGTTAAATAGGCTTTTCTTTTCCAAACCAAATATTTTGATCACTCACTCTGCCCCACTCACTTTGCAGTTATTTACTACTTCAAGAACTCAGTATCTTCCCTACCAGAGACTAACAGTAAAAAGCAAGTTTCCCAGAAATAATTCATGGAGGCAAAAGTTTCATATTAGTAATACRGGCTCAATTCCCAGTCTGCTGCTGAATATCACAGCAGTCTCAAAGTCAATAGACAACTTATTCAAAAAACATTTGCTTGAAGAACACACTACTTTCTCAAAACATCWATTTTATATTTGATATTTTTGAATTTTAAGTAGAAAAAAAAGCTCTGTGAGCACCAGAACAAGCAAAGCACACAAATTTCTATTGTAAGGTCAGCTGACCTAAGTACCTAAGAATCTGTAAGCTTCCAGTGAAGCTTTCCCTATGGTTGGGACCTCCAGSGTCTCTCAGCTGTATGTATTTATCAGTAAAAACAGGTGTTAAACCTATACTACAACCATATAGCCTTCTTTCAAGCATACAGAGGAGACCCTACCAGCAACCAAYGCAAGCTTAACTATCTGAACTCCATTTTTCTGCAAAATTTGATTGAAATATGTATGAAAGCAATATGAATGACAATGGTAAATGGGAAGATAATTTACCTATCTATTCCAGTGTAACAAAAAGGATRAGAAATCACCATGCTGCAATACAAAAATGCCAATGGCCACCTCTGACCACAATATATTGAAATAACTAAGGAATACCAAAACCAACTGAAAGTTTTTGCTGTCAGCCACAGGGTTCACAAAACAGGCATCTACTGAAACAGAAGATCACTTTAAAAAAATGCCACTAATGTTTTAATTACCAGAAACAGTGACATGTTTGATTGCGTAAGAGCAGCTGTACTAGAAACCCACATTCTAGCTGGGGTCTTTGGGGCAYGAAGCCCAGCTAGGTGGTAACCAGCAACACCAGAACTGCATCCAGCAGGTTGGGTCAGAGTGCTGGAGCAAGGCAGTGTGTGACAGGGGAAGCTATGTGGGTCTTCAGCTCAACACAGGAAATTAAGAGGATGATTTATGTCCTTTTTTGTCTTTGAACTTTCAGACTCTACCTTTTTCACCTACTCTCCACAAGTTTAGGCCAAAACTCTTGTACAAGGTTCAGAGGATCAACTCTTGTACAAGAGCAGAGGATAATTTTAGAGAAGTTAAAGTCTCAAATATTAAGAAAATCTCAGTAATGGGGGGGGGGGGGAAGAGACTTTAACAAGAGACCAAAATTACAGCAGGAAGACATGAATACCTCAGCAAAGGTTCTAATACCTTTGTAATTACACCTTTCTTTGCAAGGCTCTATTTCAAAATAGTCAATGGAAGCAAAGATATCTATCATGACAATTTCATTAGTTACATTATAGAAGTTCCTACTTGTTTTCTGGAGTTAAAATTAACTACATTACTAAGAATGCATACATTAATTCAAAAGATAATTATGAAATACTATTTGGTTCTAAACTTATTTCAGATATGATGTAATTTCAACCCAAAAACTCTTAAGTCCCAGAAAATTACTGGGTTCTTATTAAGTTCAAATAACAAATGACCATAATACAACTTTTTATTATATAAAGCACAAGCTTTAGATATCTGTCACAGATCAGTCAACTTGGACTTACCTCCCTGGTATATGTGAGCTGCTACTCTCATCAGCTTTAACTTCACATGTGAATGCTATGGTGGCTCCATAGCTTAGTACAAAGACCACTCAGCCTGATAATTTGGCAACATATGGCATAAAGTATTAATAACATACTTCATAGTCTTTAAGAAGCAACAGAAATAGATTGGCTATTAATTTAATGTTCATGAAAAAAAGACACTGGATTAAGAATAAATGTCCTCTTCAAAAAAATCTGTTTATCAAAAAAAAACCTCTCTAGGTCCTGTTTCTATTACTTCAAGAATTCCCAAAAGCCACATGCTAGTGACACTAAAATATGTTTTTTCATAAACATCCAAATGATTCATTCATTGTCATCTTGATGCTCTGTCATCACTAATTAGTATAGACAAAAAAAATCATAGTATGCCCGGATGCTTTTTCCAAACAAATTTTAGAATCATCATGTTTTCTACACTCACTGAAATTCATTCTAATTTATTTTCACTCACACTCAGRAATCTGCAACCACATTAAAAGAATTGTGGAAGAGATCCAGGAATTTTCCCAGGACTGTATTCATATCCTGCGACTCACCCTTCAAATGTAGTTGCAAAGAATTATATTCAATCCTTCTGTTTTCCAGGGATACTTATGGGCTGCACTTCCTTTTTCATCTTCTTCTACTTTTTTTAAAAAAGATTGCACCTTCAAATTTCTGAGATCATCACAGATAAACCTATAAATATCAGCCCTGAATATGCYGAGAGCAATGTGTTTAAGCAATATGAAGTGCAATATCCTTTAATCTTCTTAGATGAGAAGGGTAAAGAAAAGGTAGGGGACGGGTGAACTGATAACAGATTTCAGTGAAGACTGAAATCCTCCATTTGTACACTGAAAAACTGCCATAGCAGATGTTCTCACTGTCTGGCTTATAAACTTTGACATGAAATTGGAGAACTTGCATATAAAGATAAATGTATATTTAAGCCTCCCTTGCCTGTTTATTTCTTGGCAAGTCAAAAGATTATCATGAATTCATACTGCAAAATTCCGTAGTGCTATACATATTTGTTCACTTTTAGATTGAATTTAAAAAAACGCACAAACACACATAAATGCACAGGATTTCATGAGAGAAGTTTCATGTGAGTATCTACAAGGACTTTTTGGAGACACCTAGAGGCACATTTCCCTTGGAAAGRCTGAAAGGCACTTTCACACTAATAATTTACTGTTTTGTTAAGCTAATCTGAGTTAACTTATTTTTATGAAGCCTTTTATTTGTACTCTTACTGGGTATGCAATCTCATTTAAAGTTTGTGCAAAGGCATTTTTTTTTCCCCCATTGGAAGTAAAATATGTACATACACCACAGAACTCCCCACTTTGTTACTGGTAATACAGAGTAAACATGAATGAAATGATCTTAAATCTCATAAATACCCTTTGCATCAGCTCCCTTTTGGCTATATGATTAACTAAAGATGGGCTAGAAGCTAAATATCTGATTTAGCCCAGGGTATCAATCTGAATTTCAGGACCATTTACCAGCCCAAACCCACAAATTCAAAAATTATCCTTAGGTGAGTGTTTCAATTCCACATCAGGGCAAAATCCTAGTCATCTGAAAAACCAGAGATAGAGCCTCACCCATTGAACAGTTTGCTTAGTCTAATTCAAACAAATTCTTAATCTCAATCTCTCAGGCAATCCATAATAGTAGGCTATACAGAGGATCAGTCTCTCTAAATTGCAGAAAGCAATTAAATATGCACTCTGTCAAAGCAAGATAGAACAACTGCAGGCTAGCAAGTCACATCCTCATGGAGATGTAAGAAACTGATGTCCTAAATTCCAACAAAACAAGAACCTGAGCTTGGATCTCACTCTTCAGATATGAGATCAAACCATGTGCTGTGGTTACACTGATGGTACCTCAGGTAGGCTCTCAATCCTATCCTTGCCAGAGCCAAAGCTGTAGATAATTTTTGCATCTATGAGTTGCATACACAATAGTTGGTTGAAAAATAACTAACCAAATTATCAGATTCATCCTGAGGCTGCAATTGTGCGTTTTGGAAGCGTGGGGAAYGGAGGCAGCCTGGGAAGTGTTGTGTGATACTGCTGGCAGTGAAAAAAACCTGTCTGGCTGCAACACACTCTCTCTAGCTCCAAGGCACCATCTCAAACGTCTGCAGGTACTTTGAAATCCCAGGCTCCGGAGGTGCCCTTGAGGTAGCACCACAAGTCAGGCAAGAGTTGGAGTCCAAGTCAGACAGAGGGACAGACAGACATAAAGGCTGAACCGTCAGGAGCCCTGACAAGGCAAGAAAATCTGTGTATRTGCTGGTAAACCCACCACACTAACTGAGCTGAGAGATATGGCTTGAAGGCAGAGCAAGTAGGACATATGTGGAGAAGTGGAGGCATTTCAGTCCTGCCAGCTGCTAATCCTGTTTTTGAAAAGCTATTTCAACTTGATTAGCAACTGCAATTGAAAGCTGAAGTCAGCAGCTTAAAGTACAACCTATAAACACATGTCAACAAAAAGCTTTTAGAGAATTCATAGCCTTTCCTAATCCAGAGAGCAATTCTGAACCCAGTAGCTCTGAGCTTAGCCCATTCTCACCTAGCAGGAGTTGATTTTTTTTTCTTTTTAAGGGCAAAATGTAACCAGTCACTTTYAACAAAACAAGAAGTTGCAAAGACAGCAAGTGAGAAGACATGCATGAGCAAAGAAGTGATTGCCAAGCTAATACCAGCATAGCAACTACTCTTCCTCCTCCCACAGCCAGGGAAAGACTTGTTTCAATAATTTCTGAAAATGATCCCACTGGATGGTAGCTGCAAGCCAAAGGTTGACAGAAGGAAGGAAGAACAAGGATATATATAAAAAGGCAGCTGTAACTGCAGATGTAAACAGTAACATAGAGAGACATCACTGGGCAATATGCCAGAAAAAGTATAAAGAAAATTATTCAAGAATTATCAATCTTTAGTGATTAATTGCAGAGGGATGACGTGCTTGGCATTCCCTCTGTGAAGTGATTTTCTGCTAAATGGAGGCTCTTGTTTGCCCTTATTCTCCTTCTTAAAAAATGAGGTGCAAAAGCACAATTTAGAAAGACTGCATCTCATTTGGAGGCAGTTACCAAAGAAATACCTACCCCTAGTCCAGAAATCCCCACCCATTTAGAAAATGCTACAGTGCCTCTGATTTAATGACAATAGTATATTTTACAAATAGCTGATTTGTAATGTCATTACTATGAGGAAAACATAACAAATATCCTTTTGTTTTGGCACAGGCCATAATAAATCTTCCATCTAGAAATCAGTAAACATGGTCCTTCTGATACCTCTGGGTGGAAAAACAGCATAGCAAGCTGATCCTAGAGTTGGACAAACATACGTACATATATTTTCAGAGTCCGTATGCATCTACATGAATCTACAGATGTCAACACTCCCATCCAGTTAGTGAGCATTCTGCTTCTCTAGCCAAAGTCAGCATAACACAACCTGCAGAGCAAAGCCTTAAAAAAGAAAAGCACTTGCAACAACAAAAGTGAAGAACTACTGCAATAATGTTTTGCCTGACAATTCTAAACGGTGAAGAAAGTTGAGGAAATACCAGACAGGAATTAATTTCATCAATTATTTTGAAAGACTGGAGATGCAACYCAAGACTACTTTTTTCTTATTGAAGTACACATTTAAAATTATCTTACAGGAAGACCTTGTTAGAATTATCTATCTGCTAATTTTTGAGTATTTGTGAAAGACTAATGAATATTTCTTCCCATTCCATCTTCAGCTCATGTTCTTAGTGATCATATTTCCAAGCCAAATGTGATAGTGTTCATGGGGAAAAAAAAAATCATATGCATGTTTTGCTTTAGAGTACAGAATTAACACTGGGGACTACTTATCACCACAGAGGGTCAACACAGCCACAGGAATAGAAGATTCTTCAAGGTGGATTGCAAATGCTTGCATTTTAGCAGACCATCCCATACACTATACAATTCAATTGAACACCTACTGCAAATGGCTGTCCCCTAAAAGCAGATTCCACTTGCAATGATGCCTATGTCTTATCAACATCTATCTGTAACCTCAAACATGTAGACTACCCAAATGATCTTAGGCAGACTAACTAGTTATTAGCACAGGGTAAATCAAGTCAGCTCCCACCAAGCTAAACTGAATCTAAACCCCCATAGTCCAGATTCTTAATTTGAAACTAAACAGGAGAGAGGGAGAAAGAATGGAAAGAACAAATTCTGAAGTCTTTGGTTTCTAGTATGGAAATTAAGGAGATGACGTACATGCAAAATAAAATATTATATGGAAAAGATAGTAAAAAGGCAGCATTTGACAGTAACTTGTGACTTGGAGGAAAGATTCCAATGTCCCTCTGCAAACAAATCCAAGTCTCAAACATTAACAGGAAAGCAGCAGGAGGTAAGGACCAGCATCTACCTCTTGCACAGTGAGATCAGCTCATTTCTCACGGTGAGTGAGGTCATCTTCAATTCTAATAATGAAAAGGTGATGGAAATGGAAAAGAACAGTTAGGTCATCATGGCCCTCCCCCAGTCCTCCTCACTCCATTACCTTCACTGAACTCAAGAATAGATTTACTAAGCTATGTTCTTTACTGTTACCTTTTAATTGTTCAGATGAAAAAATTTCAGTAGTAGAACTTCCTTTCCTTGAAGGGATGTGAGACCATTTGAAAGCTAATGAAACTGCTAAAGTGACCTCTATCAGATCCTTCCTCAGAGATGCCAAGTTTTTCAATACTACCATTAGGATGGTCCAGGGCAAACAGTGAGAAGACATTTTGCCAAGATTCCCCTTAAGTGCAAAGGCAACATCTCCTAATGTGCCCTTCCACAGACAGGCTAACACAGTGGAAAGTGGGAGAAAGGCTTTGATGATAATACACACACTATTAACCTAGTGATATAAGAAGAACAGGCGATACAGAATGAATACTTTCACTTACTTCCAGAAGTGTACCTAATTTGTTTCCTAAATGTCCAATATCCTAAGTCAACAAACTTTAACAAATTAATTACAGTCACATTCATGCAATTTACCTTGTATCAGTAAAACTGCAATTTCATATGATAAATCCCAACATGGAACATTGAAGTTAGTGGACCATCCTGAATATCTATAATGTAGGCAAATCTTTTCCAGTACTTCCTTTTTATGATCAGATGATTATTAATTACTTTTTCTTATTCAGGTTAGCCCAGCCTCCTGATTGCAGTTAGTTATTTTACCATAAATTTAGATATAAAGTGGTCATTTTCCCCACTGCACTGTAGCTGCAAAACCTACATAAATGCAAGCAGACACAGAACCAAAGGGCAAGGACATATGGGGCAAAAGTAGCAGAAAAATATGTTTACTTCCTAGTGAATACAAAAAGTTCCTGGGAGCTCAAGGCAAAAGTCAACAGTGCATCTTTATAAGCTCTAATGTGCATGCTGAGCTGTAGCATGACTGTACAAAATGTAGATTTGCTTTTGAATGGCACATGCTGCAGCCATGTCATGCTTTCTGACCAGAAGTTTTCCAGAAATGTGATGCCCACACAGAGAGACAAAAGTCCCAAGTACATCTGAATTTAGATTTCATAAACACTCCTTCCACTAGACTGACTAAAGATCTTTTGTTGTTGAAGATAAGCTGATTTTCTTGAAGTTCCCAAATTCAGTTCTGATTAAGGTTAGTCAGAGAAGAATGTGCCCAACCCATTCTTTGCATTAAGTTCTTAGGATGTTGTTAGGAAATCATTAAACCTTTCCATGTAAGCCCCCTGCTAAGGCTGAAGTGTAAGCATACATTTGCATTAATACACTTCCTGATAACACATCCTCAATGTAGAGGAGTCTAGCATATGCTCACAGTGACCTCACGAGAAGATGGATTTAGAAAATACGAAAGAAATAAAACTTCACATGTATTTATTTAGGTTCTTCTTCCTGTTAGACGTGCAATGATCTGCTAGTGAGGCAAAGTCAAGATGTATGAGCAAACCCCATGTCATCAAATAAGGAGTTGCTCCAGCACATGTAYGAGCTGGGCAAACCACTCAGTGACTGATTGCTGGGACCAGTGATGCAACTTCATGTCTTTTCTAACAGCCTAGTTGTAGCCGAAGGGCTGGAAATAGTTCTAGAAAGACTAAGGTCTGTTTTGAGAAATAAACAGGCCAATTGTAGGTATTTGCAGAGGCCAAGAGAAAATTCTGTGAGCATGCTATACACTATAGCAACAGAGGTTGGGGAAATTTTACAGGGATCTAATTTTAACGCAACTCCTGTGAGGGCACTGCCCATTGGGCAAGCAGTAGCTTGATAGGAAAAGTTATTTCACATGCAATAGAGGAAGCATAGGCAGAGGTGAGAATTTAAATAAGATAAATAAGCTACTCACATCTGTAAGATACATTGGAATAGTAATCTTTTTGGTATAATAGTTGGTGACAGTTGGGAGTCAGGAAGCTTGGAAACTGAGGGCCATGACCAGTCAGGCACACAGTGCAGGCAGACACATTGTAAACTTTCCCGGGCAGCTCTGCTGACCAGCTCACTCCTAATGCACAACGCCCATAACAATCCCATTTTGGCCCTCTTCTTAGCAGCATCAAGGGCCACATTATTCAAGAGTCTAATTTTGTGCCCTTGAAGTTCCCACCTAGCCAACTGACTCAGTGTGTGGCCTCTGCAAATCACGTATAATCCCGTTATTTTTTGAGTAGCAGGGATCAAAATTAAATAGAGGCACCATGGTAGTTCCAATTTCGACTGTGCAAGGTTTTCAAATACTCTCAGTTAAATAATACAAAATAAAAATAAAATGTTTCCTCTGCCTTCTGATCTTGTGAATCTCCCCAGGGATGTAGAAACCAAGACTTCTTTTTGCCAGTTTGTGGATTAGCACTAGTTTATGAGATAGTGATGCACTCTGAACAGCCTATTTTCTCCCAACGTGTTTTGAGCTAGATTGAAATTTAACTCAGCCTCCAGGAATCGTGCAGCTTTGGCAGGAGGGAAACATGCTAGAAACAGAAAAGAAAGATGATACAACTCAAAGACACAAGGGAAACATTCTGTAATCTTTTGTAGGTATTTTTCTGACCATGCCATCAATACCTCTGTGTCATAGCTTACTCATCTATAAAAAATTAATACTAAAGAATCTGAACAGACTTAATTAATTTACTATTTGCAAAGCTCTTGAAGGTATTCCACTGAGTAGAAAAATATGTGCAAGCTGGTGTTGTAACTCTTATTCAGAGAATGTGACTTTCAAAGTGTCTCCTTGGCACAAAGCCAAAACAAGGGCAAACACGAGAAGAGTTTTTCTCTTGAATTAYGTGAAGGTAACTGTGAGAGACTGAAATGAACCTTTGCCCCTAGTCCTAAAACTCAGGTAATTCAGAGATACATTACTGTGACTGGCACTTAGAAGATCCCCTCTTATCATACAGTTTTCACCCTCCTATTTTCCAGAGGACTATTCCCTAGTCCGCTCATTTTGATTCAAGCAGGGAATACTGACTGGCATGTTGGGTAAGGAGAATCCTATTTCCTACCCACCTGCTCCTAGAGGCAACAAGAGCGCTGTGACACTTGCTCTCCCTTTCATATCACAACAGTAATGTGAGAGGGCTTGGGGGCTGTTACAAAGACAGCATCTGTGGGTGGCCACATCAGAAAGCTCAACAATCTGGTCTTCATAAATAAGGCACTTGCCTGATCAGTCAGGCACTGGTATTTCAGATTTCTCAATATACTAATATTATATTTTATTATTTGTAAAATAATACTCATAGGAAAGTATGGATCAGGTGGATGGAAAGTGGATGAAGTTATGAAAAACTCAAGTTATTCTTAATATCCATATGTCAGCCCAAAAGACAAAATTTAAATACGAGACAGAAGTAGAGTTCAACATTATGAACAGAGTAGCTTCCCTTTACAGATGTTCTATACCCTACAGAGGGGACGGAACAATTTAGAATCTTTTTTTGGGATGCTAAGGAAGTTCTGACTAACTGCACAACTCCTCTAGCACCAGCCAAAGACATCTCACATTCTATCTCTGCTGGATGCACGGCCTCAAAAGCAGTACTTCTGGCAGGGATACGCAGTTTTGAGATAGTGCTGCTTGCATATAGCAAACATCCCTCCCCAGAAGTAGCACCCTAACCCCTACAAGGACATGCTGCTACAGTATTTGGAGCAGGAAGTAGGACAGAACCCAGTCCTAGTACACTTCCAGGCCACATTCATCGACTGCATTGAACCTTGTACATATATTTCATCTTAAAATTGTGTAAGAAGGGCATATGAGATATTTTGGCCAAGAAACACTACATCTAAATAAACAGAGATACATGTAAATAACCTACAGAAAAAAGAGAATCTCAAAATACTTTTATTGCAACTTAAGCTTGGCCTTACTTCACACTCCTTTGGGATCAATCTTAAGACTCCTTTTAATGACACAGGAACAGTGCAGGTTAATGCTGAAGACTTATTTCAGAAATCTCACTCACAGAAATTAACAAATACACTATGAACCTTTAGTAAAAAAATATCGCAATGTTAGCTGTACTCACTTCCTTGATCCACAGCAATTTAGGTGGCTGCATTTCCACAGACATTGTTCCCCCAACATAGCTCAAAACCTTGTGCTGTGTTTGATTGATTCGGTCCACTTGACTGACTGCACGATGGTCCATCCACATAATAACATTCCTATGGTTTTGTCCTTGGGGAAAAAAAAGAAAAAAAAAAAAAAGTTATTTTAGTTCTGCTTAAACTCTTTCTTAGTACTGCAAGTTGCTAAGGCTCTAAGCAGCTTTACACTTTCATTAAAAACTCAAATAGAATTTTCTTTGATAATCCACAGTAGATAGACAAAGATAACATCCTGGTCCCTCGGAGACCATCTTAAGAGATGCGGCTCACTGAGCATCCCAGCTGAAAACAGCCAGGCTTGTGACTGCCCAAGAAAAGTCATACTCTTGTATAGCATGTTGCATTCAAAGCCAAGACTTTTGTTCAAGTAAATATATCTATTTTAAAACATATAAGAATCCTGTAAACAGGATTATGAGAATTAAAAACATAACAAAATCCAAGCATTTAATTATAAACTGAAACAAATGCAATCAATCAGCTAGATAGACAGCTACAGGGATTCTCTATCCTCTTTCATTTTTACGGTAAGAATCATCCTAAATGCTTTCAGAAATATCATTTCATAGAGTAGTTTGTTGAAATGCTTTCATTTTAGAGGTGAAAGAACAGCATTTGGAAGTCTGCATAACACATCAGAAGAAGCAGCAAAGACTGTTTCATCTAAGTTTACTCCCAAAAGTCTTTCCAGACAGGCGGAACAGTAATTCAGGAGACACTTCAGAGTCCTGCCTTGTCGAGTGCACAGCAAACTCAACCTCACAGGACAGTCACACTCATTATGAAGACAAGCCACAACTATGAGACACCCAAATATAACCAACATGGATTCAAATATAACCTGAAACTGTATGACTGCCTGAAACCAGATAAATACATATTCATATCAATGATACTGTATTCAGTGTGTTTCCTGGCTTTTTATTTAGCATTTAACAACAATGTTGTGTATTTTTTTTTTCTGTTTGTACATTTCCATTCTTTGGGATATCAGAGAATAGGAAATCAAAACTGAATTTGATTCAACTGACCAAAATAGCTCCAGATACCGTGAGACATTGAACAGATAATCAGAGTTTCTCAAACTGAAAAATAAAAGTATATTTATCTTGTCTAAGTTTAGCAAAGGGCAAAGTTTTGGTGTTTTGTTTGCTTTCTAAGACTGATAGGAGATGACAAACGTATCTGAAAACAGAAAAGGATCATCAACACAACAGAATTATTATTATGGCTATGTAAGTCCTGATTGAGTTCAAAGCTCATCTTAGTTGGGATTCTCTGAAAAAAGATCCGTAACTCAAATTTTTCTTGAGTCTTCTGAATTATTTACATAAAAAATAATTTAAACGTGAAATTTGCAAACACAGCCTGGTCTTTTTCTAAAGTTTAGCTCTCCTAGAAAAAGACAGAACACCAGTGTAATGAGATACATAAGCTGAACTTCTTGCCTGCATCTCCACMAAAAAGTAAGCAGTTAAAGGACACTAACACTACATTTTTAAAATTCCTTTAGCCGGCATAGATGGGCATTTACACACACAATAAAAGTAGTGAAGTCTGAGGGAGGAGAAAGCATCTAGGAAAAAAATGAACATAGATTTTCTTTTAACTAGCAGGCTCTCATGGGACGATAAATGAGTTTGATCCTAGGATGTCAAATGTTCAGCCAAGCAGTAAATGATTCCTGTCTTAAAATTCCTTTGCAGCAAAATTAAGAAGAAAAAAAAAGGAAGAAATCAGTTATTAAGAAAAGAGTTTCTGTCACCTTTATCTTCAAGATGCAACCCTGTAACTTGGCATTGGTGGTGAAATTTGAAGTTCATTCATGTCAGTGGCAAAACATGTTCAGTAACACTAATTACTGTGTTGGAATCCTACCTTCGCAATTGACTGCCAAGGGTTGGAAGTGCTTATCCACAACAACAAGGGAACATGTAGCATCAAAACCAAGCCCTCGAATCCGTCTGGCATCTACTCCACAGACAACCCTCTGTGAACACATTCAAAACACATTTGGATATGAATATATCTATAGATACGCAGCTAATGTGAACTAATGAGAAGAGAGAATGGGTCTAAGTTATGATTGCAAACACAAGCTCCAAAATTTCTGAGATTCAGTGTACTTAAAAAATTCTGTCTGAATGTTAATCAAAAATCAAACCAAATTACCATGAATTCTTTGGTTTTCAAAAATGGATTCAAAGCACCATGAAAAGTTCTTTAATAGCTCTTTTGTCTTATTAGCCACAACTCTGGATAAAAAGCATGAAATACAAGTATACCATACAATAAAGGTAGCAGAAAACTAGCAATGCTTATTTTCTTCATTTTCCAAAAGCTCTGAGCTGGGATGGATGTGAAACATGGACACAGGTTTAAGGCMAAGTATTTCCTTGGGTTACATCATTTGATCCATAAGCAGTATGAAAGCACCCATCTTCTGGAACTGCTTTGGCAAAATCGTTCCATTGGTTTATTTTGTGTTGTCGCACTGAAAGGTTCCAGAAGACAAATTTATATAAAATTTATACCTGCTACAGCTTCTGTAGCAGCAGCATTATCTCTGCAACACACACCTTTCTGAAAACTCTGCTATCAAGAGTTTGCAGAGGATGCTTTTTAGAAAATATTCAAAAGGAAGATCACCAATCCAACAGCTCTGGACTTTGTGTCTTCCAGAAGTACTGAAGGAAAAAAAAAACATGGCACTCACATGAGTTTATGGTCAAATGGGGTTGCAAAACACCTAAGTAGTAAGATTATCATTATTTTAATTAGAGTTGCCATGATGCCAGTCTCTTATGGGCTCTTTAAAGTTACAGTTCCAGAGACCATAGTTTACTGATTAAATGCAAAAGGCTACATTTAAAGTGACTCAGAGCAAGAACAAAGTAATTTTCAAAGAGAAATGTTAAATAAACAGAATAAAAGAATGGCTCTGATTTAATATCTAGTTTCCTTATCACTCCTTTCACTCCTCTCTTTTCCCTCCCTCCCCCCTCACCTCGTCTCCTTCATCTCAGGGTACTTGCTGCAGAGCCAAGCTCATTAATGTTTGAAAAGGCTGATCAATAAGGAGAGAATGGGTGAACTGTCCATCTGCAATTACCAGGCATCTCATGAATATTTAAAGAATCAACCTAGGAACATGGAATGGGTTGTGGCTTTATTACAAAGGATGAAACGGTCTCCATATACTTACCACCAAGCAAGGTAACTGATTTACTTTTACCACCAGCATGTGCAGGTAGATGCTTGAACCAAAGGGTACAAAAAGACAGATATTCCCTCATAGTAACATTTATTTCAACCTATTTTTATGCTTGATACTGCCCACAAATATATGCAATTTATTTTGGTCTTATAATACTCTATGGGCAACTTAAGCAGGACCACAAATGGCCTTCTATGAGGTACCATACTCAAAACAGACTACCATCTTTCTAAAATAGATCGKACTTTCTGACTCCACAGCAATAGAGTACACATCATCAAAAATAATGATTTACCAGGTTCTGAGCAATCTTGATTCCCAAAGATCTGTTTTGGTGCTAGAATACACACCAGCAAAACAAAACTCTTAGACATGAATGCTCGAGGCAGTGGAAAGTCCTCCCTCTGAACTAACAGTGCAAAGGGAGGACTTTGGTTCTATTCCCAGTTGTATCACAAGCTTTTTTCATAACTTGGGGCATCCTGCAACCCCACTGAACTTCATCTCCTTACCAAAAAAACAGACATCAATAACCAGTATTAACCATATTCTAAAAGTGTGTGCACAAGGATAGAGCATGTGGAGAACCAAATGGGAATCATCGCCCAGTGACTGGAAGACTTGAATCTTTCAAAACTTGAAGTGCTACCTGYGACACCTTTCCTTGGTGCTCTGTGTTTTCACATACCTTTGTGACTGAGCAACAAGCAGCCCATATGTCAGAAGAGGATTGTTCATAGTGATCTGTTTGGGGTTCCCAAATTTGGATTGGTTGATCTGCATGTGCCACTACTGTCCCAAACTCATCTACCAAAGCTGCACGAACACTTGCTGATCCAACATCAATTCCAACATAGTAATTTACTGCAGCCTCCTTCTCACTGTGCATTTTTACTAAAACCTGTAGGGAAAAAAAAAGGGCAGGGGGTGAAATAGTGGCTTTAAAAACACAGATAAAATGACTGATGATGATGAAAAGTGTTGAATAGGACAGTGCAAATACTGTCTAGGCACTCTGCTTGATAACTTTTGCTGAAAGTCTTCATACAACAGTTTTAATTAATCTGCCTTTCCAAGTCTCGCACCAGTTGTCCTGGTTTTTTTTGTTGAACTTTTGCTTTTAAGTGGCACAGAAGTTCCTGAAAAGCACTGTGAATTTGCATTTAATACAYACGCTAGAAAATGCATGCACTCAATGAAGGCACTCAGCAGTGGTCACACAATATCATGTCTAAATGAAGTGAAAAAGAAGGAGGGAGATAGGAAAGTATATAGTTCCAAGAGCAACAGGAATTGGGAGCTGGTATCTTGCACAAAAGAGAAAGCTCGATGCAGAGACTCCCAGGGTTTTCTGACTTTTGGCAGGTCCAGGCGCTACTGATACCTGACAAGCTGGATTCACCTCTGGATAAGACAGCAGCACCTCCTGCTCAGGAAGCAGGTAGCCTCAGCACCAGAGATGCCATTGTCACAGTGCAAAGAAATTAAACTCTTGAAATTGTGAGTGGTGGGACATACCTGGCTTACTGAATCCTGAAYTCAATCAGAACTGAATCCTGAACGCAATCAGTCAAGCGCTGCTGTCTTACAGGGCAAACAGCTAATAGATGGTATCTTACTTGGATATGACATAATAAGTCAGGCTGGATTTCTGCAGAAGTTTGCAGATATCTTCTCCCCCTAAAAACTTTAATGACACTGATAATTAAAATAACTAAGTGACCATTCAGCACAGACTACCTATTACCCATTTTTGAGACTCACAAATTAATAAAACAAAAACAAGACAAAAGAAAAAAAAAAAAAAGAGTGCTTAGCTTGTCTAGGGAGCTTTTAATGAGCTATCTTCCTTCATTCCACATAACTTTACAGCTTGAGAAAGAAAACTGCTGAAAATGTTTTCAGCATGACAACATTAGAGCAAATCTGTCTCTGATAACATAAAAGAATGAAGTAAAACTAAGTTACTTGATTAAATTATTCACAATGAATTGCTTGCTTCACTACATTATATTTTAATAGATGACAATTACTACAGCAGCAAAATCACTGTACTTAATTTCTTGGATTTAAAGAGATTTTCTCAGATTTCAATACTAAATGCTAGTCTTAATTAATGATTAACATTTACATTTTCATCCATCTAGGAGAATGCTGAGAGTTGATACAAAGTATTTGACAGGTCAGATAAGCACTAAGTCTGGTGCTTATCTGAATCTCCTAGCAGACTTCTGAAACAAAAACACAGCCTGGTTATTTATTTTCTGATTTCCATAAATGAACTGATGAACTATAAGTACAYAGTATTTACAGAGCATCAAAATGACTATACCTAAAATAAATCCTATCTTTCCGTAAGTGGCCTGGCTTACTTTGTACATGGAAGATGGGCTGTTCAGAGGGAGGGACATRGGCAAAGGGGTGAGGTTTGGAAAGCCCAACACTAGAATTACTGACATTACTCACACCACAGAAAACTGCAGTACCCACTCATCTGTCTACCAAAAACAGCTGACCATCCAGGTAAATTCTACTCAATTCTGGAAGCAATGCTTTTAGCTTTTGTTTTTAGTTTTCTTTAATGAAGCATCTTGAGTACAGGTCTAGATCTATCGCTGGATGTTGGTTTGAACACAGTGCTGTTACAACACGGTAGCTATTCACCTTGCGGGTTTGCTTGTAACCACTGCTGTTGATAAGGCATTACAAATTCTTTATTACTGAGGTCTAGAGGCAGCAGGTGGAATAATTAGAAAATGCAGGTCCCCACCTCAGAAYACTCACAATGCAAGCACAGGACTGGGTAATAACTAAGCAGTGTAACAGCTGAGTTACACTGTTCGAAGCACAAGTGAAATTTTGGCCCAAGCCAACACCTTGGCTAAAGAAAACTACCCCTATACCTTTAAACAGTTTGTGGAAATGTGGCTAGTCTGTGGAGTTCTGTAATCACGACCTGTACCACACTATCTTTGCCTGAATCCATCACTTGCTGCTTAGACTGCTGCTCCACTGCCTGGAGTCAGGAATCTTCTCTTTGTTCCAGGTCTGCACAGCACCAGCACAAGGGAGCACAGGGCTATCAGAGAAGCTTGAAGCAGCCCCATACAAACCCAAGGCAGGGATCACACACTGTTCTGCAGGTACCAGGGTCACTGAAGGAAGTTGTACAGATTGTTAGTTTTTAATAATACTGGAGACTAGAAAATCAAAACTGAAGAGCATGCTGCAGTACCAATGGGAATACCAGCTATCGGGTTCAGCACACCAGTCCTACCCAGTAGATTAGCTACAATACACACTCGTCAAGTACAGTCATCTGCTCAAGTGCTGAGCAATCAGCTAAAAATATGCTCTGCGGTGAGTCTAATCCTTAGGAAGACTGGAAAGAAAGCTGGCTTTATTTTTTGGTCCTGCCTCTATGACCTGGTCAGACTAACAAAGGTTAATGCCTCTGTGACAGGACRGGTTTCCTGATACCAGTGATTAATACTACATTATGGGTTGGGGATACTTAGAGCGCAGTGCATTAGCCCTCGGCTGTAAAGAGACTTGTAAGACACTCTTTTCAACAAATGATGTTCACATTGTAATTCTGCACTCTATTTCCTTAAACAAAGTTTAGCAGTCTGGCTGCAGATGATGCTAGCTACTTGCTAGAAATTTTACTGTGAAGAAATTGTACAAAATAAACCATTCCTGATATTATCTCACAAATTTCCCTGTTTCTCCCACTTTGGCAATGCTCCTAACTGCTGACTCATAAAAAGAAGAAAATAAACCACAAGTCTCTAAGCAGATTTTTCTTCTCTTTTCCCCATCCATCCTCTTTTTTTACATAGGCGCGTGTTCTTACATGCTTTTCATAAAATACAGATAGGAAAGGAATACAGATACATCCTGCCTCCCTCTCAYACACACAGTATTCCAAATTTTTATTTCCCTTCCCTGTATGGCAGCCTTGATTTCAGCCCATTAATGTGTTTTTGCCACTTTGAGAGCAAATTTAACAGATGTTAGAGAATTAAGCTCATAGTACCTCCTACTCAACACTTGAAATTATGGCTTTGCACTGTTTTTTCCCACAAACATTTGAAACCTGGAACCCAATCAACTCATATAATGTTTGTTGGGTTTTTTTTTTCTCTTTACTAAGCAACCAGGGTGCACATGGTAGTACGGACAGACTTCACAGGAAGCAAAATTTGTTTATGTGCCCATGCAGTATATGCCACTCTCTATGAATATGCACTATTTTATTTCTGCAAATTGATTGACAGCTAGCAAGGAACAGTTCAGTGACAGAATCCAAAACCAAGAACTACAAATCCATTTAAACTGCTCTTTCTCTGAATAAGGCTCAGCTATATTTACAAATCCATTCTCCAATACCTTATAGAAACATGCTAGAAGTAAATATTCTTTGTTTCTTCAAGTATAGCAAAAGCCCTCTGAGTTACTGAGGCTGTTCAAAGTCTAATGTCTCTGCAACAGGATATGATTTGCTTGCAAAACCATCACTTGATGCCAAGGGTTTTGCTAGAACTCCAGTCACTTAGGATTTCACCTACTTGTCAACCGAATCCACATGAACACACTATCTTCTTTATCTCATAAGTATAACCAATTAAAGTCTCTACCTAAGAGCAATGCTTGAGAAACTGGGAACTCAACAGTGAGGTTTGTGGAAAGTATCTTGTCAAAGTACCTTATGAGTTTGAGGATGGATGTTGTGATCCAGTTTTGTTTATAAAAGGTTCCTTTGGTACAAGAGAAGATTGCAAATCAGAAATGAGACTCCTCATCGAGTCCAGAACTAGAAGAAGGTCTCAGTACAAACTTCCTGTCTTGGAATCCTGTCACAGTTCCCTGCCATGTCCAAGAAATAATATTTTGCATTTATGGGGTTCTTAGCCTCTGCAATAAATACGATTTTGGGAAAAGCAGTAAACCAATCACAATCACTTGTCAAGGAACAATATTTCTAAATATTCCTCAAAACATTCTATGCGTGTATGACGCATATATATACACCATTCCAAGCAGTGGATAATACCACTATACTATCTACCCCTGAAGTACCTAAGTTGAGAAGCTATTTTTTTTTATTGTTGTTTTTCGTCTTCTTTCTCAATTAGCAGAAATATAGAGAGACTGGTCTATGACGGCACCTTCGTTAGCCACAGCATGAACAGATGATGATGCTTCTGCATTTTGACACACCAAACAGCGACACAGTATCTGACAGCGTGGGTAGAGTCCTGCAGCCATGAAAAAAGGCCCCAGAACTTAACACAGATCTGCCTGTCAGCTGCAGGATTGGGGCCTCATATTTACATGTTGTTATTTGGACTGCTAAGCAGAAGGAGAGGGAGAGAGAAAAACAAAGTTAAAAAGACACATCGAACTTGACCATATTATTCCATGACTTTAGCAGCTAAGGCAGAACATGAAGCCAAAATTTCTTCCGAGCACTAAAGCAGCAAATCGCAGCAGGGACAGAATGGCTTTTCAAACAAGCATTTATGATCAAAGGCCTGCAGCATATGATAAATATTTATATGGCCCATTAAATAATAGTCTGTATAAATATTATTCAAAATGTGTGTGCTGAAAACCACAGACTTCCCAGTTTATCCTAAAACATAGGGGTAGCTTTCCCACATTGGCAATGAAAAAAAAGGGTGTGTGGGGGAAATGTCATTTGCAAGATTATTCATTTAATTAAAAAAAAAAAATCCTTAACACTGTTTACTTTAAAAGGAAGAACTACACAATGAGATGACTGTTTCATTACAACTGCTGAACTAGTTTGCCTTACCTTGCTCAGTGATTATCAAATTTCCAGGACATACCTTTCTGTTAAGGCTATAGAACAAGAGGGCTGCACACTTGCATGCAGGCAGGCTCACACTCAGCAGATATATTTATCAGCTACCAGCACAGATTGTGTGGAAGCGTATGCTTAAGTAYGGGGAATTATGAAGGACTGACACGTCTGTGAGTTAAACTTTGATCTTTGGAATGCTGCAGGCTGCCCAGACATAGAGATCACRGATAAACAGAGTGTTTTTAGTAGTGCAGCTGTGCTTTTCTACAGATTACCAGGAAAAAGATCAATGGGYAATCAAATTAGGCTGCAAAACCTTAATATGAAATGATCTAAAACTGTTAAATAAAAGCTACTTATCGATTGTAGAAAGGAGATAAAATGAAGGAAGCATTTTAAGCACTACATCAGAAATTCAGCACTTTGTTGTTTTTTTAGTTAATAAATCAACAAAAACTGGCCATAGAGTGGCAATCTCTTCTTGAAGACAGTGAACTCCCTTTCCTCTTCCAGGATCTTCAATTCCTGTTTGGATGTCAGGAGACAAAGAACGTGCATGCCTGCGTGGGAGAGTGGGAGCAGATGGGGAATTCTAATGCTGTGTTGAAAAGCAGCACTAATATAGAATAATATCCTTAAATGCCCAAGGGACCAAGCTTTTACTATCAACAAGCATTTCTTTTTTTCAGTCATCTAAAAGTAAACAAAACAAAAACAGAGAACAAAAGCACACCTCATCTCCTCTTTTCCCTTCCCAAAACAAAAATATAGACAACGCGTGAGACTTTGGAACATGAGGACGATGTCAGCAATAACAAAAATGGAATAAACAGAAGGCAAGCTAGGGAAAGTATGCTACTCAGTGCTGTCTTAACCAAACCCAAACATATCCAGTTAGTTTCATCCAATTTCTGGTAAACTCTGTGGAGCTTTTTCACATGTTAAAACAGGGAAAGGCAGCTGACGTAATGTAAGAGACCCCATTTCAGTAGTAGAACTGGACTCCCAACTCTCAATCRCATTATACATAGATTGTTCAAACAAAATTTTATAACATTGGCTCAATAGATCCCACCAAAGGACTGAATATATTCCATTATTTTCCACTGTTTATCTCCTTCTCTCTCTGAMTTATTCACTATCTACTAATACTCTTGTTATGTCTTTCTATATCCTTTTTTCCTCCTAGTCGTCAAGACAAAGCCTTTTTCCCTTTCATTCTACCTTTTGCATTTTAAGTATTTTCTGGACAAATTGCTTCTATCTGCACTTACACAAAACAGGGCAATCCTGGGATAACTGGGTGTAACTAAGTACAGAATTGGTTTTCTAAAGCCATTCTGAAACAGATACCATCACCCTAAGTCACTTGAAACAACAGACAAGCAACACAGAAGCTGAAAAGTTACAATGACTAAAGCATATTATGCTATGAAATGAGATCCAAAGCTTCTACTGCCTACACAGAAATCTCACTTATGAGCAGCAGAAAGTTATCAGCATGACCACTGTCAACAAATACCACACTATTTTAAATGTGCAACAGATTTGTTGTTGCTTCTCTTTATAATCTCCTCTACAAGAAAAATGTACTAAAACAGAAAATTGTGCTGTCCTCCTAGTTCCTCTCTTGAACTAACCCTGAAAAAGAAAGCCCATAGTACTGCTGATCAAGCAAGAGCAATTGCATCCTGCACCTTGACTGAAGGAATGAGCATGGCTTCACTGGGCAGAATCAAAGGTCCAATTAATACAGTACCTTGCCACTAACAGCAGAAGCCACAAGAAAGGCTTAAATTTGCACTTTTCATAGTCATAGTCCCCAGTCTTCAGCTAACTATAGCAGGGGCACTTCCTGACCCACAAATTGTATCTTTAAGATAAAAGACCATGGGAGCTTTTTCCTCCCTGAGTTTGTTTGTGCTCTTTCTCAATCCAGGGAAACCTCTGCAGCTACAAAACACTAGTGCAATGAGTTACAAAGCTTTAACTACATGCTGTTACCAAAAGGCCATTTTGCTTGGTCTCAGCCTGCCTACTGTTAACTTCATTCTATGCTCTGAAGGGATGTTCCTGAGCCACAAAGGACATTAAGCACTTGTTCCATATTTACCTTTTCCACATGTTTTTGTTTACACTGGCATCCAGAATTGTCTCCAGAATGCACATCACAGCTACCTAGAGATCATGCATGATGAACTCAGCTCTTCATCTTCAGGTGCCCAGAAAGTCCTTTAGTCCTTTTTCTGCTCTCTCACTGGATGACCTGTTCACCAATGTGGCAGCAATAAGCAGCATGCAATGAGTGGAAGACATTTGGAAGGGRGATAACATCTGGCCATGAGTATAGATAGATACTGCTGGAGATACCCMCTGCAGAACAGTAATATTTTAGTGTTAATTGACAGGAATATAAAGCTGTCAATTTGGAACACAGAAAAGCTCAAGATTACCAATTTTCTTATCATCAAGTAATTTCCAATGCCTCAGCCCTCAAAGTGTACTGAAACAAAGGAAGGCAGGTGCTCCACACAGGTCAGACATTGTMCTGAAAGGCCAAAGCCAGGTTAGTTCCCTCAGTGCAAGTCTGCAAAGGCAATGCAGTAAGTACTGTTTGTTTCCCTGAACAGAATTATGCCCTGTAAAAGAAATAAATTTGGTTTCATCTCTGCTCCACTGCTTGTTTCACACAAGAACAGCAGGAAACAGCTGCGGACAGGATCTTTCAGGAAAAAGGAAGGCTGAGCCACATGACCATGCAAAATGGAGCTGAGAATCCAACAGCTCCAGTTCCACCTGGGGCCATCCTGTCCCTGCTTGGACTGGATCAGCATTTCCAAGGCAGGGCTGATCCTGACTGCAGTCAGTGGTGAAACTCCAGTCGATATTAATAGCTCAGTATTAGACTCATWCTACTTGTGAACACCACAGGTGCACTCGCAGCTCTGCAAGATTTTGACTGCCTGCCATAACCTGCAATTTGTCAAACAGAGGAAACGTTGCTCAGTCTATGCCAAGACACAGTTCTCACTTGGGAAAACCTAACAGAATTGACTGAAGGATTAAGAGTTGTACCCATTCTTCTCTACATGGTGAAAACTATAATCAATGCAATCCATACACACTGACCTGTTTGGACAGGTCTGTTCTCTCCTTCAACAGTGCAATCACACGCATCCCTGTAAGCTGTGAGCTGGCAATCAGACATCCCAAATGACTCAGCAGTGTGCTTGAAGCTCTGGAAGAGAATGGTATCATGTTTGCATGGATCAATTAAAAAAAAAAATCAGCCTAAATATTGCACACATTCTAGCTCCAACATCTTCAGGACTAGCTGACGGGAAGTAACAGCCTCCAAAATTACTGGTATTTTCACCCATGACTGGTTAATTAAGGTAACACTAAGTGATTCAAACACATTATTCATATATTTCTATCATTGTAACCTAACCCACACTGGACAGCTAGAATAATATCAGTTCACTGGAGGTAAAAGAGAGGCAGATTCCTGAAGAGTGACCTTTACAGTAATGTTTATTTCTCTTATTATGATTGAAATGGAGGAGAAGAAAATTAATCAGACAGTAAACACATCTCTGGTACAATAGGGTCTAAACACATCTCTGGTACAATAGTGTCAACTGAAAAAAGGCTAACTTATAAAATATATTAAATTCCCTTAAGAGAGTGTGTGTGTGTGTGTATATATATATATATATATATACACACACAAAAAAATGCAGTCCAAAGGACTTGATTATAGTTCACATAATGATACACATGCCAACTTTAAACTGGAGGAAAGCAGCCTCGGCATCATGAGCTTCAGTGCAGGATACATAAATTAACCTGATACTCTGGGTAAATAAACTGCACTACGATGGCTARCAAATTGGTCAGCTCGAGCTTACTGCTGCTACTCCATCTGTAGTCACATCTGCACATCACAGTGCTACACCTAGGATGAACTTGGCTTTAGCTGTGTGATTTCGTATAAGTAGATCAGTATAAAAATAATTTGTTCTGAGTTCACAGTTCTATGAAATGACAAAACATCAAAATTAGCATTTTGGCTGAAATCCACCGCATTTCCCATCAAGGCTTACACATCTATGCAACATCTGAACCAACTTTCCATAATTACCCCTGGCAGATACTGGAACACTCAGGCTAGCAGTAGATGCAACGGTGAAATCAATGTTTTTAAAAGTGCTCTAAACCACTTCTTTTGAGATGCTCAGCCCAGAAGCAAATATATGTCTATACAATAGCCAATTCCAAAGTTTACTATACAGTATTTGTTCAGTCTTGCGTAGTAATAGCATTGAAAGAGTGACAGCCCAAGTAATGTGTCATTTGAAAATTAAACATTTATTTGGACTGCAATTCCAAATATACTAGCCCTGAAGTTCCTGTCACAACCACTTAAGAAGAAATGAGGTAGCACATAAGGCTATGTTAAAAAACACACACAAACAGGTATCTGGATGCACCATACATGTGTAACACTTACATCTCTCTCTCTCTCTCTCTCTCTCTCTCTTCACAGAAAGAATTACTTCTGCTTATCCAAAATCGTATGGTCTTTTTCCTAAATATATGAGTTCCTAGGTTTTTTTTTTTTCTTAAAAAATGCAACATCTGCCTTCTTAATGATCTTTCCAGACTCACAATTTCAAAATCCCAAGAAGACAAGACCTAGAAGCTATCAGGCCAACACCTCTCTGGAATTCCCTTCAATGGCTTTCTCACAGTGTCTCAGCAAGCACCAAGAGCTTGCATGCTTCCTGCCTCGGATACATCAGTATCACCATTTTTCAAACTTTACCTTACAACCACTCTGAATATTTTCCCTTTGCACATGGAGACAGAGGGGAATCTCCAGGTAGTTCAAGACAGCAACTAGAAGATAAGGACGAGGTCCAAAGAATAGACATTTCAGTTCAAAGGGATCTCTATTTGTAAAAGAATTTCAGAAACATGTGACTTCCATCAAGACCATACCAATACTGTTGATTTTGCAAACCAGCCACATGGATATTCCACTAGCAGGTAAAAGGGAAAAATTTCAACTTGAATCATTAGGAAAACAAAATACAGAACAGGAACAGAAGACAGTTATCCCAATCCTCTTCTGTAAGCCTACCAGTTCTCAGAAAACAGATCAACCTYTAACAGAATCAAAATCAGAAGGCCACTTAAAGGAGGAAAGGCTTAAGGGAAGAAAGTAGGCAGMCTTAATGAGGAAGTAAAAGAAACAAAACAGAYGAGAAGTCACATTTGGGAAGAGGGTGATTTTTTTCCAGAGAACCAACACTTTCAAATGACAACTCAAGCACTGTCAGAGACAGAGCAGTAACAGAAGTTGGTGAGAATCCACATAACGTCTTCCCAGGGTAGCACTAGTTCAGTCTCTCCTGAGGCTGTAAGTTTATTTCTGTCCTGATTCTTACAGCTGGGAACATCTGTACCTAGAAGAACTCTATTCCCCCTGCTCTCCTCTTTCATCCTCCTATCCCAGGCACCCTTTCCAAAGAAAAGTAAAAAGACTATTTTTTGTAAACACATTATCCCAGTATACAGTCACGTAGGAAAGGGATACCACTACTTAAGGACACTTTAAAAATTCAGTACATTTCAGTGGTACACTTCCATAAATCTAGAGCAAAGTTTTTATCAGCAAACCAGGCGAATGGCCTTTAAGGAAACACATGAGAATGAGAAATCAGTCCTGAGACAACCATCTTCACAGTAACGTGCCTGCTCATTGCTTTCCGAGCCCCTCGGAGCTGAAGGCCCCTCTCCTCTCCTTTCGATTAAGCGTTCTCCAAAACCCTTTGAGGGCCCCGGTTCCCAACTGGGGTGGGACACCCCATCAGCAGGGAGCACAGGCCTTGACGGGAGGTCTGCCACGGAGCAGGAGGATTAAGGCAGCGTGGAAGGAGGGATGTGTCCCATCTGCCTGCACCAGGTCACTGCGCGCTGACGCTCAAAGTTGTGCTTTGAGAGAACATCACCAAAAGCAAACTGGAGGCAGGGGAACCGGAGTGCAAGTCCTCCACTGCCCAGCACAGGGAGGTGGAAAGCGGGCTCTGCGCGAGCCCACACGGGGCAGCTCAACCCCGCTTCCAACGCCGGCCCTGGGGCAGGCACCGGAAGGGGCGTTACGCCTTTTTAAAGCCATCAGGATCTTTTAAAAAAAAATCGCTCTATGATTATTTTTTTTCTTCACTCAGYGAGGAGTCTGCTGAACGCAGCGGCGTTTTAAACACGCAGCAGGCGAGGGCCCGTTGGCCGCACRGCCGCGGCCGTTACTCGCCCCAACGGCCGGCGCTGCGGCCGTTAGCCGCCCCAACGGCGGGGAGGGCTGACGGGGGAGCTCGCTGGGGGCCGACTCACTTACTTGTCCGCACCGAAACACTACGTGAGGAGGCGGAGCGGGACGGGGAAACCGCGCTTTTCCTGACAGGGCAATTTCCCGGCGGCGGCGGGGCTGCCGGGAAGCCCGCGGCCCCGCCGCGCTTGCGCCGCGGCCCGCCCGCCCTCGTGCGCGGGCGGGAAGCGAAGGGAAGGCAATGGGGGGAARGGGGGAGGCGAGGCGGCCGCGCCGCCCCCGCGCGCCTTTGAAGGCGGCCCCGGCCGGTGCCGGCATCTGGTTCGCATTTGGGGGCCCGCGTGTGGAGCTGCGCCCTGAACTCTCCCTCTCCTTTTATTTTTTATTTTTTTTTTTAACGGCTCTGCTGTGTGTTACAGGCATCGCTGTCAAGCTGCACTGCCCTGGGAAGCAGGGGCACGCGCACTGTGCCCTGTCAGGAATTTSAACCGAAACGCGCAGTTTTGCCTCGGAAGGGGAGTCAAATTTCTCCTTTATTTAAAGCCAAAATAAAGCAGACGGGAGCGACGGAGGGGGTTGTTAACGTTTTGAGAGAGGGGATGTTGCTAAAGTCATAATTCTCCRCTACAGTTGTGTTAGCCTCCCCACAAGACAGCCGAAATTTAGGGGCTGGCRGAGGCATTTTGCTTTTAAGCAACGTGAAAAGCCACGCTGGGAGCCGCGGGGAGGGTAAACACGGGGGAAAGGACAGAAAACTGCCTCCGAACTGAGGGTGACCCGGGAAGCCCATCACCCCCCGACCCATAAACACGTTACGCCTTCCTAAGTAAATAAATCAAGCCTGGGAGCGTGGAGTTAAATCTTTTGCAGGGCATTGAGAGTTTTACCTAGGAAAAAGCTTTAGAATTCCTGGCATGAGGAATAAGCCCGCGGTTACTTAAGGGTTTGTGCACGGCCGAGAGAGCTGCGAGGAGCACCGGGAAGGCTCTTGCTCGCAGCGCCCGTGTGCTTTGCCGAGGAAGAAGGAGCCATCCCCGAATTCTGCCGTATCCCCAGCAAGCRCCGCGGCGGGAACGCTGGTAACGGCCTGCAGCGTTTCCAGAATCTTCCCGTTTGGGGCCCCAGCAGAAAGTCTGCAGGAACAACCTTGCTCAGGGAAAGATGAGTGTTGTCTCGTGGTTAGAGCGCAGGGTTAGTGGTCAGGAGCTGTGGGTTCCCTTCCAGCTTTGCCACTGAATCATTTYGAAACCTTTGCTAGTCACTTTATATTAGAACCAGTTAGTAATTTTCCGTTTGGAATGATTTTCTGAGAGAAAACAGCTTCTGCAAAACTTAAATCTGCGTGAAAATCAACTTTCCATTGGGAAAGCCTTGGGACGGGCATTTGACCCACACTGAAATAATTAGGGTTTTCATGTACAAGCCCCTTTTTTTTTGCCTTGACTAGATAGATTTAAAAGAAATGCCACCGTCCCGACTGTAATTTGCAGGTCGTGCATTCGCTGCGTGCACTGCAGGAGCCTGCGGTGTCTCGTGCCCTTCGGGGACGCGCGGGGTGTCGGCACCTCCTGCAGCGAGATGCGGGTTCCTGTCTCGCCGGGCTATGGCGTCGTGGTCTGCGTCACATCAGCCCCRGCACGTGGGCACCTGGCCCGAGGGCAAAATAGTAGCAGAAGGCTACAGGTCTCGTGAAGGAAATGGGTCACTTACTTAGAGAAATGTTAAATCCAGAGAAACAAACAGTTTCATGCTAGTTCAGTAATCCAAAACAAAGTACTGTGGCTGGGGACAYGCCCAAAAGTTTTGGTCAATTGAAAAGCAAGAAAGTGAAAACCAGCGAGATGGACCTGAATGTTCTGCTTTCTCAGAGAAACCCCTTTGGTAAATACACTGAGCTTCAGTGTACAGCTCTTGCTCCTGCCCCCCAGATGTCTCCCATCTTCACTGTTTTGTTTCATAATCCCATTCTTCTTCTCATTAAAAATTAACTTTGTGATTTCTGTCCTCAATATATTCATAGYCTAAAAAAAGCTATAAAAGACTTTATTTTAATACAAATAGTACTTGTTCTCTCCCATGGTGTATTTATAGACACCATTTAAATACTTTCTTAGCCTTTGTTTGGCTAAATTAAACTTGTGAACCATTTACATTTTCTCTCATAACACCAAGGCTTCCATTACCTAATAAAGTTTCTACTTGTTTCAGTCAGAATTCATCTTTGCTGAACATGCCCAAGATAACGCACAATGTTCTAAAAGACGTCTTGCTGGTACAATGGCAGTAGTAATTCCCTATGCACCTTCTTGGTTACAGGCAGGGATCAAATTTGTCTTTTTCACAGCTAAATCAACAATTTGGTGTGATTTATCCAGATGWTTTTGCTCACAATATATAGAAATAAAAAAATCATTTGCCTATATCTTTTTTTATACATTAGTACATTTCATTATATCTCTTTAGCACTCACGTGTTTTCCTTCYAGAAAAGGTGACAAATGCAAATATTTTCAAGAACTCTTTCAGGATCTCCAGTCTCCAGAGCTGAAGTCCTGAAAATGCTGCATTTTGTTTGGAAGACTGAAAGTTTAGATTATGACACATTCACATTAGGTTTAATTCATTACTACTTTGAAATATGCTGAAAGATGAGGGTTAGGAGGTGTTATAATTAGTGCAGAATAATGATGATTAATTTCTGTTTCATATCAAATGTAGGAAAAGCAGATGTGTGCAGTGCACCTTCTATAACTTCAAAATWTATCTATAAACTTAAAAATATATGGTAAATACATGCACCTTAAGGGAAACACAAGATTGCTTTTCTGTTTGAAGTATTTCTGCTAGTTATAGTTTTGCTGCAGCTATTGGTACAAATAACCTTTCCCTTTCCGAAGATTCTGGACAGAATAGCCTTTTGCCTTTTCATTACAGAGTAATTAATGAAAATACCATTTTAAATGTGCTTTCTGTGAGGCAGGAACATCCTCTTTTTTTCCATTATTAACAAAAGCCCATATTTCAAGCTGTGGGTACAGCTTCAGGTAGTGTAAATCAGCATTGCTTTGATATGGCCTGTAGGCCTTTCTACCAGTATTGTAGAACAATTTAGTGGTTTTAGATGATAGTTGTCATCTTTGAAATATTCTCTTTTACAGAACTAGACTGGATGTGACACTTGCTGGAGAAGAAATCCTACATAAATCTGTCTGAAAAGACTCACTTAATCATATTACTTCACTAGCAGTGGTGACCTTTGGAGGCCAAAGTCCAGACAGGTTGAGAAATGGAACATGAGTACATAAAGGTGACAATTCCATTAACTGCGATCAGAGAGGGAGGTGAATGGTGAGATAAAGAAAAATGACTTATTCTATAAAGAGAAGAAAGTGTATGAAGGGGAAAGAGAGAGAATGAAAATTCTCCAGCCTTGCCATGGAACTAAAGATCCAGTCCTGATCCGCTGAAATCAGTGCTAAAGTATCAGACTCCGGGAACTCAGGCTGTGTGAACTGTCATTTCAGGAGCGCACACGTACACAGTCGTAGTCTTTTCCTCTTTGACATGTTTCCCACTTACCTATTAGGAAATTACTGTTCCACTTACCTATTACCCTCTTACCATGTTTCCCACTTACCTATTGGGTGTTCTGAGGAAAACCTCCACCTAAAACCAATAAATATAGCCAAAAAAAAAGAAAGCAATATAAGCATATTTTATATTTTATATTTTATTATAAAGCATATTTTATTATAGAAGTGATCTGTAAACAAACTAGATCCTTGACACTGAAGAATTCCACTGAGCTATTGATTATCATGACAGTCAAAGTAAAGAAAGGATTTATAAAGGGTCTTATCAAATATGTTTGCTTTGGCGCTTTATACAACCACCTGAGTAGCTTCCAATCTCATTTTACAAARCAAGATAATATGGAGTTGGGAATTGAAGCTGGGGAATAATCTGGATAAAATGTCTACTGCATTGTTAGACCAGAGCTGTTCATGAAAATGGGGAAAAGGAAAGTAAAACCAACTGACTTCTATGTAAAGACAACTAGGGAATTTTGAGTGGAAATCTAAACACTCTGAGGAATGTACCACAGGAAGAAAAGGAAATATCTTTTGGGGGCTTTTTTTTTTTTTTTTAGTAGAGATATTAAGTTACTCCTAGGTAAGCAGCCAAAAACGGAAATCCCTGTTTTATGCAGCTATGAATATAGCTAGAAAAAAAATTTGGAGTTCATCTATTTGTGACCCAGTGTTCAGGTTTTGGGTAGCTCGCCTTTGAAGCCTGAARCCAAAGCCAAAAAAGCAACAAGGCTACAATATTCCAGGCCCCAACAAACTTCCAGAATCTTGCACAGGGCTTGTTCCTGCCTGTGCTCATGGTCAGGTACCAATGTCCTTTATTCCTGGGGGATTCAGCCTTCCCAAACRGCCCTTTCAGGCTGCCTTGCTCTCTTTTCCTAGCATGCTCTGTAGGCAGGATGTTTTCTGACTGYGATACCAGCAGAGGAGCATTGCAGAGAGCTTGGGGATTTTTCTTTTGAAACTGCAGTGCCAAAGCCATAAGTGAAGTTCAGTGACACCGTGTGATCCTAGTGGGAAAATAGGATGACTTTGTTGCCACACAGTGATACACAGATGGAAAATGTGCATGACTTGTCACCTCTATCAACTCCCCTTCTGTAGTGCGAAGGCTGAAAATTCTGGCTTAAAGTCATCTTTTCACCAACTTGCTCCCCTCTTGGAAGACTGCCCGATCTCCGCAGCTTGGAAGATGGAGAAGACCCCCCTGAAAGCACTCAGGAATGAAGCCTGCCGCTGCACTGGTGCAGAGGCAGCGCTTCATAGTCTTTGCACACATTTGTTGCTGTCATCATTCGTGCTGCCGGTGTGAGGATTTGCTCCCCTGAGCAGAAGTGAGTAACTCTGGGGCTTCAGGCCTCTGATCTGTAGCACCCATCAAGGACGTATCCTTATCCGACCCTCTACACGCTTCAAGAAAGATGTGACTTATACAGTATGCTCAGTGCCTTCAGCAACCTGGTCACTCACCTACCCGAGCTCGGTTTAGCGGATTCTGTCTGTGAACACACAGTACACATCCCAGGTGACGTTTGCATATCTCTATGCACTGTAATAATATAAAAATCCTCATTTAGCTTTGATATCGAAGCATTTCCTGGGATCACTGATGTCAGGGCCAAACGCCACCATGGTGTAGCGAGGACCAGCTGCTCTGCTCAGAGTCAGCAAGCGAGAGCAGATCCCAAGTCACAGACCCCACAGACAGTTTGTGTCCTTCCTGAGCAGGAGCAGAGCTGCCGCCCCGCTGCCCCTGCAAGGCGGGTTAGTCAGCAACAGCTTCCATGGTAATTCTGTGGCAAAATCCATATGTACAAAATTGGGAAGTCACAATCTGTAGAGGAGCTGGAAGTGAATT
Source organism: Eudromia elegans (assembly GCA_003342815.1). NCBI lineage: Eukaryota > Metazoa > Chordata > Aves > Tinamiformes > Tinamidae > Eudromia > Eudromia elegans. Next base: position 389,857 of record PTEX01000009.1, read on the forward strand.
TCACAAGCCAAGCTGTGAAAATCTTTTCAAATTTCACAGTACCTTACCTCYCATGAAAAATAATTAACAGAGGTAAATATTTCCCTGCAACATCTTTTCAAGCTTTTTCCATAGAATATGACTGGCTATGGAGAAGTAGTTCATTACAGCGGTGATATATCATACAGTAATGTCAAAATCCCATCAGCATGGAGAAGGGTTGACGAAGTCTCTAACACATTTCAAGCAGCCTGTCCTGTCTGTCCCCAGGACCAGGACTTGGTACAAAAGGCAGATGGTACTTTACCCTCTAAATTCAGCAACTCGTGAACACAGCCATAAAAGTCAAAGTACCACAAGCATCTGTTACTTTGTAAGAAATGTAACTGTCTGCTCTCTATGGGTAAGGTTGTTAGCTGAAACCCATACTACCCTAAACAATATACAGCCCTTCTCCTGAAATCACTGCAAAACGTACAAATTATATTCTAAAGCCAGCACTAGAATCTTTTAAAATCCTAAATTCAACAGGCTCAATCAATTACATAAAAAGAAGCTTCTAGGGTCATTTAGCCACCTGCAGATCATAGACAAATAAACCAAAGAGCATTAGAAACAGGAATAAAATCACCATATATGTAGCTAGTTCCTATAGCAGTTCCATTTTCATGCTCTGTATACAGCCCAAAACAAATTGTCTGTTTATAATTAAAATACAATATTGCTTCCAAAAGTCTTGCCTCTAGGGAGATAATTTTATACCACCGGACAGATTCAGCTCTGGTATAATATTTCTGATTTTCGTGGAATTACACCACTAAAGAATTTGGCCCCACATCTTACCCACACTGATGCAATTCAGGATTTAAGGGACAGTTATGGGGTTTCCTCCTAACTCAGGCCAAGTTTCTGGAACAAGGAAAGTCTGTAAAAGAAACAGTTGGAGGGATGTTTTCGTCTGGCATTTAGGAACATTCAGTTGTTGGAAAATGTCACTGAATTTATTTTGTACATCTTGCATGTTAGAACTTCTTGCTTTTTCTCCTTTCCTTACAGATACATTATCAGTAGGTGGTCACAGAAAAACAGGATAATCCCCAGAGAAATGTAATGAAACAATTACAGACAGCTGTGAGTAGAAAGACGTTTGTGGATTCAGTAAGTTTGGCTTCATCTTTCTTATTTAAATCTGTTTTCCAAATTTAATACATTGCCTGGGCTTGTAATGTGAGATTACCAGAATCTCTGACGCTGAGAAAAATAAAAGAGGTTAATTCTAGAGTATTTTAAGTAACTTTAAATGTTTGGGGCCTGGCTTATCTCTCACTTGTGATGGTGCTTTGGATTCATGCTTTGCATAACGCATGGAAATTACGATACACACACTGATGCTGTGCTGAAAACTGCTAACTTGGGCAGAATCAGTGAAAACGATGGGCTGCACTTCCAGCCCCTTCTCCCGGCTAACCTGCGCTATCCTGAAAATTAAGCAGCTTCATAGTTATTGTTTGGCCCCGAGGTCACGGCCCAGAGAACAGGAGTTTCCTGAGCTCTTCCTGGCAGTGCCGTGCGTACCGGGCACGAGGAAGGGGGCTGCGAACGCAGAGATGTGGATGGCTCTGAGCACGGGCACTAAACGCTCTCCCTGCACAGCTGTCTGTGGCAGATGCCTAGGTTAGTGCTTAAGGCTTCCTAGGTTATTACCTAAGGCTTCCTAGGAAAACGAAGGTACCAGCATTGTTTCAAAACCGTATCTGAACCAAAACTATGGGAATGTTAATTCGAGTTTGGGTCAAAAGGGAAGAAGGATGCAACAACAGCAGCAAATTGGTATAGATCCCATTAAAATCTCCTTTAGACTTTGGACTTGATATGAAACAGAATATGGAAAACGATGGTAAACGTTATAGAAACAGCACAGGTACATCTGAAATTTCCTACTTGCATTTTTATACTGATCTGGCAATGCATTTCAAAGCAAATGGAGCAACTACTATCAGTAATTTAAAATATATGCATAAATATATGTACARAAGTTAAACAGCCTTCTGGCATACAAGGCAGCTGCAGATTCAGTGTGAAGCCCAGGCYGCAGAAGGAAAATGCTGTAAGCATTCTTCAAAATCATATTCCAGATGCTAACCTTTGGATTTTATAGTTTTTCTTTCTGAAGCAAAGCTAAAATTATATCACAGTTTTATTGATTTTGTCAATTCATTGACCCTTTTGAGAAACTGAAAGTGAAATAAAAAGCTCAGAAAACACAAATCAGGAATACTGTACATTTTTTTTGCCATTTGTATTAGCCACAGCAAGGAAGTCTTGTTATGAAGTAAGATAAAATTTTGAGGAAGGATATCAAGTGCAACTTTTCTTTCTAGGGTATTTTCTGCCTGATTATTTTCAACAGTAGAAGTCCACAACTAGTTATGTAACTCTGCCTTCAAAGAAATTGCCAGGATCGTGTTTATGACCGTGTAAGCATTTGTGTTCCCAGTGTGAGGATTTGCAGGACCCCATGTTGCTGCTGGGCACACGGGGGCCGTTCAGGCACCCTCAGGCTGGTATCAGTATTTTGGGACGGAGGCCAGAGTGGTCTAAAGCCTCTGTAGATGCTCTCATAAATCCATCTTCATACAAATTCAAAACCAGAAAATGATTCCTGGCAGAAAGAGGTTTAAATATCCTATATCCCTAGCAATCTGGAATATATTATACCCCATGCTGTTTGTGCTTTTTTTTTTAATCTGCTGATGTGATCTTTCATTTCTGTTGTTTGTTGCCCTCAAAGTGAGAGATGCTTTAGCTCTATCCACTCTTATTCATATGTATATTCTGCTACCTTATCTTGAATTCCCCCCAAATTCTTAAACTTACCCCTGAAAAACTGGAGGGAGAAAGGAGAAGCTTTTATAGAATTAAGCACATTTTTCAGATCACTGCCTCATCCCTTTCACCCTGCTACTATACTCAATCTAACTTCAATCTAACTGCTTAGGATCATCTCCCCTGAGAAGGTATATTTTCTAAATGATCTCTGTGACACTTGTGCCACTGGGTTTCTAAAACTGTCACCACTACCAAAATTTGAGTAACTTTGGATTTTGAGCCAAGTATTATGTTCCCTTTTAAGAGAAAAGATCTCCAGAATTAAGACTTCAGATGTTTCATCTTGAGCTAGAGAACTATTTTCCAAACTTTTGTCTGTATTGGGCTTAAAACTACAACTGAATGAATACAAAGGAGGAAGCCTAATATTCATCAGGCTAAATATATACAGGTTTTTGTTTTTTGGAAAATCAGTCCCTTCACAGCAGAAAATATTTCCAATTTGGTATTGCAAGCATTTCCCTTCTCACTGGAAGGTTAATTTATCATACTGCAACATATTCCTCTATTCCTCATTGCTTTCAGACAGCCTTKCAATCTTGCAGGGTTGTTGCTGCATTAACTTGTTCTCAACCAGAAGAAAATKCAAGTGTCACCAGTGGTGAGGGCTGTCATTGCAAAATTGCTCTGTCTTCCATCATAACTATTTATTAAGGGCACCAATTCAGAGGTTATGAGTAACACAAAAGATATCAGTGAYAGATTTAGCCTTTTAATCACGGTCTTTTCAAGGTAATCGGCATTTTAGCAGTGGCCTAGCAGAGTTATCTCCATTTGTAGCCCATTGCCATATTTATTCCACATGACCTTGCGACAGCAACACTGAGCCCTGTGACCCTGAAGGCTGCCGGCCACAATTCCTCCATGCAGGGCTTCCAGCACTGCATCCCAGGCACTTCCAGATTGTTTAGATTGCAAAAAACCCACCTGGGTTCTCTGAGTTGTGTAATGCTGTTCCCACTACACCCACTCAATGTCCTTAATATTGGGTAACAAGAAACTAGGGGACAAAACAAACTATAACTTTTGGTTTCTAGGGTCCTCAATCTGTAAACTCCAGCTCTGTGAGGGTATCTGCTCTTTGACGCTGCTTCCTCTACTGCATTTCAGCTCGGAAGATGGATGTACCTTAGCTACAGTGAGTCATTCACTGAACCTAGGCCAAACTTTGAAGCAAATCTGGGCCAGTTTATCGCCTCAGGAGGAAACCTGCTTTTTGCATGAATTAGATGTGAAAATAAGCAGAGCCTGACTGACATCCCTGAATTCCAACCGTGAGGGTAAAACCCTGCGGGCAGGAGCTTCAGGCATGACAAAAATGAGCAGGGAAAAATGAGGTTTCCTGTCTCCCATCCGAGAGCTGGGGACCCATGTTACTCAGAACTTAGGGTAAAATAATTATTTATACATTAATTAACCAAAGTTTATAGAATGTCTTACATATGTAAATTGCTGTGAATACACTTACATTTTTCCTGCAGTCTCCAATTAAAAAAATTTTCATTTTAAAGCAAAACCATTCCCTACCAACTTGCTATACCAGTTCTTTAGCCAGGCTGTTCTTACTGCTTTTTAGCTGACAGTCCTAGCTCAAACTACACTATTGTATTTCCCCAGCAAAATTTCTATTCTGGTTTGTAGTTGTTTTAATTCCATCATAGATCCCATTCTGTCTAATGATAATTTGATTTTGCGTTGCAAGACCCAGTTGTACATTAGGAGGTCACAACCTTTCCATTTATCTCTTAAAGTAACTATTTTTTCCCCAAGTTCCATCAGGTTAAAACAGTTAGCAATTTTTCTCCTTGAAGTGTCCCTTCAGCTTGGCCAAGATATATAATAGATCAGTGTAGCTACGAATGCATTACAACATTAGTCATCAATTAGTTTTAAACCATCGCTGCAATATATCATCTATCTAGCTTGCTGTAGCACTATTGTGAACATTTAATTTTTTAAAGGCATCTTGATTTTTTAACCTGACGGCTGCATCCCTCTTTTGTCTCCTACACAGACATCTCCTTAAGGAACAATAAAAATTAGATTTGTTTGACCTGCACTCAGGGTTCGTTTAAGCGAGATGGATTTTAATTGCTCTGCCTGGTCTACCAGACAGCTTTTATGTAATATTCCAGACATTTACGCACTGTCTTTTCCCCTGTTGTAAGCAGGTGTGTGTGCCCACAAATGCCTGTAAAGCAGCTCTTAGCATTCATTTCACATCTCTGATAATCCTCTGGGAAGCTGCTTGCTCTGAGATACCACTGGCATTGAATTAAGGGCTCAAGTCATTGCCACTTTTCTCCTAACATTGTTTTATTGCCTTTTAAGATTTAACTTTTTGCGTGGCTAGTTCTCGGACATTGCCAAAGCATGTAGTCATCACGCCATGCTAAAGGCCCACCTCTGCCTTTCCTGGCAGTCTACAGAGCCTCACCTGCCTCTCATCCCTCCTCAAATCCACACTGTACTCCTACCGTTTGGAATACATTTGACTTAGATTTAGTATTTGAACAGGTTTTGAGCATAAGATAACAAGACTGAGACAAGTGCCTCTACGGCGCAGACATTTAGTATCCTGAAGGATCCAACTTCAATTAATAAATCACATGACCAAGTTCTCCCAGCATTGAGTTGGGGCCTGAAACACCCTGACTTTTCTGCCAGCTCCAAGCATAGGCAAAATGAGCTCATGTTTGCCCATGATGAACCTCATTTGCTCCAGCTGCTCTGGTGGGGAGAGGAGAACCTCATGTGGAGCATTCTGTCCCTGCTGACTTTGCTCTTCCACGGGTGATATAATCTGGAGATGAGGTCCTTCTTCTTTCCTCTCCTTCCCATTCCTAAAAAGGAAGACTTGGCCATCCTGTGAGTTACCAATCAGCACAAAAAAATGGGCCTCCTAAGCAGTTATTTGTTCCTACAGCTGGTTCTGGTCTACTCTCTGTTGGACACACACATGTACTTAATTCCCATTTGTGCTGGATGCCTATTAAAAGAACAAATCTGCAAGTGAGGAGGGTCTCTCCTACCATGTCAATGGAAGTGAAATACGTAAATCTCCTGCATGCTGAGGGAGAATGTATGCTTAAAATGCTTGGGAGAACAGCTGTGAAAAAGAATAAATGGTTTGTGTTRTGCTGCAAAGTGTCACCGATCCAACATGTTAAACTGATCCTCATGTAGTACATTGTGCTTGCTCTATGCTTGCATTATACTGCCTGCTACTTCCATGTGTGAGTAATTCAGAATGCACTGCATTTCAGGCAGCACAGAAAGAGGCACCAACCTGGCTTCTTTCACATGGCCAGTATGGTTCACAGCAGCAAGGAACAACTGGATTGGGAAGGACATTTCCAGATAGGGGTCCTATGCAGCGGGTCAAGATGGAGACCACAGAAAGTGCCCCASAGGACTGGACCCTGTCTGCAGAGCCATGTTAGAGACTGGAATGATCTTTCTCAGTGCATTTGTTTTTCTCTCCTTCTTATCCTGAAGGCCTGAATCCTAGTCATTCAGGAGACATGCTGGAGTGGAGACACGATGAGAGGYGTCACAAACCGTGGAGATAATAAGACAGGTAAAGTTTGGGAACTTCAGAGAAGATTAAGGGCTTGTTGTATTTGGTGAATTGTTCCTAAAGCTGTTATACCTATTGATTCTAAAATTACCATCTGTGATCTCCACTTCTGATCCATTCATGCATTTCAGTTCTACAAAGGAAAATTCACTTCAAGTTTATGTCATGGTACTTTCTATTCTTCTTCAAATAATGTTAATTTGGGCTGAACCACCAATTTTACATAGTCATTCCAAAGCTGGAGCAGTATGGAGTCTGTTTTGATTCAGCTCCACCTATAATGATTTTTTTTATTTTTTTTTTTAATATCCAGAGCTATTTGCAGTAAAATCTTTTCTCCCCCTCAAAAATAAAAGCTACTTCTGGTACTTGGAAAGATTACGATCAACCACTGTCCCTCTTAGAGGTCATRAGAAAGCAAATCTGATAAAGCTGTTCAGCACAAGACTGTGAAATGAAGTTCCCTTTCCTTACCCTAAAACCAAGCAGAATCCCACACTTGACCCAAACTCGCATTCCATCTGAAAAGCTCAAGGTATAACTCTGCTCAAGGCATTAGTCTTCTACCTGCCCTGTCTCAGCTAATGCTCAAGCCCCATGACAAAATGCATATCCTGTTTCTCTCTGAGCATGACAGAGAAGAAACAGATCGTGTTCGTTAACAATGGTATCAGTGGAAGAAACTCAGATGCTACACCAAGAGAAATCTTCAAGATTACATCATATAGAAACTATGAGTAAAGCAAAAGCATAAAGAAGGAGAGGTGGTCCAATGCACTTGCTTTGAATACGGACACACCGTTTTTTAATTTCATATTCTGTGTTTTATGTGTTTTTTTCCTAGATCTTTTATATCCATCAATAACACATATCAATATCTTTCACTTCTCTGACAAAAGCACAAAAAAATCAAAATACTTATTATCAAACAAGATCATAAATAAGAGCAAGCCTTAATGTGGAAATACAGATTTCTAAACCTCTGAGGACCAGATACAGATGAGCTAGAGCAGCTGTAATATGCCCCGAGAAGCCACRTTTGTTCAAGAAAAGTCACATTACTTAATTAGAGTTGTCCAGATCATCCTGAGTCCACTTAAGCCTTGGCAAATTTCTAGCTCAGAGGCTTAATGTAAGTATTAATATAGCTATTCCTTTATATTATTGTATTTACATAATCACTCCCACCTTTTTCAACCTAATACTTCTTTGGAACAGAGAGAACTATTGACTCATATCTGTACTGGAGTGCCAAAACCTCCCAAATTTAGAGATGTTTGGATCAAGAAAGTTTGGTTCAGCTCCTCTGTAAAGTGAAATAAAACACTGGTCATCATCTACAGGAGCGAGTGACACTTTCAGCATGCCCACAGAGCCAGGCGTGAGCTTACATTCTTTCTCCCAGTAAGTTTTACAGAATTTGCACATTGAAAAGTATTGAGGTAAACCATGGGGTAAGAGCCAAGTACATAAACTGACCCCTCCTTTCAGTAAATTACATATGTACRCACTGTAGGTTGTAACTATCCTTTTGTGAATTGAACAAGTCTCTGTGAGCGTGTATTAACAGAAGGGATATTTGTGTCATATTCATGCATTTACATTTTCTTTTCTAGGACTTTGTTGCAATGAATATGTTGTACAGCATTGTTTYCCCTCCATTCTCATCACATACTAGATTAAATAGACTAAAAAACAAAAGTAATATTAACAGTTTTGGCACATACTGCACTTTCTCATCAAAAATTGTGTCATTTGTACATTGGGTTGGTTTATATTACACAAGTCAGTTTAAGGTCAACAAGAAGTGCAGGATTAGCATCCTTACACTCTGAGATCCTTTACTCACAAAACAAGACTACAGCAAGTGATGTTAATTAAAACTCCATATGCAATAATTCTTCCTTAGATAGCAGTCAAGTTTTCTTAGGCGAAATGAGTGCTTGCACCCTCTGCTTGTGTTGCTGAACAAAATGACCGGCTGGCATGATGATGAAAGGACTGACACTCTCAAATTTCTTCTTCAAATATTGCTAAGTTTTGATGGACTGCATATTTGCAGAAGTCCATGTACCTGTGAAATATCTGAATCACTGTCTTCCATGTGTCAAAACGATGCCATTTCTGAGCTGCTGCATCTTCCTCCCACAGATCTACCACATTTTGGGTAAAATACACGGCCTAAAAACCCAGATACACCCTGCAGCTCTCACTGGGTCTTGTTGACTTCAACAGAACACAGTTCAGCAAGCACCAAGAAAAAGGCAACAGATCATCTCCAAGAGATTCAATCTGCACCCTGGGCTTYCAGCCTTTCCACTGGGGTTGTCTGTTGCAAACTTTTCTCTACGACCTGGCGAGCCAGCAGAATTGTTTTATTTCCAGGAGAACTAGGACGTTACGAGAAATGGCACACAGCAGAGGATTTTGGATTAAGTCACAAAAGAATAAATGCTGTGCATACATGTCCTCCTGAATTTCCAGCTTTGCATTCATCCTCCTACCAGACACCTACTTGGCACAAGTCATCTGCTTGCAAAATTCTTCAATATCCCGTCTTCCACACTGCCTGATATCCCTGTTTTCCCCTCAACTTCTCTATGTCTCTTTTAAGAGAGTCTTTCCTCAAACCCATAGCGTTTCAGCTTCACATTCCACAGTATCCTTTTGAGCAACTGCAGAATGAGCTACTTCGCATGATCTGTTCGGRTTCTTCCTACCATGTGTTCAGTTCCTCGTGTCTCACGTGCAAGCAGAGGGAAATGACAGCAGAAGCAGTGTCTGCTGATACTGAACACRGGGTCAGAGCTCACTTCCTTCCCCTAAGTCTCTTGTGTTCACCTCTTAGCAAGCAAACTGCTCTTCCAGAAATGAGATCAGAGCAACCYCTCCATGCAGCTGCTGCTTCTCAGCATTGGCAGATTTGGAGAACAGAATCCTGAGCCTTTCCCCCCATTCTCTTCCTCTTCCTTCTTCTCTAGCTGTTTCCCCTTCTTTCCAAGGCATGGGGGGACGGGGCGGGGAAGTCAAGAGACAGGGGGCAGAAACACAGGGATGTAAAATGAGGATGTTTCCTATAACCGAAAGGCTTCTCTCCTCCTAGCTCTTTCTAGAATTATACACACAGCGATTTTTCTTTCTAGAATTATACACACAGTGATTATTAAGGGCAGTTTAGGTGGTTACAGAGTCTAATGACGGGCAGTGAGGAGGAAATTCCATGTGTTTGCCTCCCAAAGCACTGGTGTCCTCTCCTTCTTTTGCCATTGCATGGTCAGGCCTGTTCAAAAGTGGCCAGCAGATGACAAGTGGATTTACCTGAAGAGATAAAGAAAATGATGACAAATAGAGGTTGCTGCCAGCTCCCAGTTAGCACAAGAGAGGAGGACATGTGACTCTGCTGTCCCCTGTCCAAGCAATGGGCAGAAGCCAGCTTGCTGGCAGATATCCTGCCTCACAATTCCTTCCCTCCTCTGCAGTTAGGACATCAGTTTCCTAAACACAAGCCCGCATGAAGGTCCCAGGCACAYGCTGATTTTTTCCAGTGTGCACATTTTAAAAGAAATGCTTTCTTTTAAGCCACTCCTTCCTGTTACCAATAACAGAACAGCCTGGTAGCAAATACAGCAAACTTGCAATGGGAAACTACTTCTGCAGAGCTGCATTTAATGATCACAGTTTTCTCCTTTACTTCGGTTTACCAAGAATGTGGCTAGCAAGGCCTGAATGCAAAAAAAAAATTCTTTGAGCATAGTATAGGAACTACTGAACAAAATTATGCTGATTTCAGAGCCTCTGGTTCTGTAAATAAAAATTTTCTAGGAAAGAACCTAACAAACTTTGGCTTCTGTTTCCCATCTTCAGACCAAGACAATGGCAATAAAAAAACTAAAAAATAAAAATAAAAAAAGTCACAAAGAAAGCACTTGAAAACTTTCCCATAATGATTTAGCTCATGTTTGCATCCTTTTTGGAAGGATAARCAAGAGATTGTTTTTCAGCTCATGGAACAGATAGGGAAGTAGAAAATGTTCAGGAGAAGGAGAACAACAGTTAATTCCTATGGGATTAAATTCACTTCCATAGAAGTGAGGTGAAAAGCATCTCCAAGAGCCTAAATAGAGAAGGACTCAGAGTCTAGTGAATGAGGTCAGGGAGTTCATACTGGGTAGGCAGGTTATGACACAGAGGGACGCATGAAAAAAAAATTGTGTAAGAAGCTGAAAAATGGGTGGACTAGGCTGGAAATACTGGTAGAGATGAAGGTGCTGTTGTGACAGATGTACAAATGATAATGAAGATGACTATGCCTTTGGTTTGCACGGTGATGAAGCACGAGTTCTGCTGACAAAGGGAGGAACCGCACAGACAATGACAGTTGGATTCTGCTGCTTGAGGGCAAGATGCACTGGACGGCATCTAAACGAAGGGATGAAGGGCAGGCACTGCCTCGGAAACAATACGATTTCTGTGAGCATTATCTGCGGATCTCAGCTGCTTCCAAAGCCATGCTAAGGGCCAAGTACCAGCCTGAAGAAGATATTCCTTCAAGACCGTGTTTGACATAGCACATGTGTCCACAGGTTCAACCAGCAATTCATTTCAGCAAACATGCAAATTGATAGGGAAAGCCTGTGCAGGAAATCCCATGAGCCACCTCACTGTGCAAGTGGTGCCCTAGCCCTAGGTTGAGCCTGTCCCCGTGCTCTTCCCCTGCMATTTTGTGATGGTTTACCATAGAGCAAGTTCTCCATCTGGAATATAAAGTCCTGCCTAATCTGGGACAAATTTACTGATCTTTAGAACCCACTCCATATGGACATGCTAGATGAAGTTTCCTACACATGTCCGTGGTTGATGGAGACAGAAATATTGACAGGAATCAATGCAGAGGTATKTCACGTTGGCAGATTAAACTTACTATGTGCCCTTTGTGCTTTGGTAACTTGCAGCCAAAGCAGCTAACTAGATGATTTAAAAACTCAAGAAAAGGCAGATTGGAAATGAAGCTAAGGAGGAGCTGGCATTTCCACATTCACCAAAGTAATATAATAATCACCTGTCAAGAGGAAAATATGTGATAGATGCCTCTGGCAGTAAAATTCTTAATATCAGTCACAGGTTACAAGAAAAAGACAAAGGCATAAAGAAGAACACATTAATCCAGCCACCAGAGATCTGCAAGAAAAGCATCTGGTTTAGATATTCATATTGACAAAACTCTGGCTGGCTACCAAATACATCCTTCCCACCCAGGAATGATTTGAACTTGAAGGGAGTATAAACATCCCTTATCATTCTATATCATTAATTACTAATTTTATTTGTTATCCAAATGCTAGAACATTAATATCTGAATTCAAATGTGATGTGGTAGTAGTCATCTGAAACTACACCCTCTGCTCCTCAGCACACTCCTTAGAGTTCATGTGGGGAAAAGCATGACTTGCCATATGGAAAGTATCAGTCATAATAAAGCATTTTGATCTTACATTAAGGGCCTTTCACAGTCTCCCTCTCTAACAAACACAGTCTGGTGTAGCCTTTCTTTCTGCAACATCCACACTTAGCAAACCACGAAGTTCACGGATGATTTTAGTAAAAGTGAGAGGCTGTAATACGGAAGAGGACATGTGCCAAAAGATGTTCTATTATCCACATCCTATTAAAGGTCAGCGGCAGCCCTTACCTCAGTGCTATAATGTGACCAGAAACTTAATTGAAAATATACGAAAAGGTTATTAATAAAGAGATAAAGCCAGAGTAAATTTAATATAGCTCATAGAAGGACTTTGGCTAGAAAGAGAAGGTTATATAGATAGATAGACCTTTAATTAAGGTGTATTGCTGGGTTAAGTGTAAATTTTCCAGGCATGCATGAAGATAGAAAACTGGTAATTGCTTCCAAGTTATATTATAMAAATCAGTCATATTCATCTTAATTCCTGTGACAGCTTTACTCAATCCTAAGGTTCATTCACTTAATTGGAAGGGAGACTTCTTCAAATAAAAACATTGGAAACTGAAGAAAGAGACAGACAAATCGCAACAACTAAATGAAGAGCACTTAAAATTAAATCATTAAAGCCCTTTGTCCAAGACTCTCAACAGTTTCATGTTTGCTCAACAGTTTCATGTCCTCAGGGCATATTTATTACCAAAGCTAAGGGAAAGACGATTGAAAATTATATCAGAAAAAAATTCTCAATAATATGATTGAAAAAGTGAGTTTGAAAAACTCTCTCCATTTCTCTTCTGTCATATATTTTCTACATCTCAAAATTAGCATAGACTAGAAACTGAGTCTTCAAATATTTCTCTCACTGAGACCTCCTGCAACAATAATGTATGACTTAGCTGAGTATTATAAACATGTACACTACATCTGTTTGTTTCAACCATACCCTTGTCTTTCACTTGCTCACAAGAAGCAGTTATATGAATTAATGTGTTRAAAAGCACACTGTTGTAAGGTTTCATACAGTTTCCCTTGCATATATCAGAAAAAAATGACTTACTATAGCAATGAGTCTGTGTGGGTTTGGGAGTTAYCGAGTTTAAGGAAACAATACTTGGTGACTTAAGTGGCAAGCAGCAAGTAGTAATGAAAAGAGTGAACATTTAAAAGCACTACTCATGGAGAATAATTTGCAGTTCACAAGATTAAATGCACCATCTGAACCACTAATTGACCAGTTTTGAAAAATATATWTTTTTTCTCAGGTAAGCTGCCTTAAAAAGAAAGATAATGGTTTTTGGGGGGAAGGTTGCTTTGTTTTTGAAAACTGGCATTTCAGTGTGAGTAATTGTACAGTTTCAGTGACATCTAGGAAACTGTCTGCCCTTCATCTCCTAACAGAGCCCCACATGGGACAGCCATTTCCAGAGTTTCCATTACTGGATAGAAGATACTAATCTGTAGTTATAGTCAACCAACATGTGCTGAATTTTAATCTCCCACCACATAAATCAGAGGAAGTGCATCATAAACACATTCATGGCATACACAGTAGGTTCTATTGCAGATAAACACGTTAATGGGGCTATGCATGTCTTGCACGGTTCCATTTAAACAATCACTTGAAAAAGATCCATAGCAGAAAGAGGACTGTAAAAGTGGCGAAAGCCGAGGCGGAGACAATGATAAGTAGCGGGGAACTAAATCCATCCCTGACAGAGCTCTAGCAATGCTAGAGAAGTTGCACTAAGGAGAGCTTTTTATTTCATGTGGTGAAAGTATTTAATATTTTCTATTTTCAAAGTGACGAACAAGCTGCAATGAATGAAGCAGGGAGGCTAGAGTATTTAAAAGCTCAGACATTAGGTTGCTAAAAGGAACGGAACACTAAGTTGAATGGATTATCTTTAAACAATGCAAGACTAAAAGAAAACACCAAAACATTCCTCTGTTAACGTGAACGGAATGAGATCCCAGTATGTCAAGAACATTAGACCTGGCAACAATAAATTTTTATCTGTCAGCAGGAAGCAAAGATGGAACTCCAGAAAACCCAGGGAGGATTAGGGAGACCAGTAGACCATCAATAGCGAAACAGAGACAAAGCTGGGAACATAACTATAAAGTGCTTGAGGAAATCCCTAAATCCCTTGGCATTAATGCRGCAACAATGACTTTTCAATTCTGTTGCCCCTCTTGCTATTGGGAGAGTTCTGTCATTTCTGTTCCATAGAAGCCGGATCAGGCCTTAATGTCAACAAGTTAAAAAAGTGCTAGCAAGGTTTGAAGTTCTTTCATGAAATGCACCTATGGTGATTTAATAATACTCTCTTAAGTGTCCTCTTAAAGTGGCTTTTAAAGTGTTACTTTTATTTGCAGTAAAATAAAATCAGAATTTGCTTCTCAAGAATAGAAAGGTAAACTAATGTTCATTTTCCCAAGGGAATACTACCCGCAAGCATCCAGGCAGCTATCTCAGGCTTGCTGAAAAGCCACATGTTCACACTCTACCTTATTCTAATTAAGACAGAGAGCGCGAGCRAGCACATTAACTTGGCACTAAAAAATTAGTTCTGATAAGTCTCCATATYTATTAAGAATTAAACCTCAGAAAAAGAACTCTGCTATCTGGCATACAGTAAGATGCAAAATATCAATGAAAGCTGAAGAAATAGGATGGAAACTCCCTTTGCTTTCTGTAAAGACAGAGTCTAGATAATGTATCAGAAGGAGAGAAAGAGACATTTTCAAGGAAAAAATATCTGGTATTCTTGCCCAAAGGTTCAGATCCAGCCATTCTGAACTGAAAGTAGCCCCTATCACATTCTGTATMAGCTTCACCACCACCAACAGCTTTCATCGACAAAAGGAGCGTTCTTAAATTACATCTCTATTTTACAGCGATCCTAAAAAGATACAGCACACACTGAAAAACGCAGCTGTCAAGATCGGCTTCCTCACGTAACTTCTACTTCTTCAAGTGCTCTAAAACCACTGCAAAAAGTTCTGTATCCTAATGCTGAGCAAGGCATGAGGAAATACTGCCAACCATCATGTGCAGTCATGATCTCTCAAGGTTCTTCACTTGTCCCATCTGCTGCCACTTCCTTTGTATCCTTGCATGTTTTGGTGGTGGTGGCGTTTTGTTTTGTTTTTTTAAATATCCTTCTTTTTCATTTTTAAATCTCCATTTTTCTTCATGTGCAAAGTCACTCCTAGTAGGTAGTGACATCTCCATCTCCAAAGCCCTCTGAGGAACATCTTTCTTCATGAAGCAAAGGGTCTCAAGTGGCCAAAATACTGCACTTTTTGGAGAAGAAGGAACTCTGCTCTGTAAGGAGCAGTTCCATGGGCACTGAGATAAATGAAGCAAAGAAGAAAATAGTCACCAACTGCTGCTTAAAAAAACATACAACTCATCAAAAGCTCAGTCCTCCTTCCTGACACATCCTTCTCCTTGACTGTACAATGCTCTCTTCTGTGAGTCGATTATTTATTTTTATTAAAGAAGTCCCAGTTTATCACATGTGTTCTTCACCAGTCCTGTTCATAAAAGAATGATTTTCTGGACCTCTCCTCTGATATAAGGAGTTTCCAAAATCAAGTATTACTCAACAATAAGCATATAATGTAGTACATTTCTGCAATATCATAACAAATTAAAAAATATGTTCTTTGTTATGGCCCAGCCCAAAATCCAATAATGTTTGTGGAAAAACTTCAATCAGATTTGATCAGCCCTCATAAATACAAGTATTAGTTCTGACTGAAGGTTGAGATTTCAAGCTGAAGTAACTTGGGGCTCCATTCAACCATTTCATGAGCAAGCATCAGCAGCATCAATGGGAATTACTCATGTGCAGGCGTGGACACAAAGCTAGTACACGATCTACGTCAAGTCCTTGGTTTATTAATTAAATATCTATGCAAACATATTCAGCATACCGTAAGTCAAGCCAATTGATTTTCTTCCCAAATAACAAACTGTAAGCAACAGGATGCCAAGTATCCCTAAGGATGCTACAGAAAAAACAAGACCCAAAACACAAGCTGAAACCTCAAAGCAGACTCAGTCCCACTGAGTATTCTCTCCAAAGCGCTCTCTAGTTCTCCCCATGCCCATTCTTTTCAGCTCACTGTCRTATTCCATCCCTTACACTTACCAATCTTCTGAATAACCCAGTAACTTGTAAGCTGTCCTTAAGCCCTTCCATTTTGGTATGTTTCTGCCCTTATCATCTTTGCTATATTGCACTTTTACTGTGCTTTCTCCTAGGATCAAAGGAGGGATCAGTCCTAGTTTTAGTGGTCCACAGGTTGTTTTAGATCAACGTAGGGCACTCCATGTTCAGGACTTAAAAGAATAAAAAGATAAAGAAAWGTAAAATGCTGCTTCTTAAACTTCTAGATGCATTAACATTAGAATGATATGAAACTGAGAGACAGGAGTGATTTAGACTATCAGCACCACACCACATGTCACGCTGTGTAAGTGCTTGTATGCTCTCATGGATGGTACACAGGGCTGGAATCCAGAAGCTTTAGCTCATCCTGATGCCAACATCCAGGTCAACCTTCAGCAAACTATACAGCTTGATCCTCAGCCTCCTGAAGTCAGCAGTGAAGGTCCTCTTGACRTAACAGTACAGGAGCAGGTCCTGCATCTTTCTTCTTTTGTTGCAAGGTTTCTCTACGGTGAATATGTGTCAAGTATTTCAAAAATTTAGAGTACTACAGTTGTCATTCCATAATTCTCTCTCACGCCTAGTAATTTTTACTTGTAGGATTAGACCCACTGGCTCCATATTGTCATCATCATTTGTAGTGATTCYAGTATTATTTATAACTCATCTAGTTTTCTGGCATATTTTTGTTATTTTTAAAAGCAGAACATTCTTGGCGGCATATTTCACATATTGAATGGATGCATGACATAATTAAGCAAAGTAATGGGACTAAGAAATACAAAAAAAAGCTGTTATGACATCCAAAATCTGATTGCCCACAGTTATTCTCAAGTSAAATTTTCTACTATTCAGAGAACCATCACAGATCAGTTCTGTTTTCTGGGAGTTTTTTCTTTAATGAGTCTAAGTCAGGACTTGTTCTTTGTTTTAGAGTCTTACTGTATGAGTATCGAAATGAAGGAGTAAAAAAAAAAAAAAAAAAAAATCACACCTCTGCGTGACGTGCAGGTGAACTCAAGTGTGACTCATAGGCCAACCTCAATTCTCCAAACACTTTGCAGTGGTGTTGTCCGATTTTCTCCATCAAACACAGATCTACAAATTGCGGCCCAAACTGCRTCTATATCCTGGAAATTTTACCAGTCCCATAATGCTGCTCAGGTTTGAAGATCTGTTGAGGACTCGGATCCTCAACAAAAAGTAAAAGAAAGTTGCATCTGAATTCACAGAAAGATTTGGCCAAGATCAACAAAGATGAATTTTAGGATTGAGTGGCTCAATTCTATTCCCTTCATTATCTAAGAATTGGGATTGCTGTTCCTCTTATCTGCGCACTTGGCAAGACTGTTGTATATTCTGTGGCTTTGTTGCTACAGAATAAATCACGTGTCTTTGTCTATGAAATAATCTTACAAGGCATGACAAGGTTGACTAGATATTCCATAGGTTAGATGCCTTCTGCACAGTTGCATGTAGAGATGTCTTACAGGATGGGAAATGGAAATCCTTTCTTTTGGAAGTTTGGCACAGTAAACACCAGGCAGATGGAAAAGTTCCAACTGAGAACTCCACAGTCAAAAAAAATCAAACCAAACATGGAGCTAGCATTGAAAGAGATAATGTGTCTCCAATTAACAGGCAGATATTGAATGGTCCTGCTTTCTAAATCAGGCATTTTTAAAGCTTATGTTTCTGACACAGAATGAATTATCCCGACTAAGTCTCTCTTCTTTTCCATCCCCAAAGGAGTGGTAATGAGATAAAAGCTGCTACAAGTGCCACCTACAAAGGAATAGAAAGTTGCTAACATATTTGCATTACCTGGGCTTCTTTGGAACAAGGTTAAATGAAAAATTTCTAGCATCCAGAGCAGAACAGGAATAGCTGCTCTGTTCCCATATCCATAAATCCATCAGTGTGACAATATGACACTTCCAGGACCAGTTATATTTCATTGATTACATACAGTTTAGGCAAATGATTGTTTGATACAACTCAGGCTTTATCCTTTTAAACAATGTTCTCTTTCATTAAATATGGAACATGGCAACATATTGGCATTGCTCTTTATTTTACCTAATTCAAGCTGTCTAAAATCAATCAGCAGTTATAAACTACCCACCTCAGACTCTCTACATATTTTGTGACATATTAGTAAGYGTGTTACGAAGTACCTCCACAACACAATTCATTCCACCCTAGACAGATGGGATGAATCACCACTTCAGAGTACCTATTTCTCCCCACTGATGATAGTGGCTTCCCTCAGACTCAGTGCTTAGCTTCTAGATTGCTTAAGTTAGTTGAGACAAATCCCACTCAAACAGATTCATATTCAACATTAAGTTCTGTATCTCCCACAATCTAGATTATTTTAGTCATCATGTGCCTTACTCACCGCCTTTTGCTGTTTTGTTCTAATAGCTGATTTATGGAGTACAAAGTCTTTCCTAGAAAGGAAAAGGAAAATGCTTTTTGCCTTTTTAACATCACTTTTGTTAGCCAAGTACATCCTGTGCCATGGCAAGGTGTAGATGTGGTGAACTCTTAGTGTGTAACAGATGCCACTGAATAGCAGATAATTTGCAAAAGCTGCCTGGCAAGCACTTGGTCAATGAGCTGACAGGAGAACACAGAAGCTACCCACCTTTGCAGCCACAGCTGGAGAGGTTGGTAGAAGAGTACACTAGAAAACCAGCACTTTCTTGAGAGCATAATGGAAGGAGGTATCCTATCCACCAAGGCTGATTCTCTCATAGTCCTCTGAAAATCCCAGTGTTGGATTTTAAAGATTCACCTAACCAAATTCCTGGTGACTCAACATGACTAAGTCCAATTAAGAGCTGAATCATGATCTCCAAATTTGTCCCGTTAAGCTCTTCATCTGAAGATTTCAAAGTGCATTACAAAGATCCAAAGTGCTAACAAATACAATAATCCAATGATGATATCAGTTCCAGCATGACCCACTTCCCATGTGATCTTGGGTAAGTCCATATACAGACAGACGTTTTACAGAAATTTAGAAGTTGCACAGGGATTTTGAGTTTAAATATAATAAAGATTGCAAGACATCTTGATAATCTCTGAGGAATTCTATAAACTAGTTGTAAAATTTTATAGAAAGAGCATTCCACTAACTATTGCACTCCAAGGGCGTTCCTGTAATACATACCTGTCCTACTCTGTTCTGGAATACAAACAAGGCTTCAGTTTTCAGCTAGATCTGCTCTCTGAACCATGTAGCCCTAAATTCACAATTTTGTCATCATCTTTTTTTTTTTTTTTCCTGAATCAGGCAAGAAGACGCAAAGCTTAACAGAACAATATTACACATTTGTTTAACCCTTCCTTGATRGAGCTGTAAAACACAGGCATTAATATAACATAAAGTGATCATATAGTTTTTAGGACTCATCTAGTTTGTACTGAAGACAACGATGAAACCACAAGCTGGCTTCATATTCTGAGAATATTTCAGAATTCTGCATAACAGAAATTTCAGAATTTCTGTATTCTCAGAATACTTCATGTTCTGAGAATACAATACTGCATCAATCCTACCAAATAACAAAGATTTTTTTTAAAGCAGTGATTTACAAGTAGCTGAGTACATTCAGCAGTATTACTGCTTCTGTCACTGTGAAAACATCAGGGCCTAAAACAGAATCCACTGAAATCAATAGAAGGACATCCATAAGCACCAGCAATCCTGGATTAATCCCTCATACAATCCTTCTTCATTTCAAAATAAGATAAGGCAAAACACATTTAAGAAAATTATTTAATTGGCAGGAAACAGTAGATCCTATGTATTTCTTTTGATAAAGAATACATGGCTATCATATTATAAAACTGGGGAATATCACAAACTCTTGGTCAATATCCAAACTGTATGAGATATGCTTGAAGCATCCTTTTCACACAAGAGCATACCAAAAAGGCCACCTGCTGTGTGTTGCAGTAGTATGTCAGTGCAGCAAGCATGGATCAAGATCYTGCAGCTCTACGTACCACGCAGAAACATCCAGATGACCCTCAGGCAGTCCCAGACAATCCTGGCCCCACATGCTGCATCCTGCTCTTGCTGGTTGAGGAGGTATTCCTCTGGGAACAACCACAGTGCTTGGGAGGCAGGAGTGGAAGGAACGGGTTTAACCATAGTGGGCAGGAGCCATGACTTGCTCCTTCGTGTTTACGTCATTCTATTTTCCAACCAGAGCCAGAGGGACCAGGGAAAGAATGGTCGCTAGCACTGAGGTAATGAATTATTTTTCCTTAAAAAAGCTGCTTACTGAAAATAGTACTTTGGTGAGGCCATGCAAAGAGAAAGCTCATTGCTTTTGACTAGGTTTGCCCTATGCTGCGGCTAAGCTGAGCACTGCAGTACCTTGGGCTGCCATCCAGCTGCATTCACCAGCAATTCATTCACTAAAAAATGTAGAAAAAGAAACAGGAAAAAACTATATGAGGTTTCCATGGCCACCAGACTGTATACGTTTGTTCTGACCGTTATCAAGAATTTCAACACTTGCTGGTTTGCCACCCAAACAAGCAACAGATGTCAGAAATCATGCTTGTTTTTAGTGAGCTTTCATTTCACATACATCACTGTGGAAGACACTGTCTTTAAGCCAAAGCAAGTGACACGCTTTCATCTGTGCAATAAAATACAAAGCAGAGACAAACAGACTTCTGAACTCTGGCCTTACATCTCTTCTGCTTTTGCGATCGTATTTCCCAATCATGTTAAACTTCTAAGGTTCATGTCCTTTCGTGGAAGGTTGTTGGTAATACATGTTAAGGATAGCACAATATAATGTTTTTTGAAGGACATTAAAAAAATCAGAATGAGAAGCAGAAGCGAGCTGTGGCAGGATCAGAACACCAAACAGGCCCACATTCATTTTATGGGGAAAAAAAAGTGCAGATTCTATGTGAAGACATAAAGTTATTCAGAAGTTTCCTCTAGCAAACATATGGTGCAGAAATTGCATAAACTTTGACTTTAATGTTCTAGAAGAATGAAGAGCCAGGTAATTAGCTCCTCATCAGTGATGCTTTACTACAGAGCAGATCTGCCCCTGCATTCATTGCTGATACCTTCAAGAGTGACAGGTAGAAGTGCAAGCGGTTCTGCACTCCCCCATGTGTGCCTGGCCAGCTTATCACTGTGATCCCACCAACATTAAACATACTGCTTAAAAGGAAAAACTCTCAAAATTTCCACTAACTACTAACTTCATTTTCCTATCATTCTCTTTCTGTCCTAATTCCCTATTCCAGCCCCCTCACTCTGGTCTGCTTCTTGGAGCAGTATCTGGATTTTCCACAGTGCTGCAGAGCCGCCTTCTTTCACTTCCCTCATTTAGACCAGTTCATTTCTCTAATATACACCCATCCTTTACAAGCTTTTGGACTAAAACACTTCTATGGAGAATTTCACATCTCTGTCCAAATTACAGTCTAAGGGCTTCCCTACATCAGGATCTCAGAGCAATCTGATTTATTGTTCTTGTAACTCTTAACACTTTTGCCAAAGTATAATAAATCCAAACACCCAGAGCTTCCCTGCCCATCTTTGCTGGCAGCATGAACAACAGGCTACTCAATAGTTAACAAAAAGATTTTCCCTCCATCCTCTTAACACTTGGTCTGAAACCACAACAAGCTCTGAGTCACTGTACAGTTGATTTGAGCTTAACCCTAATAGCTCTGTTATGCCTTGGCTTATTCTTAAATCTTCTTGGAAGCGGGAAAGCATCAACAATAAACTTCTAAGGCTTAACACTCTAACATCAGGTAAAGGGGTTTATCACAATTAAAAATATCCACTACCTCATAGTGCTGTAAAGTAATGCTGGAGCAAGAGCATGTGCCTGCTGGTATATGCCTGAAGAGGTTCTGGGAATTAATTCGACTCTGCAGAACTATTCCAGTTATTCATGTGACTCAGCGGCTGAGCCCGGGATCTTCCTGCGCTCACATGGTGACGTGCTGATTCAGGCTGGTTCAGCAGCGCCAGATCCCAGAGACACCTATCAAAAGAAAAGCCCTTCTGGGGGACAGGCTCTCCCAGAAGATGGAAAAGAAATTTCCACCGTGCGGTCTGTGCTAGGCCAGAGGGGCAAGACCAACAAGCTCTTGTCAGATCTCAGTGATTTTGTTAGGAAGGGGATCCCTGTTTTCAACCTATAAATACTTCTTGGCATCACCATGCTGCAAGGTCTGCCCAGGCTCGCAGGGTTAAACACTAGCGCCATAACAAAGGAAAACAGCACTCTGCACTTTTGCTTTTGGTCAGACTTCACAGTATTTCAGTCACACTTGGTGTTCCAGTTTTATTTACATATATTTTATTCATAAATGTTATAGGGAGGTCTAATACCTGGCTAACACTTATTACAGGTGTGTTGCAGATGCAAACAGCACATTCTAAGTATTTATCAGCACACCCTTAGACTTATTTAGCTTTTAAAGTAACAACTGATTATTAAGACATTTACAATGCATTAACCCTTTACAAGCCATTATAAACCTTTATAAACCATTTATAAACAGTACCTTGACCTGGTGGGCACTCATCAACCCCATCAGACACAGAAGGCAGACRCTCTCTGATGAAATGTGGACATCTAGGATGGAGCTTTACCTCTCAGCAGCTCCCTCCATGCTCTCTCCAGGGATAACATAGCCCAGAGCATAAGCTGAGGTCTCCCAGCACACACATCAATATTAGGTCCATCAGTGGCATTCAGCACATTTTAAGACACCTGTGCAGGGCCCTATTAAACAAATTGCAGCAGGTGCTGAACAACTCCCAATTCCTGCAGCTGCCCTATAACTACATAATCACAGTCCTGCAAGCTTTGGTGAAGCTGCAACTGTGCTTAATCAATAGCCTTAGACCTCCCAGCCCCAGAAAAACAGGCTCCCTTGACCAGCACACACAATGTAGAGTTTTATAGGAGCAGCCAATGTAGTCAATATTTCAGCCACTTAAATACATGAGTATTCAGAAGTACCTGGTTAAGTGCTTGTGTTACATCTGACACTGGGTAGCACACTCTCATGGCTCAGGCTGATGTTAAAAATAGCAAGGCCCAAGTACAAGACCAAAGTATTGTTTCCTGCACTTACTGTTCCTGGGCAGCCTCCCTCTCCTCAGCCCCAGAGCTGGAGTTTCCTTTCCAAGAGAGGTTGTTTTCTTTCTGCTCACTTCCTCCACAATAAATGGTACATTCAAAACACCTGGGAAAGCAGCGCATTTAACCCCTCTGACAGAAATAAGAATAATCACAGCAAGGGGTGAGACACAGGTGGATAGAAAGAAAAATGGCTGGCATGGGTTTTAGCAGGTATCTCTACAATAGGGTAGAAGAAAGTACCACCCTCAAACAGTGAAAATGAGGTTGTGCAGGACAGAAATGAAAGGAGAAAATCCCAGACAGTATCTCTGGTTGTTCACCCTTTCCATCCGGAAGCCCTGGGTTACCTGTGTGACTGCAGTGCCTGGTGCAGGTCTTGCCTCTCCAACACCCTCCAGTCCTTACAGTTGTGAATTCTTACCCAAACTAGAACTCGAACATCTTTATCTATGTGAAAACCTTAAACACCAGATACTTGGAAGCATAAATCCACATGGTATTTGAGGGTTAAAAAAATGAGGAAAACTGTAGCCTGGGAAAACCAGGGGCTTTCCATTCCCGCTGTAATGAAATGACAGATTTAAAGTTCAGAGTGAGAAAAGTCGTTGAAAGGAATTAGATTTCAAGCTTCCTGAGACATACAAGCTTTATTTTTCAAGGCTATTGATGAATCTATCAATCTCCTGATTACTGTCGCTCAGCCCCCCCTCCAAAAAAAACCTCTAAAAAAGGAATCTGCAGCCTTAATTGAAAGGAAAAGGGTTTAAAGAATATCCACTGTAAGGTCTCTCTTCAGAAGGAAAGTCCCTGGAGGCAAAACAATAATTGGTTTTGACCTTCCGCAGTTAAGGAGGCATTGGTAAAGACTAGACTTAAACACAGCCTGACAACTGTGAGTTCCAATCAAATTCAAAAAGAGACGGAAATTGGATAAGCAAATTCCTTTTTGTTCATGACCCCGGTCCCGCTTTCCTTTCCCCCTGCAGCATGACACATCAGAATCTTTCCTGTGTACCATAAATCACTGGCAAGACAGCAGTAGCCTTTGAATAGCTGTCTTATATTTCGTTCCTATCTTCCAGACAAGCGGTATTAGCAGTCCCCTGTCTACTCTGGAACAGCAAAAGCACAAAGTGCAGGGGAAAGGCAGCTCTAGCGAGGAAGCCGAGTGTTTCATTGCACTTTTCAGCACAGTGTAAATTCCCTCTCTCAAAACTTGGAAGGACTCTTCACATCAGCCCTAGCAGTTGCTTGCCAGTGTAACGAAACTTGTTTGTGAATGCAGAAACCCACAGTCCTCATTTTGTCAGATGCTGCAGCTGGCCCAGTGCTTTCCTCGTCCCAAATCTGGGCTCGTGGAAGGCGCTCTACGTCGGCACTGACCGTTTCTTGTGTTACGTTCCCCGCAGCAAGTGCACCTCACCCGGTGCCCATGGAAATCCCGGCAGCAGCTGGAGGCGCCTCCATGCTTCCCACTGCTTGTGCCCTGTCACTATTCAGCACCGCTGCTCAGCAGAGCCGTGCTGGCCCCCTGCCATGCTGCCTGCCAAGGCCTGCTCAGGCTCCCTTGTGATTTGCTACCTACCAAATCTGCCATTTGTAGGTAAATCAGAAATCTCAAAGCTCATTTTGTTTCTTTTGCAAGGAAATCTTAACAGTGCTTCAGAGGCCCAGAGAAGTTTTGTTTACAAAACCCCTGAACACAAGCTTAAACTTGAATATCTCCATCCTTAAAAAAAAAATCCCTATTTTCTGCCAGAAAAGACAAACATGGAAGACTCACAACACAGACACCATACACTAAATCATGCATGCACTAATGGTGAATTTTTCCACCTTAAATGGCCAGCTACTTTGGGATGGTGACCACTGAAATCCAACTCATGTAATTTCCAGATATGACTCACAAGAGTTGGAGGTCCAAAAGCAGTAAGAACACCACTTGGAGAGCTATCAAGACTTTGGAAACAAAAAATGGTTATTTTTAGGGCCTGATACGAGTGAGGTGAAAGTGCAAGTGGTATAAAATAAGGTAAGTGTGAAGTCCCTCTATTTGCTCAAGGTTGATATGGGTTCACTTTCCTTTGGAAGGGAGCTGAAAGCTGGGAATGGCCTCACACAGATAGAGTTACAGGAGTTAGCAGCAGTGGCATTTTGTCCCAAAATACTGGCTCCATAAGCTGTGGCCCGTTCTCAGGTTTTGTGAAAGGTTGCTTCTTGCACGCATGAACATAACCCGGTCAGTTGCCATGCCTCTTTCAGCCTTTTAAGTGTCCTGGTGGCTGATTCCTGCATCTCTGGCAAAGACATTTCTCTTCAGTTCTAGGAGAGCTCCCCTGATATTTTAAGCCAAAAAAGGTCAAAGAATCAATGTGACATTCGATGTCTGACTGCAAAGCAGAATACCCTGACACTATCCAACCCATGCTGCAGCTGCTGCAAGTCAGCCGGCCTGGCACCCTGCATGCTCTCCAAAACCAAATCTAGACCCAGCAAGTGGCAAACAATTCGTACCCAAAACACAACCACCACTGGTCTTTGGAAAGCCCAGATTTGGAACGGATTTCAGATTCACAAATCTCTATTCCCAACCAGCACTGCACTGTCTCATTCCATGTACGCAATTCTCAAAAATGCACCAGTATATTCTATCTGGTGATCTCTGAATTTGGGAGAGGTAATAACGTGTCTATTTAAAAGAACCTGAAGAATTCACTTTAATTTGTGGAAATCCAGAAATTCATGGCTTTCCTCTTGCTCTTCATGTCTCCTGTGCGCTGCTCCCAGTTCTCCTCTCCCAACCACTCCCCTTAGAAAGACTACGGATTCCTACCAGGAGGCACAAACTAGGAGGAGAATGAATCCTTGTGTGTGATAGCGTTCACACTGTATGTAGGCAATGCGAATTAATGAAACTGGAACAGGCTCAGCACTGGCACTTTATGTAGGACAATACGTACCTCCGAGCTGGGTCATGTGCCTCGCACGTCCTTGCCGAAGCGGCAGCTCTGCGGAGGAAAGCTGACACTTGCCCGGGAGCCGCTATGTACTATAGTGGTGCTGAGGCCCCTGCAAAAAGGCAAGAAGGCAGGTTAGCTGGGAGCATATCAAAAATCTATAAATAATRTTCTATAAAAGAAGTTCCATAAAAGATCTAAAAATATCAGGAGGGCAGTTTGTCAGTTGKTAGGCTTTTTTAACATTATTTTATTTATTTAGAGGGTTCTACTGAACAGAAATGGGAGTGTTAAGAGACAAATAAGAAAAGAGAAAATCTTCTAATATTCAAACTGCAAGATGCTCTGTGTTTTTAATATCCCTAGAAATCAAAGGTGCTAAGAAGCCTTCACAGTTGCACAGTCAATCCTAAAGCTGTTATCAGAAAGAAAACACTATTTACAATTGCTATTGGACACTTGCTAAGTATGCCAAAAAGGCCAGTCTTGCTCCCAAGAATTTACTACTTAAGAAACAGGGAACCCTTGTTTTTTTATTTGTTTGTTTCTGCTTCCTGTTACTAATTTTTCAGGTATATAACCCTCAACAGTGAAACAACAGGCTTCAACCACAGATCTCAAAATAATTCAATGAAAAGCTGTCTGAAGATGAAATCCTGGCACTTTGAGCAGTCTTGACTTGAGGTCTGCTCGGGCTCAGCGGGCAGGGCAGCGGCAGCAGCAGAAAGAGGAGCCGCGTCTCTGCCGTCAGCAGCAAGGCCACAGTGACTTTTCAAGCTTCTCCTATTTTCAACACCATGGGTTGCGAGAGGGGGATGGCGGAGGTGACATTAGGACAGGAAATCAGCCAATGCAAGTGTCTTGAGCGAGTATTGCTTCCTAACAGGGGAGCGGGGCAGACTTTGCTAGAACAACCCGYCATGAAGGACTCTAGAGATTTCTCTTGAAGAGGTCAGAAAAGGACAATTTCCACACAGGGTTTTCGTGAGAGGCCTCGGCAGAAAGCCCACCCGGGCGCTGCCTTCTCCGTGGTACCCCAAGGTGTAAGATCTCCTGAGCTCCCCAGTGCAGCTGTGTGGGGGAAACAGGCYGCAGCCCTGGGGTGCCAGCACGCCTGCAGAGCTATCCCCGAGCACGGCGTCTGCCTCTTAATGCCGAGGGCACTTTGCCCTCCACATCCTTTTAAGTCACCACACTTTTTTTCAAGTGCAAGACTCTCCTGAATGCCCCAAATGTAGACCTTTTCAAGATTGCCAGGACAGGATCTGCCCTGTTTTCGATGACCCTGCTGCCCAATCTTGCTCCCACCGAAGAGGGGAGCAAGGGAGCTCTCCCCTGCCCAGACATCCACGCTATGAGAATGACACACCGCCAGTCACACTGTTCACACCAACTGTGGCAGTAAACTTTATTTCAACTTTGACATTTCGTTCCTGCACGGTGACTCATGACTGGCTATGATGCTCCCTTTAGGGATGCAAGACTCAAACGCCAACAAACAAGCAAGCAGGCTATAGGGACCAGAAAGGGGTGTTCGCTCAAGCAGAGGCACGCCGTCATTCCTGCATGCTGCGGGGAGGGCACGAGAGATGAGGACAAGGGACATGTTCCAGTTGCCAAGTACTTTTACAGAGACTAATAAGTTATATTAGCCCTTTGCTACGAGGTGTACTTATTTCCAAGAGAAACTTGGGCAAGCAATGAAAAGCTGCATCGCTTCTAAGCAGGCCTGAGCAGGTCACCAGGAGAGGTGACAGGTGACAGCAGCAAACACGTTCTGATTCAGAAGGAATCCATGGAACTGGATGGCTGCTGTTGTCCCCAGCCATCCAGTGCGAAGGCGAAGTCAGGACGTCAGATGCTCCACTGCTCACCCAGACACAACAGATTTCCCTCCACCTGCCCCTTCTAAATTTACTAACTATGTTCTGGATCTATTTATGCAGCTGGGGCTCAGAGAGCATTAGGGAAAAATAATATTTCTTAAAATCCTAAATTAACTGTCTAAGTCTGAGTGTCTAGAATTACTTTGTGGGTATCAGTTAGGACATACAGAACCATGAACCACCCCCCTTGCAGGTGAAGCTGTTTTCCAAGGTGAAAACCAGCTCAGAGGCTTCATAAAGCAGTGGCTGGTGTCAAGCGGAAGAGCCTTCTTAGCCGCTGCTACACAACGATGGCTTCACCAGCCCAGAGTGCCTACACGTGCCCTAGGTTTCCACCTCTAGCTATAAAGTGCATTACCAAAACTCCTGCATCAGAAAACCCGTAAACAGCTAAATGT
This sequence comes from Eudromia elegans, assembly GCA_003342815.1. Classification (NCBI taxonomy): domain Eukaryota; kingdom Metazoa; phylum Chordata; class Aves; order Tinamiformes; family Tinamidae; genus Eudromia; species Eudromia elegans. Next base: position 418,339 of record PTEX01000009.1, read on the forward strand.
GTTCACATACGTATCTGCTGACTGGAAAACGCCCAGGTTAACCTACTCAGGAACCAAACTCCTTTCCCTCGTCTTGGATCGCAGAATTATTTATTTGCCTAAAGGCACTTTGACGCAACTGGTATATTCAAGGGTTGGTATTAAGCCCGCTATTGATAGTGGTATGGGGAAGAAAACTGCAGTGGAATGTCAGTTATCTGAGCATTTTTGGACTAGAACAGTGCCCAGATTAATGAACATTGCTGCTATTTCAAGGTTGTGCTTGCTAATGTTAGTATAATATTAGTCAGACATACCAGAATGCAGGTTTTTTTTTTTTTAAGTCAAAGTTTTGATTTAAGACAACATGTAGCCATGGCAGCAGAAGTAGCAGTTGTAACAGGTTATTACTGTTCAGCTGGCCAAGTCCTTTGGATGAATGAGTTTTGGAATAAAGAGTTTTCACTGTATTTGATTAATTTGTCTTAAGAACTCTTGATCTTACTTCAAACCACCCAACCATTAATATCTCATATGAGTCAAGGTGTCTAACTTGAGATTTGCAAGAGAAATTTTAAAAGTACCAGTTTAGGTGGTACAAGAGCTTTTGGTTTGAGGATGAATTTATGGCCCAAAAGGCATAAAAAAAGTTACTCTCCAGGATACTTGACATGAAATATAGCCAAATATACCTTATGTTATCACCCCAAGATCATCTGAGTGATGACTACATTACTTATGACAATATCTAGATGAAATGATTGCTATCTTTTTGTGCTTTCCCTCTTTTTCTAAGCTCTAGAAAGGCTCAATTTTTGTGCTTTATGTATGTAGTTTGGGAAGATCAAATCTAAGCATTTGATGTAAGGAACAAAACCAAATTATGATACACTAGTGCAAGCCTAGGTACTAAAAGACAGTTGGGTACAATATTATTCAAGTGATGCTTATGCCAAGTTACATCCTCTGCACCTCAGTCAAACCATCATGGCAGAGATCATGCTAGTGCTTCCACTATAAACTGAAAATGGGGCTTTTAAATGTACCGTAAAGTGAAGCAAAAGCTTTGACAAGGGCAATATCTATTTCAGCACACTGAGTTGTGTCAGGAAAAAGTTACATTTTAGCACTTGAAGAGTGTGTAAAAAATAAGTTGCTGATTCAAACTGGATTTTTCATATTCGCATGAAGAAGATTGGAAGAAATGACATAAGGTGGAAAGGTCTTGTTCACCCACGAGGCCTCTGTTCACCCTCAGGAGGGTCACCCTGGCATGGGAGTGATCATGCTGTGGTCAGGATTTACAGAGGAAAGGGACAACAGGCTCATGAACATTAGCTCTCTTTTTCACCCCAAATCCTGTCTATAGCTCCATTTTGTTCAGCAGTCAAACTTAGTAGTGCAGGAGGACGGGACAGGACTGATCTGAAAGTGTTTCTTCATTTGTTTGTTCTCGTGGGATGAAGTACTGAACTGGAAATACCTTGACTGTGCCTAAATCATCTTTCAGAGCTGTGCTGGAATAAAGGGTCCCGCTACACCCAGCCAAGTGGCGGGACTTCACTGCACCTGTACTTCAGGACAGGGCTTGTGTGGGAGACGGTCTTCTCCTTTCATTAAGCACCTCTGCCTGGAGGCTAGCTGGCCAGCTGAGTTATGACTAGACACGGCGCAAACAGGAGAGACTGAAGAGCAGTCACACATATTTTTCCATCTGACAAAGTCTTTGGAGAAGTCTCAGGCGTTTGATATCATACAAATGTCATAGAGAACCTTGAGCTCACTGCAAGATACCTATTTAACAACCCCTAGTATGGATTTCCAAAGGGAATTAGAACATAAAGATATTCTACTTTTAACTGAATCATAATCGAGATAATAAAGAGTCATAATATGTGGTACACAAGCTATCACAGAAGATTTCATTTCTAAATGGAAAAAAACCAATTCTATCACAGCTTTGTGTTATCAGCAGTCAGAGGGTAACTTTCTGATGGCGACCACCATACCCAGATCACATACYACTCTTTCAGAGACTGCATTATCCAATCTCCATGATATTTATTTGCTACCTACCAATCATTATTAAATAAATATTTATCTGATAGGCTGGTGTCTTCCCAGACACAAAACAATAACACCAGATGTTAAAGAAAACAACCTACCTTCGTATTTGACTCAAAGTTCAGAATGACTGTCTGGTACATAACATGCAGGACTGGGCAGGTTTCTTTAGAGGCAAACGTGAAATCTGGGCGAGTAGAAGACTGTGACTCAAATAAACACTTTGGAGAAGGGAAAAGCTAATATAAAGAAAAGCAATAAACAAGCATAAGAGGAGAATGATACTAGGGAAATCACAAGTAGCTAGGGATCTCATTGCCTGCTCATTTATACAGTCTCAGTCATCTCTCCCTGTCACACACACATCTTGGTAACACAGAATGGTAAGGTGACTGTCAAATACAGCAGCCTGCTATCAGTAAAACAGGTAAAAGTAGATCTCAAACATAACAGAAAGTATCTCRCTGAACAGTCTTCCAATTTGACAGMTGTTTTTCTTGTTTGTAGAGAGATGCTTATAGTAATTTTGTAAGACATGAAGTCTTTGGGATTGCCTGAGTTCTTAAATAAATAAGAATTCTTTCTCAAATGTTGGGTGAAGAGGACTGAAGAGGAATAGATTTCTTTCTATATGGATATTTATATTACACTTCACTGTCCAGGTGCCCTCTGGTAGTCCCTTAGGAGTAACCTCTTACATTTCCCACATATGATGCCTTTCATAAGGGATAATTTTATTTTATTACATTTCACACAGACTCAGTCAACCCCCTCACCTTAATTTCAAAAGCAATCTTTCATTTTCTTCAATAAAGCATTAACCATGGTACAGATGCTCTGCTCTGGGGTCATTTGAATTCTTAAAAAACAAATTACTCATAGTACGTGTTCAGCTCATTATCAATGTGGGAGTAAGGGAGTGAAAATGTACTACTGTTTACCCACATAACAGCTCTGCAACTAGTAGACGTCCCCCACACTGCTGTGCTGCTTTTCTTCTATCATGACTGGAAAAAGAATTTGCAAATAATACTCTGTGATCGGTTCTGCTAAGAGGTCACCTTGCACAGTTAGACAGGCCAGGGGCTACTAAGCTGGCAGGTAGACGTTGCAGGTTCAAGAATTCCAAGAATTTGGCATTCTGAGCTGCCTGAGCAAAATACTTCWCCCACTGACTTAAAACTCAGGATTTCAGCCTCGGGGTTGAAAATCACCTTCTTTCACTACGACCCTTCCCCTCAAGGTATCCAGTTTGCAATAAATCCTGATATTTACTGTGCAGGTACAGTATTGGAGAATCTGGAAAGAGCAACATGTTTTCAGATGGGTAAGTCTAGAAGAAAAGGGGAAATGAAACAAAGGCAGTTGCTCTGTGATGCTTGAGATRGTTGGGACACCACACRCAGACCCGCAGAGAACTCTCTGGAACAGACATTAGTTCTGCCCAATAGCCCTACTACTAYTACTACTACTACTACTAAAWTACCCTAACTTAGGGTATTTTAAACTTATGATATTTTAAAGACCCTAAACTTAGGGTATTTTAAAGACCAAGCTGGTGGGCAAGGACAGCATAGAGCTATCACAAGTTAAATGTCTTTAGCATTTAGCAAATTTTTCAGAGAGTTGTCTTTGAAACAGGTTGAAATTTCAGGCTGTCTCTGAAACTCCAATTCACCATGAAAAAAGCCCTCGGGCTTCTGGAAGCTGAGCCCTTTGACAGCATACATTTGACAGGCGATTTGCTTTAATGGCATTACAAACTAATAGTGTGCCMAATTAATACTGCAAATTTTCAAATGAGTTTAAATCTTTCCCTTAGAAAGACAACTATTTGCAAAATGAAGTGCTCTTATCCAAAACTACTTCATATCCTACTAAAACCCAGACCTAGTATTACTTATTACAGATCATGAGAGTATGACTTCTCATAGCATTCTCCTCCCTCATTTCAGACCCTCACCTCCTGCCACCTTCACTTCCATCACAGAAGCCCTTGCAGCAGTCCTGGACCCGCACCGAGTATCAGTACCCTGAAGAGAGCAGGATTCCTGACGCTGACTGCAGTTGCCAAGAGGCTCATTTGCAGGCCCAGGATGCTGCTTTTGAAGCAGGATGGGCCACATTTCCCACTTGGGGCATCCTTCCTACACGTTAAGCATGGAGCCTGTGGACATGGAAAAAGATGAACGTTACTCTGAAGTGCTGCGTCTCCCATCTTGGTGCCTTTAAAACGCTAGATGAAGACGGTTGCTGTTCTGCTGCATTTAAACAAGCCCTTTCATTTTGGTGCCCTGTGCAGGGTTTTTCTGTTTTGCCTTTATTTTCCTTTTGACTTGGATTCTTCCATGACACTTTATATCTCCCCTCTACATGTCCCACCCACTCAGCACCAGTTAAAATGAAAAGATTAGATGTCAACCAGTCTCCAAGTACAGAATAAAAGGGAACAACAAATTCCACCGAGGGTCTCACTCAGACTGTAAAAATAAAAGATGAATTTGTATTGGCAAAGGCCTCTCTTGATCTGTTAATATCAAGGAAGACAAAATTATCTGTGTTCTTTGTGAAGGAGCAGTTGTTTTAATGGGGAAGGAAGCCAAGACAGCTGTTAGAGAGTTCAGTGCAAAATACTGACAGTGACACTCCACCAAAGGCCCAAACACCAGATAWTATTAATGCTGCTTTCAAAGGGTTCGACAAACCGCAGTAAGTTAAAATTTTCATACCAAGGGAAAGACCCCTCCTCAGCTCATCCTGGCCTAAAGTGTTTTAAAAGGAAGTGCAGCACAAGTAGCACGATGTCTCAGCACAGAAGATGCTTTTGAGAATCACTTGGCAGGTCTTGGTCAGGGCTCAGGATTAAGTGAAGTTTGGTTTGGATGCAGCACTTTTCCTCGTTGAAGAAGGAAAGACTGTGAGATTTCAACAGCTTTCCAGGAGTCCTCAATTTAAGCCACTTGAGCAAATGGTTTTGTTCACATGACCTGCAGCCTGTCCAACCCCGTGACAAAAGATTATGACTTTTTTCCCCCTTCCTTCAGGCAGGAAGAAAGGCAGCGTGCACTGTGGTCAGGAACAACCGGCGGTTTCTGACAGGGACCCTGTTCCCACCACGTCCTCTTCCTCTGGTGACTTGACCTCAGTTGCATATAATTTTCTCCATTTGTTCTAACTACCCAGTAGGGTTTTAGTTGTAGGCCCTCAAGGCTTTCAGATAGAAATAATATCTTAATCTATTCTATCTAATATATAGTAATATGTATGTAATAAGTATCATCTAATTCTGCTTTCACTCATGCTTTTCATGCATAGGACCATAAACCAAACAGAGTTGTACTGATAAAGCTACATACAAGCTCAACATCAGAGATGCTAGTCAGGAGGCAAAATTTGGCATGATTTCCGAACACGAGGTCATGCAGCCCCTTGAAGACTGCAGGAAACCTGCACTTTGGCCCAGTTTGGAAGGTTTCATGTCCAGCTTCTCCCTTTCCTGGCCCCTTGTGTCACCTGGAAAGAGTTTCTTTATTAAACTACACCCTTCTACATGGCACTCTGCTTCTCCCTCCAGCTGCACTTTCAAAGCTGTAAAAACTCCAATTACTGCCCAAATTGCATTTATGGAAAAATATAATTTTCTCCAAGTGCAGAATTACATGTTGGCTGTTTATTTATAGATTTGGATCATAAAAGAACTTGGAGAAAAAAAAATAAATAAAGGTCCACCCTGATTGTAAGTAACATCCTTTGTCCTGTATCAACCAAAGTAATAGAGAGTGGAACATGATCTACTTTTGTAATGAGGCACAGGACCTCACAGTTCTGGTAGAAATCGAAGTCTCCCACCCTACCACTGGTATAAAGCTCCCATTGACAACAAGGGCTTGCTCTAAAATAAAATTTGGCCCAAGGACTTCTGAAATGCATATACTTGAGGAGAAATTATACTGAACATCCTTTCCCAAGGCATCAGGGACTCCTATAAACCTTTTCCCTCCATCTTTTTATAAAAAGGGACGTATCACATCCTTAGTCTCTAACAGATGTTCTTTACAAGGCCAGAATCATTTGCAAGCAGTGTGTTTGTGGGGAGTGGACTATCACACTTGTCAAGATCCTGGTTTTGCAAGTGTTGGCAGCTTGCTTGTGACATGCACAGTCAATACCAGCGAAAATCCCTGAGAGCCTCTAACCTGGAAATGGGAAGGTTCCCAAGACAGCGATGCATCTGACAAACCAAATAAGTAAATAGAAATAATCCTTAGAATCTCAAAGTCAATAGAAACACTTAAATATTCATGGCAAAAATCACTTTTATCAAGATTTTTAATAAGGAGGCAGTTCTCTCTTACTCATCAGACTAAGGATAACCTTAACAAATGGGAACCTTAATGAAGGTGCTCACTGAATCATGGAAGATGACTATAGAGTTGCAGTCTTAACCACGCTAGCTGTAGTTAGAATGGCCTTTACTGTTTATAACCTTTCTGCAATTTCTCTATTTCTCTATTTTCAAAAGCTGCATATTATACTTTATTCTTATGGTGGTCCAAATATAAATACTAGTTTCTCTAGTGACCCATATACTTGGCCTATATTTAGCATCTTTTAAGATGCTTCCATTAGCTGATGAACAGTATCAGGTATTTCTCCAGTGTAATCTTATTTATGAAGTCCTGCTTCCCAGACCAAAATAGAACTAAAACAACTGAAGGTTGATTTTTTTCCCCCTCCTATCCTCTGTAGAAACCTACTCTTCTCCTCACCCGCCTGTATGGCCACATTTTCAGTTCTTATTTTCAGTTCTCACTGCATGTCTGCCTCTTCTCTGGCTACTCTTCATTGCTTCTGCTCTCAAATGCACAGAGTTTCCCTGAAGTCCCTCTGCCTGCACAGCTGCATTTCAGACTAGCAAATGATCATTTCTTTGGGGGTAACGGCTCCTTCTTCACCCTTTTTCCCAAAGGAACTTATTGCTTTTGACAGCTATTCTTAATGAAGGACAGCTGTCACCACCTCTGGATGCTGTGAAATATGAAGAAAGGAAAACTGAAAGAGAAGAAAAGCCATAGTTGATAGGAGGAAGAGAGAAAATAAGACTCAGACAGGAAGCTAGGAGAAGCACATGGCTCCGTAATTGTTATTTGTGAATATTTCATAAGTGCATTAACTATACCATGGACTCATCCGGTCTATGAAAACTCCAGAACCGGAGAAATCTCAGTAACTGATTAATTAATCTAAGTAAAAAACCCTTTTTTGCAAGACCCAAATCTTCTGGCCTTTATCGGGCAAGTCTTTTATTGGAGCTTTCAGCAGGAGAAAGACTGAAAGGATTTGTAGCTGTGAAGTGTGCAGTTACAGTAAATACATAATTCATAGTGGAGAGGTTTGTTAAAACCGTTAGGAATAAAACAAATGTCCTTCTTTCTCATTGAAAGGAGATGTCAGTTCTTCTCTTAAAATTGCTCAAAGAGCTTGCTAGGCAGAATAGAGGCTTATTACATTAGAAAGCATATAGAGCCCTTTTATGAACTCTGGCTGTTTGTGAGCCTCTTTGTTTCCATTTGTTTTTCAGCAGCTGTATCTGATCGGTATCGCACACCCCTTCATCCTGTGACAAAACACAGCTGCAACGTGCCTAGAAGCTCCTGTATCTGTCTTGCTGCATGTGCAYGTTCTTGCAGATGGGCCAGGTACTCGGAGAAGCAGCAAAATCAGCTTATAGGTACTAAATCCACTAGGTAATTTTACCCTGAGTCAKGAGTTCTGGCTATCTCTCTGCTCATCTTTCCTGGAAGTACGCATGATAGCATYGTATCAAGAAACACACTGAAGTTCACCAGTAAAACATGAATATAATTGCTGGCAAAATAGAACGCGTAAGATTGTCASTCCTCGAAAAGTGGGTTTTAGCACAGAAATGCTCCATTTTAAAGGCAGAATGGAAAAGAACAGACCAGTGTGTGGTTAATCTAAGCCTTCTAGTCTGAAAAATGCAATTCCTTTCCCAGGCTCTTTTCCCTGCCTAGCACTTGCCTCCAAGGATTTTCTCAATCACCAACTAGGAGAGACCTGCCTGGTTCCAGATACTTCCTATATTCTGCTCTTAGTCTTCACTTGAGCTTAACAGCCTTAATACGTGTTGTTTTGGTGAGACATCTGCTGTCTCCATAAATGCCTCTGAGCTCTGCCAGTTCACCTTATTAAAAATCGCCATTATAATATTTTGGTCTCACACATATGGTCTTTGGAGACATGTGTCTGTCTACAAGTGTCTCAGGATATTCCATGCCAATCACATGGGCATGGATACACCAGCAAGGGGTTCCCCTCGCTCTCCTCCACCGGTATTGCCCATGTGATAGTTCATCAGCTCTGGGGTAGGAGCTCCCACCTTACCCTAACCATATCACAGCTATAGGAAGCCTTGTGACCCAGTTACATGTGATGCTTGCTGAGCATGCAGTACTTTTGAACAAATATATTTTAACACATTCCTCTTCCAGCGACAAGAAAGCCTCCAATATAACAAAAAACCATTACTGCTGTGTAGCTTAGGAGAAACAAACCTATCATGAGTGTGTGCCAAACTTTGGCTTTTGGCCAAATCCTTTAATGAAAAAAAGAAAGCAAAGGAATAAAAACACACACAAAAAAATCTGGTTAAAAATCTACTTAAAAAAACTTCCACATTTCCAGCACTGAATTTAGGCACTGAAATTTCCAGAACGGAATGGCTGGACATGGCCGGGAGGAACCATCTTTTGTGCTATGTCTTGCACATTTGTAACTCTGAAAGGTGTTAGTTTATTTAATAGATTAATTCTGAGTTCAGTTCTAAGGCATTAAATAGGAATGTCCTCATTGAGACAACAGAAAATGGCAGTACATCCAGAGATTTATAATGACTTTAAAAGGGTGTGCAYGAGTACACAAACATGCATAGATTCAAGCACGTTTCTTAACACTCAAATATGAGCATCAACAAATAACTTACCCGTAATAATTTCAAGCACCTCCTTGCCTGATTTACAAAGATATTTCCACAGCTGAAATATTGCAGACTTTCACCATGTAAAATATGTGTGTAAATTCTCCATTTAGACAGAGCTGCCTCAGGAGAAAATAATGCTTATATAAATGCAACCCTACATGTTCCCTAGTGGGTGAGATGGGTTTAGAAAGTACACAGGGATCCCCACACTGCATCGTGCTCATCATTTCAGGACTGTCATCCTGCAGAAGCTGCTTGAGGAGGAAAGGACATGGGGGTAAATCTAGGGCAGAGAACAATGCCGCTTGAAAGCTAGATGCTAGAACACAGAARGCATGGAGCAGGAACAGGCTGATACTCTGTAGTAGGGTTCAATGAGTTCAATGCACCTGGGGCACCAAAGAGAAGAACATGAGGAGCTCAGCAGATTTTGTTGTTTACCAAATGCAAGATGGGAATCAACAAGAAGTATTTTGCGTCTTTTCCAAGGACAGAGGCCCACAGTCTGCTCTACCTACCAGTTGCAAAAACCCCAAATTTTGCATGAATCTATAGAGTAGCAGTCTTTGTAGACAGACTACAGACAGTCTACCTATAGACTATCTATCTATCTAGATGATCTACAGACAGTCTACAGTCTGTCTCAGTACAAATCACTCCTGTAAGCTAAGTCAGGTAAAAYAAATCTATAGGTTATTTAAAACCAAGTTAACTTCAGCAGTGGAGACATTCGTTTTTCATCTCTCCATGTGATTAGGGCAGTGTCTTCCTCAGTGTTCCTCCTAAAGTATGTCCAGGCAATGCGGAGTATAAACACAGGAACCATTTTCCTCAACTCTTGTCCTAAATGCATCATTACTCTTTCAAACATTTCCAGCAACTCTTCCAGCTTGACATTTTAGGCTCTCCAGCACATAGATCATTCCTCGTGGTTCTTTATCTAATGGATATGATCTCTTTTATGCACGTAAGAGCAATCTCTCCTKCTATTTAGCCTCCCCTTCCCTATTTTGCCATGGACCAGGAAGACACTCCTCCCAGTGGCCAGAAACACCAGCCTTGCTACCTTAAAGTGAGGGGATGTGACCTGAATAAGCAAAAAGCTGTCCGTGAAGGAGGTTAAGGCAATCACATATCTTCATGGCAATCACTTTGTGTTGATGTAATGAGAGAAAATTGCAGGTAGTCTCTGCAAGATTCCCACTGACTGTTAATTCTCAGAAAAGAACTAAGACATGAATAGCCTGGGAGCGCTAGACTTGCCACCTTCTCTTGAAGTTTCCAATTTCTTAAAGCATCAACTCCTGCTTATAAATGAACTTCTAACCACAAATGGGTTACCCCATACCAAGCCTGCAAAAGACCACTGGATATAGCCACTTCCAAGTACTCCCAAGGAGTCCTTCCTGCCACAGGTATTGGTCAAGGGCTGCTCCTTTACAAACAGGGAGCTAAGATACACTAATGACTGCGACTCTGACCACTAATTACCACTTATTCAGACACTAATGGACTTCACTGGCCAGCACAAGTCCAATGTAAATGCCTTTGCAATTTGAAAAGAACCATTTAATTTATTAAACACCATGGATCTTCAGTACTGATAATGGTAAACATGCCCTCATTTCTCCCCACAATTAGAAAAGGAGTGGCCACAGCAACACCAGCTGCCTCAGCCTGACCCAGTGCATGTGACCTGAGTTGCACTTACACATTTTACTGATATATTTTCATATACATATATATGCACCAGTATATACAGGCATATATATATATATACAAAAAAAAAGAAAAAGAAATATATATATATATATACACATACATCTCTAGCACCTGCATCCCTCCTGAGGGCACGCGAGARCAGAACTTAGGCCTCACAGAACTAGTAGAAGCCTCAAGAGAAACCACAGGCTCAGMAAATGAGAAAGAAGTCAGGAACACAACCTCATTCCTTCCTGTTTTGTGCCAGAGACTAATAAAACCGTGTCTTTCATGGAGATACCAGCCCAAATCCAGATGGATTGTAACGACTTAAAAGCTTCACTAGAGGTAGCCAGAAAATGGAATTTTTATTCCATAGGAAGTTCTAGTGCTGACATTTGCTATTTTGCTAAATCACAAAGCATCAAACATTTCACAGAATGGAAAYTCTGAGTTATTTTTAGTTTGAAGGCATCAAAACTGCTTCATTAAGAACTTCTATCTGTTAATGTCATAACATTCATATCTATAATTAATCTTTAATATTAGAGTAATTTTTAGAAGCTAAACTTTAGAACAAGGTGTCAAAATGAAAGTCGCTACTTCAATCTCAAGTAGTATCAATGTTTCCATTGAAAACTTCACCAAGGCAAACTTCCCCCCAAAAGCCTAATTCTGCCAAAACAGCATTTCCCAACAGAAAATCGCTCTGCTAAGGAAACTGGCTGCCGAGCAGTCTCGACCTCTCTGAAAATGAAGCCGACCCAATCCCCACGGCCCCCCCGGCGCCATCAGCGCTGCTACCTCTCGCAGTTTGATTACAAATCGTGGGACACTCTGCGCTTTTGCTTAAAGCTGTAGGTCCTGCGGGCAGGCCGGCCCCCCGGCTTGCCCACGCAAGAGAGGGTTTTCTCAGAAAGAGGCTGCTCAGACAGCAATATCGGTACATGTGTCTTGGCAGAGGGCTGCGACGGACCCGTGCCTTGTTCCAGCAAGTGTTCCCCGAGCCGAGCGAGCGCCTGGACCCAACGGGCCGGGCTGCTGGTTGAGGTCCATCTCCATCCCAGCTTCTGTCAGCAGAGCTGCCGTGCCGAGCGCTCCGGCTGTTTCACACCCCTRACAGACGCAGCTGCGTCAGTAGAGCTTTCCAGCGCACATCAGAGCTCTCATTTAAGTAAGCAAGTGACTGTCTCGCTTTATGGACTGATTTTTAAGCCTGTCTAATAATATCCTGTGACCTGAGCTCGGATTTTTTTTTCCTTGGGGGGGTGGGCTTTGATAAAATGCACTATTTTGATTAACAGACCAAAGGAAATTAAATGAAAAAGGAAAGTTGTTGCCACAGACTTGTTGAAAAATGCCCTGGGAACTGATTAACTGTATACTTAAATCTTATTTTTTACTTGATGAACATTTTTTGCCATTCGTACTCGCTAATGACACATGGCTAGTCCCTCAATGTGAATAACTGGACTTGATCTGGTCATTAACAACCGTGCAAAATGCTCACAACTGTTCTGGCTTGGCAGCCTTCACATTTGCTTTTGCCCCTTGGTGCAGGTGCAAGCGACTTCAGAAGGAGGGAAACCAAGATCAAAAAAAAAATGACAACCTGTGTTAACCTGTGTTAAGCACCAGGTTGGAAGGTGGCAGAATAGGAACGGCAAGAATGGAGCACTCACATTTGCTAAGGCCTAGAGGAGGTCTAGGTGAAGATAGGAGTCAGGTAACCGTTTTGGTGAAAAGGAAGTTGTTTCCAGGTCACCAGAAATGCCAAAATTACTCCAAGTTCTCACCAGTCGTCTTTTCCACTGCAAAGAGCAAAACCTGCCCCGTCAGATGCCAACCAAGCTGTTACTTGTTTTGTTTTGCACGTTGCTAAGTAACAGGCCTGTTTTTGCTTACTTGCCTCCCTTGGGCTATTTCACAACACTTTGTAATATATACTGCTCTTTTTTTTTTTTGCACATCTGGTTTCGATTTGAAGTTTCAGAACCCCCTCTGAAAACTGAGATATTAGTTTTTCATATCTATCATCTAGACACAGTACATCAGCCTGTCAAACTGAGTGCACCGGTGAGACACATTTAACTCTCTCAAGTCATTCTCAAGATACTCTCCAAAAAACTGTTTTCATTTGTTGTTCAGTTGAGGAGGTAGAAGTAGCTCAAGTATTTTGTCTAATTTCTTGTGTGAAATTAGCTACAAACAACATTAACATCTGAGATAGATAAAGATTGCTGGTTTCTTGAAGACATTAAATGAGGAAACCCTCATGCCTCACAAGTGCTATCAAAGAATGAGCAGTGCAGGGGATTAAGTGATCATCAACCCAAAGATGTTAGACAGCTTTCTCCCTAACCTTTCATTTTCTTCGGAAGCAATCGCTCATAGAAAAGGAATTAACTAGAATGAAGAAAACCTTTGCTGTGTCTCTGAAAAATGCTGAACGTCAGAACACCACCTCCAGCTTCAGGTAGTTTAGATCCAGGCCTCAACTTGCACAGCATCATCATGGTCAAAGCAGCGCTTGAAGCATTTTCATGAAGCATCTCACGTGATTCAAACCTGAACAAACTGATGGGGATAACACGCGTCCCTGCTCTGCTGCTGTCTCTAAACTGAAGGGTTACAAGTACCACGACACTTGTGCGAGCCCTCTCCAAAGACACCCTCCACGCTGCAAGCACAGCACAGATACACAGGGGGTGGATGGAGCTGTTTCCTTCGTCTTCATCTATCTGATGTCAGCATCATTTAAAGCTGCAATTAAAATTTATACTACTAGGCTAAGGTCACTCAGAAAACTTCTGCCAAGGACTACACACATCAAGCTCCATGCAGAGAAAAGAATCTCTGTCTGCTTTACCCTGAATGCTCTCCCATGAGGTTTTGCCTCCATGCCCTTCTTAAGCCACCTGAGTGACTAACAGAGCCTATAATGCCATATCCCTCCAATTAAAGATCATATTCCTTTTTGTTTCTGGAAGGGACAGATAGAAGAGCATGAAAGCTTTGAACAAGGTCGTTTCTTTGCTCTATTCAGATACAAATACTTGGTCAGCACTCAAMAAAATAGCAAAAAAAMWCCCCAAAATTGTACAACCCTGCTCCCTCTTGATACCTTCAAGSATATTAAGCTGCAGTTCCACCTCTCAGCTAGCTGTTAGCTTCCTCTCACACTTTCTCTATAGCTGCCTCACAGTCCTCTTCCCCCACATATTTGAAGTACAAATACCTGAGGGAATCCTTCTTTCTAAATAGGATTCAGGATCCAACGGGTTTTGCAGCTTCCATGCCAGGCCCGGGCAATCCCTTCCAGTCCTGCAAGTTCTGGCATGTGACTCTCCTGGGCAGCAAGAATGCCCACAAAGAGCTGTCAAGCAGATTTGGGAGAGGTTAGTCTTTCTGGTGATCACTGAAACTGTCATTTAGGAAAGAAAACAGTAGATAGAAAAGGTAGATCTATGATCTGCCCTTTCAGTTGGACAAGCTGCAGGCTGCTGCARGCTGTCCTGGARCCARTGAACGTCCTCCAAGTGTCCACTGTCAGAGTAATATTTCCCATAGGGTACTCATTTTCCTCAGCAACACCCAACTGACCCCTTTTAACATAAATCTATAAGCTTTATCAGGCAAATCTTAYGTTGATGCACAATTCAAARTCTGATTTTCACCTTTCTCYTGAGACYTAACCCCAAAAGTGTTAAATATCCAAGATGAAAAAGTAATTAGAGCCATGCAAGTTCCTATCTTAAAAAATCAAAAAAAGAAAAAAACTCCAAAAGTCTTAGGTATCTGTCTCACGGACAGACTGACCTCCCTAAACAGAAAAAGACAGGGGGAAGGTTGCAGACATCTCTGCAGTGGGAGGAGGTGTAGGTTTTTAAGACTGCACAGCTCCTAACTAGATAGATCCAGGGAAACTTTTGAGGGACAAATAGGTGATACATACRKTATCTCCCTCATGCCACCTTCTCACATCTGCTGCCAGACATAGTGGAAACCTGCAGAACGTGGAGGTCCTTAAGAATAGCATCCACAGAGTCATGGGCCTGGCAGCAAGTGTTCRTTCCTCTGGTAGGGGACCCAGGAGTTGGTCTAGAACTGATTGCTATATATGGTCTCTATGATCCACATGATCACATCCTGCAGTGTGACCAGGAGTGAGAGCATACAGGGAAAAAAGTCTGAGGAAAAGCCTCCTGGTAAAGCATACTCCTGGTGTCATTCCCTTTCCATAGTTTTTCAGATGCTCTGGAGAAGAACAAAACAAAGGTATTAGTAGTGGCAAGCCACATCTTTTCTTGCCCTTGCTTCAAATCTAACACAACCCAGTGCCTACAGCCCTCACATGCAGTTCTGTCCCCCACCCCTTTTTCCTTGGTGTGGTCAGGCGCTTCCTTCCATGCTCCTCCGTGCTGCCTCTCGCCAGTTCAGCCCTGGGATGTCTTAGCCAGCTCCCTCCACCCAGCGAGTCCTGCCCAAAACACGATGCTCCTGCTGGCGTGAGCTCACTGTGACCTTTCAGCAGAGCACAGCCCTGTTCTCCTCCTCGTGTTCGGAGAGGCCTGGGGAGCTGTGGCTTCTTTTCAGCTTGTTCACTTCATGTTTAACCAATTAAGCTCTCTTCCCAAAAGGGAAACAGTACTTGGCGCCGTACGGGATGCTGGCAGGACGCACTAGCTTGATGTGATTGATGGACTGTAGGTGAGGAGAGGGTTAAAAATATCATGGAGCTGGGAGGGCAAATGACAGCTTTGTCTGGAAGCACTTTAAGTAACCTAAGGAGAATCTGATACAGACCAAAGACACACAAGTACAGATGCATTTAATAGAAGCCCCACTCTGGTTGGGATCTACAGCTGAGACTCATGCAGCAGAATGTGCTGCTTGGAACATACTGTGCTCCACCACTACAGCTAAAGGCGGAGTGGGAGCCAGCAGGATGTGCTGGCGCTGTTGAGTACTGAATGTTCACTTAACACACACGTTTGGGGAATGTATATTTATGCATACATTTTGGGATGCGGTACGTCTCCTAGCAAACTTGGACAGCAGTCTGCTCTTCAATCTAAGAACTCGCCTGTGAAGAAATCCCAGGTTTGTGTAGTGATGAGCACAGCCTGACAGACTGTTCCAGCAGCTACGGAGCCAGGTTGGGAGGTTACTGCCTCCAGCCTGCCCACTGGAGCTGTTTATCCACTGCCCCCCATTAGGGTTACCACCCCTTTCAGGGAGCCAAGTAACTCCATGTGCAGACACTCCCAAATCTGGCTCTGTCCGAGCTCCAGCTCAGCTTTTTTAATTGTTTGGTCTTTTTTGAACTAGATCATCTTGAGAGGGATTGTTATACGACTCTGTTAAGCCACAGCTGGACTAGCATCCCTGAGCATGCTCCAACAAAATTAGGGCAAAACTGCATCTCTCACTCTCCTAAGACAAAACCTGCAAGACTCAGTTAAAGATAATGGGTGTAACAGTCACTCCCAAAACACTCTTTTGTTTCTTATCTCGCTGTTCTCAATGTACTAGTGGAGATTCAAATATCTCACGATGAACTGATGAGTTACGTTTGCAGTTGTCGGTGCTTTTATCTAGGGACATCTAAGATAACCACCACTCTGAAGAACCCATTGCAAAAATCTCCTCCAATGCCATCTTCTTTCAGAGGMTTTACACCTTCTCTCATGTGCAGAATTGCAGGATTCCAGCAAGTCACGGGAGAACTTTAATAGAGATTGTCAGTGCATTTACACTTTTTTTATTGTTTCACTTCACTTTTAGGTCTTGGCATATGGGACTTAGAAGCCTTGTCAAGCTTGGGCCTCATATAGCTGTGCCAARAGGCAAAAAAAGGTAGTTTGGGGAAACAAAAATATTTGCTTCACCAACCTCTATGTTTGGCTCCTCAGTAGGTTTGATTTGTATTCCCGGCCGAGCATGTGCTGTCAGGGAACACACATAATTCAGGCCAATTGTGTGAGATTGGAGTACAAAGAGAAGCCCTACTTAGGCTCTGACATTTAGCAAGCCAAGAGGTTTGAAAATACAGCCAAGTCAATTGCCTAGTTTGGCTGTATGAACCAAAACACAAGCCTCAACACTGGAATTGATTATATACACATGAAAAGAAAATACATAAAATGATACATAAGGTTCTTGTAACCTCCAAGAACCAATGCCAGAATATTCTCACTGGCTTGGTCCTTCCTTGGCTCACCACCACAGCCGAGCACAGAACTCAGCCGAGGCCATGCTTAAGTTTTCATCAGATTAACTCCTCAGCTCAGGTCAAAGCACCCCTTCTCACATGCTCTAAGATCTAAGTTCTTCCCCAAGCCCCGGGGAAAGTATGCTCTAGTAGCTGACTAGATGAGTACAGGATTTATAACTCTTAAAACTAGTGCAAAAGGTACTATAGCTGCCCACGAGAGGGAAGTCAATTGAATTAAATGAGATTAGGAATCTACACAGCAGCAGCATAGCCAGGAGAGTGTCTATGCTAAACAGACGAGCCCCCAAAATACTTCATGAGGCAACCTCAGATAAAAGGCATTTTTCCTATGATACAGATCACATTTATCTCTCAACATGACTTGAGGTCCTTGACTATGCATTTGTTAGCTTAATTACACTTAATAATTCAGTGAGAAAGCTTAATTCACACCGACTACCACACTGATTAAGAAAATCAAAACTTGTAGGCACTGAAATGTAATAATTCTTGGAAGAATATAGTCTATTAATAAAATTCTTCTCAATGCAAATGTTTGCTCCTTTAGGTAGTATTTCACTATTCTCCAGACAGATAGATCTTATTCCATTTGAAATATTTGATATGAGTAAAGTAAAATACTTTGAGGAAAGGCTTGAAAASAGATATTATTATTTTACCAAATTTTATTACAATAACAGGGACACTCAGCATTTCCCTGGAAAAGACCACAGATAACGTGAAGTGTTTTCCAGCCACTCTTGTGCCAGGTGCTATTGGCAGCTGAGATGATCACTTTAGAGTTTCTCTGAAAAATGATTCAAGCCTGTATCCACAGAGCTAGATGAATTTCCATCTTTGCTAGTGCACAAGCATCTTTCCGTTCCAAAACACCAAGTTCCAGTGCTTGAAACAAGTAAAATTTTCCTGGAGGACAGAGAGAAGCCAAAGGGTAACTTTGGGAGAACTAGTAATTATCTCCCTTTTGGATAATGCTTCTAAGACCCAGAGTTTCTTCGCAATAGTCCTAGCCTTAGTGTCTCTCCAAGAAGWTTGCTAATGGATGTTAATATTGGCCATTAAGAGCTTACAAAACTCAACAGTTTGTTGTCCATTGTGTTGGAATCCAACATTCAGGTATCATCATATCTTAGAAACACACTGCTCTTGTGCCAGCTGATCMAGGTAGAAATGGATATAGGATTAGAGAGGGTGARGMCACTCATTATAGCCCCTCAGCTAATACTRTGTGTGACTTCAGTCCAAGTTTACTGACTCTTCTCTAGGTTTTTCTGCTGCCCTCATCACATCACTCTTCAGCAGTGAATCAGTTACACATCAACCTGCCACCCAACTGTTCTGACTGTGTTGTTGGTGTTGACTTCTCACTCAAAGCCAATTATTACAAACACTTCTCCTATTTTATTACCTGACAAGGAAGAGCTTTCATGCTACCTCCAATTAAAACTCAATCTGCATTTTAATTAGAATACTATGATGACACACGTGGAGGAGGAAGATGTCACTCACATCGGCTATGTCTCCTAGCCCAGACTCAGGTCCAAMTGGTAGAAAGCTACACTTATTCCTCCAGGCAATCTCTGCCAGCTCAAAGATACTCCTCTCTGCCCACCAAAAACTACTGATAGTGAATATGAAACTCAAACCATTCCAACCACCTGGGTACTTCATAGTTGCTTGCTTCAAGCATTTCCTTTCAAAATTTCTCAGCTGAACGCATGAGCAACTGGACAAAACAAGCAGCTTTGATTAAATAAAAGAGAGTCATCAGAAAATCGATCATTGCAGACACAAGCTCCATCTAACCCAGTCTCCAGGCTTCTGTCTTCTCTTCTTTCAAATGCCTCCTCGCAATTAATTTCTTTGTCAATTAAAAGCGAAGAAAACCCTGCAAAAACCTCCTCTTCACAGCCCTTAAGCCATAGCCAGGTTGAGCTCTCTTGCAGAGTGCAGCAGTTTGATGTTCTCATTACTGTTCTTCGTCTCCTAGGCTGCTCATTAATATGTGACCAATGTGGGTCTCTCAGCACACCCTTAAGCCTACAAAGTGGGCCTGACCAGAAAGAAGTAGCAATGAAAGGCGAAGCTCATCCCACCCCACCTCAATGGCCACAAAACAGGAGAAGGCACCAGAAGTGTCTTAAGAGAATGATGGCAGCTAGGGGCTATGGTGACTGGTGGGTCAGGCCTGTGGGGCCGGCTGCCCAGGCATCACTTCTGCCACGCCAGGTAGCGCAGGGCCACGTACCATGTGCTGTGACAYGACAACAAAAGACTTGGTGGCTCCTAAAACTAGCTCTAAAGRAACTGCCTACAGAAGAGACATGGTAGGGGATACAGACTGAATTCCTGCTATTGCATCCAAACTTTTCCTTCCAGGTTTCAGACAGATTAACCGCATTTCCAGCCAAGTATTGAGACTGATCATCAGCTAGATGCAGACTGATGTGCCGCCATTGAAATTAAAATATCTGAGCTAATTGACATCATTGTGCTCTGCTCCAGAGGTCTATTCACATGAGCAAAGATACATTTTAGTATGTTTATTGGATTTTGTCTTTGGATTGTAGCTCCTCCAGAATAGGAAACTCACTTCAGCCAGCTTTACTGACTTCCCTGACACTCTTTACACACATTTATCATCCAATATTAAAATAGTTTACTCCTATTCCTGTTACTCCTAAGGGTAATGATATGCTAGCAATTCCTTTTCATATTTTAAAAACTCCTGTATTCTGAAAGCAGCATACAGYAGAAATTCAATAGTATATTCTTGCATTTATTTAATATGAAATTTWGTTCCTTCCAATTTAAAGATATTTCATTTGAAAGTGCCTTTGCCTTATAATAAACAGAWAATAAACGGATTCTTGGTTTCTTGCAATAAAAATAGCAAAGGCTATAACTGCAACTTTTTAAAGGGGCACATGGGACTATTCTTCAATTTTATTCGTTGGCTGTGGAATCTGTACTCATTAAAAGTGAAATGTTGAGATCTGATTRCTATTAGTAGCTTTAAAGTTTGCATTTCTACCTCTTTCAATAGAAGGCAAAATGGGATGATGTGCTTTCACTTTCCATTTTCAGACCTTTTTACTTCCTGTTGCAATGTGGCTCCAAAAAGCAAAATTGGRATTTCCTAGAATGCAAAGGAACAAGTGACTATCTACGTATATTTTCTTTTAGAAAACTTCTTTGCAATGTGTTACTTTAGAGATGTAATGTATTTTCAGTTGTCTATAAATACATTTTGTTGCTGTTMAGTAGGGGAAAGTACAGTAAAATGGATAGACTCATTACTCATACAACCCTGGGTCTATAGAAATTGACTCTACAGGTACAATTTTTCTGTACATCTCCTATGTTTTTTATTTAGGATAKATGATGTGACTGCACAGTTCATGCTGTATCTTAAATGATCTTTGGGAACTCTACTATCTCCTACAGCTGAGAGAAAAGTTTATGTTTCATGAGGACCTGGTATTTCAAAATTTGTTTTCATTTCTAAACAGAACCAGAATAATCTAATCAAYATTCTTAACACAAACATTCTTAATTTTTTTTTCTGAACAAACTATACATTTCAAGACAGTGGTAACATAAATTGCTGTAAAARCAAATATTTTTCTAGTGGTTTTTGAGTTTGTGTGATTAGGGTTGCAAAGAATTTTGTTATTTCCCACAGAAAGAAATTAAAAATAAAAAGGTAATTGAGTTGTTTCCAYTGGATCAAATGAACATATCTAATCTTAATTTCAGAACTTAATTGTGAACATTTATTGAAGGAACTMAGAAATATGAAATATGAGCAATCATTCCAAGTGTAAAAATGCACTGTGCCTTCTGAAGATATTGCTGTGAAATTACTGACAGTATGAAGTGATGTCTTTGCCTTAAAAATAAATGGATAAATGAAATTAAATTGTTGCTGAGAMGTTCCCAAGAAAATATTTAGTTCAAATAAAACCATATTTTCAGAGAAAAAAAATCCAGTCTCTACACCTCACACATCTAGTGCAGCTTTATTCCAAGAGTCCCCATGGGRCAATTCACACAGGCAGGGCAGCTCTGTGCAGTGCATCACCTTTCATTCTGAATCGYCTTATTTTTAGTGCTCTGTGTCAGATACTCAGAACTTGAGGGTTTTGTTTTGGCTTTTTTGGTTTTGTCTCAGTGTGAGTCAMCCACACTGCACACAGTTGGCTTTGCTGTTTGTAAACAGTGGGCTGTGATCTGTGCCTAAAAATTAGCCCAAGTTTTACCAGAAGGGTGCCCAGCCTCTCACCTCTGCTCAGGGCTTGCTTTCTCTGCATTCGTTGGACATTTAGCTCCCTAATTGAATTGTATGTCTTCTTGTAAATGTAAGAGCAGAATAAATTCAGGAACCACAGCACTTTCAGCTGCCCCACCTCAATCTCACATGAGAGATTTCTGAACTCTTCACTACAGTCAGTGAGTACAGATATGTGTGAGCAGCAAACCATGACTGCCTCCTAAGCATTTCTTGTCTGTACCCTTATTTGCAGCGTTTCACTTGGGACAGGTCTCGTGTGGTAGATTCCGGGTATGTATTTTTGCAACATGGTGTATTGAAACCAGTTAACTAGAATGCAAAAATAACATATTTTCAGCAGAAACAGAAATGACAAGCCAAATTATAAGTTTCAGACAAGAATGTAAAAGTTTTAATGCATTTTTAGAAGAAGGCATCTTGTCAGTGCTAGAGTCAACTGCTTGGGCCATCCTTGGGATTATATGGGTTGGCAGACAGGTAGAGAGGGCACCTGATTGAATGTATGTATCGTCAGAATTCAACTTACCCACCTTATATAAGCTATCCCTTAGATATTCCCCCTCTCTGCCAATGCAAATGACAGGGGCTATGGGAAACTGTTAAAGTTAGACTGGGAAAAATAAATAAATAGATAGATAAATAAGATGCCTTGTAATACTCACAGTAAGAATGACAAGCAGCAACAGTGCATACAGATCCCCTCTCACGCTGTGTCAGCGATTCTGCTCCATGCTAAAAACTGGAAGTGAAAAGTTATCTTGTTAGAATAGCTCCGAATCAGGAAGAAGTAGGGAGCCAGGCTGCAAAATTAGGAAAAAATCAGAGGGAAGTAGGTGACCAAAAAGGAGGAAGAAGCTGGTTTCTAAATCATGTTTGTCTTTACCAAAGTGGATACCAGAGTTACTGGCTAATTGACTCTGATAGAAGAAAATCTGTACACTAACCCTGTTTTGTATGGCAATGCACAGAAACATCTGTTCATGCCATTTCTATGGCTCAACTCCATGGCCCCAAAGAAAACAATGCCCACCTCAAAAAAATTACAAGAAATTTAATTGGGTTTTTTTTGCCATCTAGAATATTGAGCTGCAGAAATGCAAGTTTCATAACAATTTATCAATAAGAAAGTTTTTGATCTTCAAACCATTATCCAGAAATAAGCCAGATATTTCTATTCATCTGAACTCAGCTCGCTGTGTGGAAAACATTTCAGAATGTGCCACAAATCTCTTTTTTATCTCTTATGCCTGTTAATTCATTTAAAACAAATCAATTAAATGTCCTAATTATAACTGAAATATATAATTGTATTATGCACTCAGTTTGATGCATACTAATGAAGCAATCATCACCTTCTTATTAGTCACTCCTGAAAACTAAATCCAAATGCAAGCTAAAAAATGTTTTCCTTTATCTTCAAATAAGAGACTTGATCCATTTTTCACTCTTTTCTCAACTTGCAACTTGAGCAAAACACGTAGAAAAAATACACAGGGTCTTTAGGCTGTCTTTTCTTTAGTCAAAATTTGAAGGAGTTCATAATACACTAAACTCATTTATAAATTAGTTACTATCTAATATATAGTTTTAAAAGGGCTACCTATATCTTTCACCAAAAACTATTTTGAAAGCATAAACTTAAAAAGACAATACAGAGTCATTTTATAATTACTCTGCTCAAATGCCTACCTTGAGGTAGTCTCTTAACCAGGTTTGATATTAAAAAATTATGAACACACTTTATGCCGTGCGTTGACATCTGTTGGAGGTGAGAGTGCTCAGACTACTCATTCTCACACTCGCTACAATTTCACAGGTAAATCTGCCTCTTGGCTACATGCACGCAAGCTGTACGAAACCAACTATGAAACCAACTGACCTACCTACTGAGAGAAAGAACAATTCAAAATAGAATTTGCATACCTCACTACAAGAACAGTTGGTAAAACATATTACCAAAGGATTCTCATCTTGGTACCACTACAGCTTTGTCTACTTTGCTACTAAAAATCAGAAGCAAACCTGCCAATGTCATTAAAAGAGGTAGAACTTGTAGGAGGGTGTAAAGAAAATGGACTCAGTGCCTTTGCAGTGCTGTTCAATGGCAAGACAAAAGGCAATAGGCACAATCTAAATTCAAGAAATTCCACCTGAACATAAGAAAACACTTAACCATGAGAGTGGTTGAACACTGGAAGGTGCGGTCCAAGGGATGTTGTAGAGATTCCATCCTTGGTGATATTCATACCTGTCCGCACACGGTTCTGAAGAACCTGCTCTAGGCGACCCTGCCTGAGCAGGGAGGTTGGACCAGATAATCTCCAGAGATGTCATCTGACTCCAGCTCTTCTGTGCTTCTATGAAGTTGTGAAATCACGAAAGTTGTCTGCAGACTTATTTGTCTAGTCAATGGCTGAAAACCAAGAGATGGAGACTAATGGATCAAGATCAAAATCCTACAGCTCTCTTCCTCATGGGCCCTCGGTCACTAGCGTCAACCAGAGGTGCTAAGAAGATGGCCCCTGTGCCTTTTCAGTCCTCCTCAAGCTACTGCCGCCACAGTTATTGCCAGGGCTGGTACTTCAGGTCTCTACTGCAATGAGGACATTATGGAGCACCAAGTTGGGTGCCACTCAAGAGACAGAAAGAATCAAAGGAAGGGAGAGTGTCTATGGACTGTCAAATCCAACACATGGCATTGTGAAACAAAAAAAAAAAAAAGAAAACAGTAGGCTTAATTCAGCACAGCCTTAAACCCTTCATAGCCATGAACAGCTATGCAAAGTGGACATGCATTCCTAGAATACCAACTCACAGGAGCAAAGGTTGGCTCTCTAATTTGTTACAGTGGGTCATGCAGTGCAACCAGGTTTTTCAGCATAAGAGCAATAGATGAAATATTAATAAAAAATYGTGATGAGGCAGCACACAGGAAGTGTACAGCAGAGAGGAATTTGGCCTGCAGGCTATGAATCTGGGACCCCCCAAAATATTGTTTCCTATCAGGAATGAGCTACTAAAAGTCCTGAATTCTTTACATCTTGGATGTGTCCTCTGTTTTGTGATCATTAGACTACTTCACAGCAAATCTAATTTAGATGAAAAGTATTTTAGTGAGTGTGCTTTGCCTGCCTAAACAGAAATATTATAGCAGCTACTTAGAAGGTAATTGATAAATGCATAAAATTACTACTATTCAAACTGCAAATCAGTTAGCAAAATTCAATGAAGGTTTAAACATTTTACTGCACTAATGATATAAATGCATAAATTTACAGAGAACAGCATCCAGGCATTTGGCAGTCTTCCACTGTATTTACTTAAAGGTGATAATGCATTTAAAAAGCACTTGAAGCAGAATTTGTATTAAGCACTACTAAACGTGCATAGATTTATTAGCACAAGCTTTTAGACTGTCTCTGCCTGAAGCAAACCCTGTTTTACTTCTGGAAATTAAAAAAAAAATACAGCAATACATCATTTTAAGACACATCAGAGAGCTCGGTATGGTAGTTATCTTCTTAAAATAGTGTACTTCTTCATGACAAGTGTAGTTTTGTAGCCTTTAGCTTTTGTATAACTGACTAGTAGGACTGCCCAAGGAATGTTGAAAATACCCGCAAGACTTTTCATTTACACATTGAGCAAAGTGTAGTTTAGAAAATTCTCTAGCATCTCTGCAGATTAATGATCAGACACCTCTCACACCTTCAAATGACCTGACATTTCAGACAGTGTTAAAGTCCTGAAGAAAAACCAGATGCTTTTAGTGGTGTGATGAGTAGGGCATTTCACATTCCGGTGAGGCATTTCAAATGAAGAACCCTATTAATTCTTACAACAGATATGAGCACACMCTGCAAAAATATATTTGTGCCTGCATGTATATTTTCACTGAAGTGAAATCAGTGGAAGATCTTGAAAAATCAGTGGGAATAAAACAATGCAATTTAGTTGGTCTGTCAAAAAAAGATKTATGTGTGTTGTGTGTCACACAACAGTCACAGGCCATAGCARCTTGTGACTGAATCTCACCTGCGTTAGCTTATTTCCCCTCCTCTCTCTAGCATCTGTCTGCCTGCCCCTCATATCTAACAGCATACAGTCTGTTTTAACATGGGCAGAAGCTCATACAGGAAGAATTGGGAAGGCAGTTTGAGTTTCCCCACAGTGTAATCTAGGGAGCTCTGTCCATTCTACTTCTAACTGGTCCAGACAATGCCACTATTTATAGGCACTGAGTTCAGATTTCTGTGCTGCTACATCACCCAGAGCTGAGGAAAGTTAGATCCTCCATCCCCAGGCTTGTCCTGCCATACTTTTTGCAAAGGTGAATTGAACATTCCCTACWGCCTCATGCCCAGTGCAGTCAGCAACACACAAGACGTGTGTAAACACAGCCCTTCTGATCTGCTGCAGATAGGCTCGTCTGGCACTTGTATTTTTTGCGGATATTCGCAGGATAGGTACTCTTGTCCTGGCTGGTGCAGGATCTGAACATGTACGCAGCAGTGAGTAGGTGACAGAGATTTCCCTTTCTTGAAAAAAACCTCTCTAGGACTCATCTCAGCAAGAACTTTAAATACACCTGAAAGCAGAATTCAGCTCAGGGAATATTCTTCTGGTTTAGTCCTTACAGCTTTTCATCAAAGCATTCTCAACATGTAACAAAACCAGGAGTGCTCTCATAAGGCTTTGTATTAGAGTATTGCTAATAAGTTACTCCATTAAAAATAGTAAACATAAATCATTTATTCAGTTTATGCATTTTTAGTCTACTTGAGAGTTATTTTTGGCTGGGCTGAAAAACAAGTAAGGGTGTTAATTATTATCTTRCTAGAGTAATCAGTTAATAAGGCAGTTATGAGAGATGTTTCTTAGGAGGCTCTGTGATGCCCTGAAGCTACTGAAGTCATTGTCTGGGGAAGAACACCACCGCCACAGTCAGTAGGAGTCTGATGGCACCGGACCAAAACCCTTGGGGCCTCTGTCTGCAATTAGCTGAGAGGAAGGAGCAGACACCGGGTCTGAGCAGGGGAACTGTAAACAAGTGAACAGGTAGGAACTCCCAGCTTAGGTCTTCTTGAAGAGGAGAATGTCTGGGGCCCCTTCAAGRAGGTTGAGTGGTGTGGAAAGAGGCGAGACGAGAAGCTGGTTTCTTCCAGCTCACTCTGAGCTATAGGAGCCCCTGTTCGGGCTCTGCAGTCTCCATGCCAAGGTGTAGCTGCAGGTCTCTCACCTCTGCCCTGTGCCAGCTCCCATGGTCAAGTAAGTTACTACTTAATAAAGCTGAGCGTTTTGAGGAACATGTAGCCCTGTTTTTCCTGAAAGTGTCTGAATTTTTCCCCAGGCTTTTCCATGCCCTAAGACTTATTCCTTCTGGTGTGAGGATCTCAAACACTTTCAKCTCCCAGCTGAAGGGAACAGATCCTTTATTCATTCTCCTGCTACACCGCTGCCTRGTCAACATCTAGACTGCTGTGGTAGTGCCCGTAGCCCTGTCTGATCATGGCCACATGGCCTTCACACCCAAAGGATTTCCAGAGCTCTGTCCCACATAAACCACKCTCGTAACTGGCACCTTCAATCTATAGGCCAAAGAGACAATGAGTCTACAGATTAAATAACCTTCTTCAGATGAAAGTTTCTCAAAGTTAAGATTCAAGGGCAGAYGTGCAGAGGGGCATCTGTCTGGTTTCTGTCTGGTCAGTGATCAGCACCTTCCACCATCCATTCACCATAGTCATAGCAGTGGTGACAAGAACTAAACACTTCCATTAGTGACTTGCAGAAGGAAAATTAATCCAGTCTCCTGAAGCCAAAGGAAAACCACAGCTGTCTGCCCTCAACCTAGGGTGTGTCAAGGAACCTCTCCATAAGGGAAGTACTTCTGGTTATGAATTATAAGCTAGAAAATCCCCAAGGCCATTAAGAAATGCACTTTGAGGTGCTCCAGGGGCAACCTGTACTAGAAGTTGAATTTTCCCTGTGAGACAGAAGAAAYATTACAATAGTTGATGGAGGAGGGGAGGGTAAAAGTCACTTTCTTATGTACTTAAGCCAAACAACCTGGCTTCTTTCTGACCAGCATCATTAGAGCATAATTTTATGTAACTGTCACATATCTTGGCCAGGGACACAAAAGGATCTGTAGTGAGGCCAAGAAGTGAATCCAGATCTAACTTTATCCTGTGGGATCTCTAYTGGGTATTTTTCTCTCATGAGATTCAGTAAGATTATTAACAAATCCAGTGTAAATGCTCCATGGCTCAGAGCAGATACTATCTCAAGGAACTCTTACTTGACATAAGAACTTMGATGGAAAATAAATATTAGATATATCTAATTCATTATTTAATAATGTATCATTCTTCGATGCTGSAGCAATTTGCTCAGAAGTATAGCAGGATTTCTGAAACCTCAAAATATGATTTCGCTGCTGGAATTCATCTGTCAGGAGGACCACTTTGTTTGCACATATTGCACATTTTCACTAATCCCTTCATTCTTCTTACCTGCTTCTGCCTAGAGTGCTAATATGTGTTGCAGAGGCAGCTTCCTTCTATGTACCTCCAGAGCACCTAGCACTGGGGGAACCTCACTTTAGGTGGGACCTACTGTAATATATCAAAACCGGCAATGATAATAATGTTTCATTTGCCTCCAAAAAGAGATCTGAAGATCCTCCTCGGATGACCACTGCTCTGAAAGTTCTAGAGAAAGTCTTCCTTAATATAGACAGCGAGACACTTGAGAACAGTTATACAATTTAAACGATGTTTTGGCTTCATTTTTAAGGAGAATTAGGAGATTCCCTCCCCTAAAGTCWGAAGGGACTCCATCTATTTCTCATTGAGAAACCTTCATCTAGAAGGTTTCTGGAAAGAATCMTGAATATAATCAAGATAAAATTTTTCATTTAAAGTAGAGAAATGTAGGAAATGTGTTTTTGCATAGCTAAAACAAGTTTTGCTTCAAAAGCAAAGACTTTTGGCCATTTTTCAGGTCACCAAGCCTGGATGGCATAAATCCATCATCAGGTTTTCTTACAGCTACAGTAGCTGACACATCTGAATCAGTGGAAGCTAAAAGCATGCCCAAAGAAATGAGCACCATCAAAATACATCAGAGGAAGACAAATAGCAAGTGCTTCTCTAATGCACCTGACTGCTGACGGAACAATATTAGCTTGCTTTCTTGAAAGTGGCCATGCGTAAAAATGAGTTCATAATGATCAAACGTCTCTCCACGAAGGAATTGATTTAAGTGTATCAATTAAAAATTAGCTCCTGTATCACTAGAGGGATGTTTCTGAGCATAATTAATGCAAAAAGCTTAGTAGCATTCTTCTTCAGGTTCAATCAAGTGTCTCTGATGATGTTGCATATGCACTACTCCCCACTTCCAGGGAAGTGTAAATGACTCTCTTGCACTGATCCACTTAAGTCACTGTAAAACCTTGATTACAGTCATGTCAAACGGGTTTAGTTCAGAATAGAATAGCCCAGAAAATTATTCCTCCCTTTGCAGGAAAACACTACTATTTCTTAAAAAAAAAAAAAAAGTAATTAAGCAAGCAATTATGGATAAAATTATTTCCAAATGTTCTTGTGAAAAATACTTGTTAAAAAAAAGATTTTTTTCCTCAAACAGTTCAGACCTACTCAAACAGTAGTTCTTTACTCAAATAAGCAATATATTTGTGGGTAACATTTTGAACAGAAGCATTATTTGCCATAGAA
Organism: Eudromia elegans; assembly: GCA_003342815.1. Taxonomy (NCBI): domain Eukaryota; kingdom Metazoa; phylum Chordata; class Aves; order Tinamiformes; family Tinamidae; genus Eudromia; species Eudromia elegans. The sequence goes on from PTEX01000009.1 coordinate 447,357, forward strand.
GATTAACCTAAGTTAACTCAAAACCAAAATAAGGTTACAACTTTAATCTGTGTATGAAGAGAGTACTAAGAATTACTCCTGGAGTATCCAAATGTATAGGACACTKCTGTAAAAAAGGAGTAATTTTTTTCATATTGCCTCCAGAATATTGGGTTACTGTCACATAAATAATGAAATCAGAGGAAGCAGTGTCAATGACTTCTGTAAGAAAGATTAAATATGGAATTTCCTTTGGTATCTGGATATGATCTGGACAGAACTGCAGGAATCCTGTGAAATTCAGTGCTTTGAAATCTAAATATTACAAATATTTGGCAGCATTCATGCTACATGAAGTCTGTGAACACTGTGTTAGCCTAAATGCTTCAGTATTTCATGTGTATGATCCTACTACAGTATCAAAAAGAAACATTATCAAAATGTTTCAAGAAACAGTATCAAAAAAAAAAGATATTTGTGATTTAATGTTCAAGGATGATGTTTAATGAAATCTGGAATAGCATTAATCATTTAAACTACTCATCCATTTAAACACAAATGTTCYGCTAGATGAATACGCATGTACTGGTCACATTAACCTACCTTTACCAAAAAAACATTCCATGTGATACAATGACAGGCAGCAAAAAATGAGTCATTACTATCTAAATCTCAACTAAGACCTTTAAAAAACTGAAACGATAGAAGATTTCTATCTAGAAGACAGAAGATTTTAAAAAGCTATGTTTCTGTTTTCTGGAGTAATTTGCCTCCACTTATATGGCCAGATTTCTTTAAGATTTTTTCTCCTAGTCATTCAGAACAAAAAGAATTGGTAAGTCTGTGCTTGATTCCTCAGTTCTTCATCACTTGGGACCTCACAGCACTGCGCAACGCCGGTGACGACACCATCAGGAAGCGTGAACGTGAATGTGCAACGCTGTCGTTGCAACCAAGCCATTCCGCGTTCTGTGGAAGAGTTCCACGTTCTGTGGAAGAGAACAAGATTTGGGCTCAGYTCTTAATTTCTCAGCCTACAAACTTGAAAGAGGAATAGCAGGACAGAAGCATATTCCGCCTTCCAACATTTTCCTTGGTCACTGCATCAGTTTAAGCRACTGTAATTTATATCCTGCTCATAGGAGGAATGGGAAGCAGGAACCTGCTTTGTAGCCACCGCTCATTTTTCGTGTGTTCCGCCCAATGACATTATTCCAAGATTGGCTTATGCAACTCTTCTATTTATTACTGGTTTGTTTTTCCTTTTGTTGCAAGAATCGAGTTGACAGCTGAACACATGTACCTACAACATGAGATCATGCTCAACAAGAAGAAAACTAATTAAGATGTTACACTCTTGGCCCGTTCCCTGAACACTCTCCCAAAGACAGAAACACACCACAATCGTGCAGCCCTGGGAACAGCAAAGATGCATCAGCAGCACCGCAACAGACTCCTACTCACACTCCTTGAACAGCATTCTGGAGTCAGGACTGCAGGAGAGGTTAGTTTAAGAATCACAGAACCACAGAATGGTTGAAGTTGGAATGGGCCTCTAGAGATCATCCAGTTCAACTCCCCTGCTGAAGCAGGGACACCAGAGCACGGGGCACAGGGTGGCATCCAGGCTGGTTTGGAAGATCTCCAGAGAAGGAGACTCCAAAACCTCTCTGGGCAGCCTGTTCCAGAGCTCCGTCACCTTCACAGGAAAAAAGTTCTTCCTCACAGGGAGATGGAACTGCCTGTGTTTCAAGTTGTACTCATTATCCCTTCTTCTGTCACTGGCCACCACCAACAAGAGTTTGGCCCCATCCTCTTTACATCCTCCCCTCAGATATTTATTCATATTGATCACATTCCCTCTCAGTCTCCTCTTCTCCAGGCTAAACAGGCCCAGTTCATATACTCTTTCCTAATATGATAGACGCTCCAATCCCTTAATCATCTTCATTGCTCTACGCTGGACCCTCTAGAGAAACTCTATGTCTCTCTTGTACTGGGACAAGCACCATAACTGCACCCCAGAGTCTCCTGGCTGGACTAGGTGACCTGTAGCGCAGGCAGGATCAGTGGGTGTTTCTCCACAAGCTTCCCAGGAAGGTGTCTCAACTGAGGAACTCRGACCCACCCACAGTTTTGCAACTGACTTACATTATTTCTGATGTGGTAGGAATTAAGATCATTCCCTATTGTTATATGAACACAGTGTATCGTTTCTGCACAGTAAAAGCCTCCAGCCACAACAGCAATAAGAATTAAAACCACACTCATAAGATGTCCAGATATGGTATATATTTTATCATTATTTTGTAGACATATGTTCTGTGTGACTTGGATCATTTATTTTCTTTTTGTTTTCAAAAGCTAACACATGGCGCTCAACAAAAACTACACTTAATGTTTTATTTGTTGAACTCAGTTAAAATCACAACACTTGTTTTGCAGAGTTTTACATAAGAATGTGCTGTTTTGTAATGACTTTTATGTAATTTAATTTCAGTAAACAGGCCTGAAATAATTTAGAGAGTCTACAAAAAGTTTGTGAATTCAGTATTAGAGACTTGAATTTTATACATTTATTCATGTCAGGCCTGAAATTCTATTTGTGTCTCTGTATGGAGATAAAATCCACAACAAGCAAYGGGATAAATCCTTCCATTTTATCTGGGGTCCTCTGCTCCCTGTTTTGATGCTCATCTATTCAAACCAAGCATTACAGAGTAAAAATGGTGACTGCCATTCAGGAAAATCATTTCTCAAGCCCCAGTTCCAAAGAGGTGGGAATGGAGCAACAGATTGGCTCGTGGAAGGCTTGGATTTCCTGGTTTCTCATGCACACAGATCACGCTGGACCTCTGGGGAAGTGGGTACTTAATCTGGRGGGAATTCAGGGGTTAACACTGGCCTTGAGTGGGAAGCCCTGGTTTGGTGAAAGGGTTGCAGATGCGGCTGGTGTTCCTGGAGTCCAGGAAATCATCAGGACGGCACCACAGCCAGGAGAGTCTCAGAGAGGTTGGGTTGAAGCGTATCAGTCAGTCACAAACAAGCCCAGGGAGCTCTGCCAGGACTTTCAGACACGGTTCTGCTGTAACGGTGAATCAGAACTGGGCCAGACATGATTCATGGAGGCGGTAAAATTCATCACTGGCAACCGAGGGAGTGAGGAGCCTGCTCGCTTTTGAAAGTCCAATTGCATGCCTAACTGTGGCAAGAATTGCCCACCAGCATTTAAAAGTTGGCACTAAACCACCTTTGAAAAYTGAGGCTGTGCATTGCTGAAATTGTTGCCCAAGAATCGACTGTTTCTCCTGAGGACACCCATGGAACACAAGCTTGGGCTGTCAGGTTTTTAACCCTCCAGACCTTATTTCGTGGCCTCATCCTCCACTGTCTGCTTTCCTTCCTCCTTTCCGCCTCTTCTGCTTTCATGTGAACAGCTAGTGAGCTGCTTGACGTCTTGGAGCATTTTGACATCAGAGGAGAAATCRATTGCAACAGAGAGAAGCATGACARGCAGAGGAAGAGGGAAGAGGGCAGCACACACGCTAACAAGCTTGTCGCATCCTAGACACTGCCCTTGGGTTGTGACCRTGACCTGCACCCAACAGTCTTGATGTGATTGCCCAGAACTGTTGCTCCACTCCCGCCTCACTCAGATCAGCACTGTGAAGGGTTAGAAATGCTCAGCATGYGTGTTTTAAATTATAGCTAATTCATTTTGATATGCTTTGTCTCAGATCCATAGACAAAATGACTGCAGTGGGTTTTAAAAAAATCAAAGGCAAGTTTGCCTGGGAGATACACATCAAGGCCTGCCTGTGTCTTTAGAGTGTTGCAATCCAGCCCATGGCAATCAGGAAGATGTAAGTTCTCCTTTCTATATTAAGAGTTTGAAAAACAAAACAATTTCTTGAATCTTAAGGAAAAAAAATAAAAAAGCTTCAGAAGATTGGTTACAAGGACTTCCTCTGCATTTTTGAGGACTGACCAATATCAGAACCACAGATCCACTGAAATCAAGATTAAGCCCATTGCCTAAAGAGATCATTATTATATTTAGACTTTACATTAGACTTTCAAGTTAGTGTATTACTGATTTGCCAGTTAGAGCGGAGAGGAAAGTAACGAAGTTACAGTCTTTTATTATACAAATGCAACTTGAGATTTTTTTTAGGATGTTATCTATCAGCCTGTCTGGCAAATGTCTGTCTGGCAATAATGTAGTCGTCTGCTGAAACAATCCTAAATAATGCAACATTATATCAATAATTAATAGGCGTATAGGTCAACAAGTTCAAGATTGTTACAGGCAAACTAGATGAAATGGAAATACTTCATTTCAGGCTGCTGCTATGAGCCCAAAATGTTCAAGGTCTCATTGAACAAAAATTGAGACAGGAGTTTTTAGAAGCACAGATGCCAGAGCGCAGAGCACTGCGGACAAACCCGTCCCACGCAAACATCTACCCAGTCCATGCTTATCCAACAGAAACCAGGGATCTGCTTGGGTGGCAACTCTCAGGGAATAAGGTATCAATCAGCTTTAGGAAAAGGGGTAGAATCGGTCCTTTGATTAATACTTTCACTCAGGTTTCCAGAAATACTGTGCTCACCACCAAAAGAAGCAAGAATCGTTTTTTGATAAGGCAAAGAGCTCTGAAAGTTTCTTTATGCACCTGATTCCTCCAGTACGTGTACAAGTTGGGCTTGCAAGGTTCATTTTTAAATAAYGGGTAGGCTCATCTGCCTTTGTCTGTGTGGAAGCAAGGACCTAGGGAGAAGCAGGGAGACCTTCTCCATAGAAGACAATTCACACCAGTCAGGCAAGGTTTTGCAGACAGACAGGCAGAGCACTGACCTGGGCATAGAACTTCTCTCAGCATGTTTAATAGCCCCAGAGTAAACACCTGCAAAATTGGTATTGTTTATTTCAATATAAGTTGATGGTAACAGTAACCAAAGTCACTTAYGGATCAAGACAATCTGTGCTTAAAGTCATGCCAAGTATTTTAAAACTCAAAATAAAAAAAAATCAAGCTTSCTGTACAAAAATGATCACCACTTAAGAAGCTGTCAATGTGGCAATATGGAGAACGAAGTATTAAAATAAGAGCAGCTCTTTTCTGAAAAGAGTTCAGAAAGTTCCAGTATTTCACCAATTGTCATTCCTGGCCAGCTGTTGAATCAGGAGGGAGGACTCCCATYTGGTGCAGAAGGCATAATGACATTACCCGGGATCCAGGAACAGAACTGCAGAATTGAAGCTGCTATATGTTAAACCAATGAAGGACCAAAGAAGCCAGAATGTGGCTTGTGGAGTCTCCCTCCTCTGCAGTTACTGTCCAGTTYCCACATACCATGTGCATGTGCTGAGCTGTGCATGCATGCACCCAATACAAGGGGACGACATGACAGCAAAATGTAAACCCCAAAATGGAAATTAAAAAATAAATGCACAAATRCATATGCAAACATACATGCTGCAAGCAGACTATTTTGTTAAAACAATTATATCGTATCTCTTAATATATACATGAAGAATAGAAAAGTAAATATATAGGAGATTTGGGTTTGTAGCAGTGATTTTTTTAACACAAGTCTTATATAAGAAAACACGTTAAACATCTTGACTAYATTTTCAGAAAACCACAGCCTACTTACAACTGATGCAGCATAGAAGAGAAATTGAAAGTAAGAAAGAGAATCACACTCTGCAGAGGGAATTCTAGTAACAAGTCATTTTCAAAAAGCAAATGACCATGGTAGAAAAATCCCAAATTAATATTTACAGGAAGTTTTGCCTTTAAAGTTGTGTGACAAGTTTTTTACTGAAGATTCAGTCAGAGGGATTTTCTTCAGTGAGGCGTCTGAAGGCTGCTTTGTGCTCTAGCCTGTTTCTAAATAAAAGACACTGATTCTGTTCAGCYAAGGGGTTCCATGAGACACAGAAGAGCAACACAAACATCAGGCGAGATCAGTACACGATCCATCCCTGAACTTAGATGAAGAAGAATTTATTTTGAAGCTTGTATCACAGAGCACATAGCTTTTCCTTCGAAAGAGATCTTAGCTCTTAGCTCTTAGGAGCTTAAATTCCCCAGAAATTATCTCCTAAAGGTTTGAGCTGCTTTTGGAACACGAGTCTTTGATGAACTTGACAAATTTATGCTTGATGTTCTGGTCCTAGCTGTCTGCACTGCCTGTATAGCGAGTGCTGTGGTGCCCCTGGGAGGTTCTGACTYGCACAGGAATTCACCTGTGGTGGGGGCTGTGGGACAGGGTTCAGTCACAGCACACAGGCRCCCAATTGAGAAAATTTGCATTTTACAACCGTAATCTCTTACAATAACCAGCAGTGCTACTTTTCCTGTAACTTGCATCACGCCAGTGACTCCCATCACCTAGGGCAGAGGGATCCAGAGACTGCAAGGGAGCCTCTGCTGCCGGGGCACCCACGGGAYGCAGGGAGCTCAACACCTCCGTGCCCTCCCCATCCCCTCCTAGCTTCTGCGGATTAAAAACACCATTTACATGGCCTAAATTCTGCCATTTTTCTTGGATGTGGCTGAAGGGTGAAATGCACCTCTGTGCATATCTACAAGTGATACTAAGGTGTAAGACTGAGTAGGAAAAGGAAGTTTGTGGCGTCTAGACTTAGGTGGAACCTACATTTTCTGAATTAAAGGCATTACAGCTCTACCAAAATGAGAGGGTTCCTGGCAAKAGCTGCAGCATGTAATTCTACAAAGAGCCGAAGGGAAGTAGACACCCAATTCCCTTCCAATTTGAGTAGCTAATTCCTTTCTCCTCCTTTGAACATCCACCTTGCTCGCTGAGGATGTCATTAGGTTCCCTGCATCTCTCCTAAGGGTAAAACAAYGAAGGCCATTTTTTTCCGATGTTTAAAATTGGATTTCCGAGGTTCACTTCTAAAACAACAGCAGCTGCTTCAGAGTGTAAAAGTAATTGCTTTTATCATAATGCACATTTCACTCCACCTAATTGCCCTGAAATCGGAGAGTGCGTTTGATTCGTGCACATTACCCTGCCCGCTGCCTCTGGTACGGGCTTGTTTCTCTGTACTTCTCTCTGTGCTAGCTCCACTTCTTTTTTAAAGTTCCTCCATATGAAGCAGCAAAACATTTTTTCAGCAATTCAGACAGAAGAAGAGCACTGCGAGGGGTGCCGTGCTCCTTTGGGAGGGCACATTTGCTATGTACGGCTACTTGATCCCAACTCCTTTCTCACCCACATGGCAGAAGGGATTATTSCTCTCTATTCATGCCTCACAGTCCTTTAATGGATTTAGGGCACAGCTCTTAAAAATGTATAAGAGAGACAGGCATCACATGATTTTGCTATGGATATTTTATGAGTGAGTCTGGGTGCATGCTGTGTGCCTGAAACAAAAGACTGCACAATTTGCTACCAGGCCGCGATCTGTGTTATTATGCCCTGTATTCAAGGCTTCTGAGAAGCATTGGGCAACCAGAGCAGCAAAACAAAGGCACGGGAGAGACACCACGATCCAGTAACTGGGTCAAGACAGCACTGATATCCCGCATTCATTGCTGCTTAGGGCTGTAATTCAGGCACTCCTCAGAGAGCTGATCAGATTTTTAAAATGGCAGCTTGGCCCTTCCTTTATTATYGACTATTACTAGCTATAATTTGGAGATTTAATTTGCCAGTTAATTGACTAAACTATTACCTTGAAATGGTTCTGCTTGTACCTCTAAGGATTTTTTTTTACTCTTGCACCTGCAGCTGCCATTGCAAGATGCTGCAGCAGCAAGAACCCCTCAGCCATCACTTATCCAGGCAGTGATTAATTCATGTATGGAGCACACAGCTGCACCGCCTCCTGGGTTGAAGGCTTTGCTCAACATTAATGATGTTAAGACATCTGAATCTCTTAAGTGTGTTGTTAAAGAAAACTATATGGGAAAACTGTTTTTCTTCTGAAGTTGGGATATATCTCCCTGCTTCTAGTTTGACTGCTCCTCCTTTGGCCAATCTTTAGGCAACATTACACACTCAGAGGCCTAGATCCATCAGTGACTATAAAATATTATAGGTTGGATGCAACCTCCAGCCCAAAAAATCCAGGAAAAGGCTGACTATTTGGAAGAAACACTGAATTCACAATTTCTTACCTTCTTTCCCTAAGTATCTACRAAGACTAGATGGTCCTCTTTCCTAAGTTCATACCAAATCTTTCTCTTTCACATTCTAACCACTCCAGGAGTGGGACCGTGGTAAGAAGGAACCAAGACCCAGCCCTTCTATCCTGGGGAGTTTCGAGACATATAATGTCTATATGACATTAGCAATCCAAATTGTCTACAAGCTTCAGTTTGACTTGCAAGCATTGGCAGGTGTTGTGCTTTCTGTGGGTTGTAATCTCATTTATCACAGTGGGTGTGATTACAAAAAACGAAGTGCTAAATCTCTTGCAATGCTCTAAATACAATTAACGGAGTCCTTAATCCATTCCTTCCAATGGAGGAACACAGGATGCAAACGCAACATTTACACAATTCATTGCTCATCTGCACTTCCAAATCTATTTCCCCCTCCCCTCCATCTCAAATATAGCAAAAAGACCTATCTATATTTGTTATATTCTATTTATAATATTACCAATAATAGATAAGCGTAGAGTGATATATATATCACTCTATATAAAGTATATAAAGYATAGGGTGATATATATAGTATAGAGTGATGCATTAAACCTAGAGATCTCAAGGAAATTGCAAAAACTAAGTTTCGGTAACAAACATTTGACTTGTAGATATGCATACGTGCATACAAGGGCAGCATCCCACCTAAAGCATAGAAATGYGAACATTTTTCTTGTTACCTTACTAAGAAATGATCTTTTAAAGAAACCACTTTGCCAGATATACTAGAATTAATCTTCCGTTTCAGGTTCATCACCACAGAAGRCAGGAAGGCTTTTTTATGCGTTATTTTTACACGTAACTATCTGTTTCTATGGGGAGATTCGGGTCTCTTTCCTGTTAGCTACCAGTCGTTACTATAAATATTACAATACATTCAATGGCTCCATGGTTTTTATAACAACCCGATAATACTACTTAAAACATACTCAGGCTTTTGTAAATATTATCTTATTACACCAGATGCAACAACAACTACTCTATGCTATTTACAGGAAGGCTCTTTCTGAACATGCTTCTTAGCAGAGAAATGTAAATACCTCTAAAGGGTAGTTTCTATAGAAACTTCATTTTCAACTGTATTGTGGAATAAACAGCTTCATTTTGTACTTTGCTTCAATCCCACAGAAACCTGGAGCATTTTTCCAAAGCAGCTGATAATAATAATACTTTGCAAGTCTGTAGCAATTCATGTCTTTGAAGCTTGCTGTAAATACAAATTAATTAAGCCTTCAGGAGTATCCTTAGGTAATATCATTATTCTCAATAACAAGAGGAAGTAAAACAGGAGGTAAGAGACTTCATGCAGAATAAGGTGTCACTGCCTAGCAGCACGATGTGCGTTCAGGGTTTCATTGCAGCTGCCTGACAGCTGACAGTTCATCCTGAAATCCCCAGTTTCACTCCCATAGAGGCTTCTCTCAGTCCCAAGTGAGAACTGAATACAACCCAAAACCAGACAGCATAAGAAGTGCTGAATTCTTGTATTCTTTTACAGAAGCTTRATGACTTTTGGCAGGTGTATGTGCAAGAGCTAATCCTGGGGCTGACAGTGCAAAGGGGTGGAAAAGCTGTGCATGGAACAGCACWACTGGTGGCTCTTCCATCTCCAGGACTTACAGCATTCAAAAAGACTAACACTGGGAATGCACAGAAATGGCCCAAAGAAGCTGGCAAGACGGCTAAAAGGAGGGACTCCTCGGTCAAGCTCCACTTGCCCATGGATGATGCTTTCCAGCAACTATCCTGGCAAGAGGTACAGGTCTCCAGGTCCTGTCCTGCACCCTCGGGGCACTTCTGCTCCCCTGGCCTCTAGGGAAGGCTGCCTGTGTATCCATATTTCATCCCCCAAGGTGTGCAAGTGCCAAATCTTCATTTGGCTAATTGTGCCACACATCAACATTGCTGCCATCCCCAGCCCCGCACAGATGCTGTACGTTAGTGCTGAGATCAGAGCCGTAGGAGTCAGCCCTCCTCCGCACACCAGATGGTTTGTGCTTCTGGTTTTGTTTTTAGTGCTTACCTATCTGCTCCCAGACTCCTGATAATCATGTGAACGGGAAAGGGGAGGAAGGAAAGACTTCCTCAACAACCAGGATAAAAAAAAATATATCATTAGGTCCTTCTTTTCATCTGTTATCTGGAAATTCAGGAAATAAATACACTGAAAAAGAGGTCTGAACACTTTCAGAATGGAAAGATATTAAGAAATAGGGACAGTTAGAGATGGGAAAAGGTCCTAGGTATCGGAATTGTATGGACAGCCCTGCCAGGGCTTCCAAGCACCAGAGGCAGCAGGAGACCCACTGCAGGTCAGGAGCTGGTTTTCTAACACTTTGGCAGGCTTCCAGTTTCTCTGCATGATGAAGAATGGGTATTTTCCACTTTAGCCACCTCCTTCCTAAAACAGTGGCATTTAAAAGATGGTAACTCTGTCCAACCTTAGCAATCCGAAGCTATCGRATCACCACTCTCACTTTTAGGAATAACTGCATTTCAATTTTATCTATATAAAATACCTCATAAAAATATCTYGGTAGTAAATAAATATGTAAATAAATAGAAACTAGTGCAAGTGAGGTATTTCACAGACGTGCACTATTACTTCTTTGGACTTTTTCAAGCTGATACAATCTTGTTTACTGATTTAGACTGCAAGCTGAATGAGATCCAGTTTCTGGAGGTATATAATTATGATTGATTTTTTTTCTTAAACACTGATTACATGAAAAACCCTGAAAATGCRACCCATCTGCATCCTCAAGCCTTAGAAACAAGAAAGCAAATGAGGAACACTCTAAATCTCTTTTTTTTTTAATAAGCATCTTCAAAACATCTTACAAAAGCCCAGCTTGAATTTGTGATATCTGAGGTAAACAAGTGTGATTAAAATGAAATATGGTCAATTTTATCTCTTGCATGATCGATYATGTCTCAATGGCACTTGCACCTGTGGCCAGCTCCAGGCACTCCCCCTCCAGTGAGCATCAAATCCAAAATGTGAGAGGGTAAAAATATACCTTGTAACCGAGGTGGAATGAAAGCAAGTGGTAAAAGAGAACAGCTCAGTTCATGGTGACAGAGATATTAGTTTTGGCAGAAATTAATAGATTAGTTTTGGCAGAACAACAAATGATACCTCAAATAGACAAGCTTAGCATTTGCASGGGAAAAGCAGGACTGTTGAGAAGAAACATCAAAAAAAATTCTAGGAGAGAACAATATAAAAATGCTACTTTCTCTCTGTGTATTTATTCAACAGGACTTGAGTAAAATATGTAAATTTTCTTACAAGGTAACCTTCAGTATAGCAAAATTTTGACTGGCCTGAATTGAAGTGAAAACAAAACTTCCCACAGAGCAAAATCCCAAACAATTTTGATCAGGTACTATGCCAGCTTTTGAGTTTGGAAATACTGATACTTATTAAGAGACTCCATAGAGAATCTCACAGTTACTGCTCCTAGAAGCTGAGATGATAGCTGAATACAGCTGGTGTTTCTGTATCCTCTATCCACCCCAGAAACAAACCACAAGCTACCTCCCATCTGCTGCAGGCGAGGGGCTGCCATAGCTTATGCTGTGGCTCTCCATACTTCCTACCACTAGATGAGACCCTCMATTCTTTTTCCTACGCTAGGCCTTGATGTGCTTCCATTTTCTTTTCCCCATGGCTAATGTCTTTGACGCTCCCACATCATGGCCCCACTCCCCTACACGAGTGCATCTCCAGACACGAACCTCGTTTTCCTCATCAGAGGTTTCACTTCCTCCACACTTCTCCCACTGCCAAAAGTCCTACATGCTCCTCTTCCCAGTGGAGAGAGCTTGTGCTTCCCATCTGATTTGAATTCCTCCCTCCTCGTGTGGGCGATGAGTCATTTGCAGTAATGGCATTTTAAAAGCTCCAGAGAAGGTAGGGAGACTCAAACCTGGGGGAGTGCATACAAAGTAAAGTGCAGTGGGTGCCTTCTACCCAGGCACCAAGGTTGCCAAACTTCCCCGGTGTATGAGTCGTGCCTATGGAGCTGGATGTTTCCTCCTGGATGTCTCTGTGGATGGCATCGGCCAAAACTACTGTTTTATATAAGCATATATGTACGTGTGTATGACATTTAACATTTCATCTTTTATGTATCATTTATYAAGYCATTATCATAGCACAGAAAAGTCARGGAAAAGTTAATTAGAAAKATTACACAGAATATAAAAAAAGAATAAAAATGAAAATAGATTCTATAGATTTCTATTAGATTTTAAAGTAGGGAAACAGAATCCTTAGCATGAAATGCTTCTCTGCCAGTAATATTGCCCTTTCATTGGAGAACCACTGAATGAAACATTTTTTCAATTAGTGGYTTAACAACTACTGCTTTTTCTGAGGAAAGTGGAGTTTAATTCTTGTTATTCTCCTAGCCCTGCAGAGGTTATGGTGGCTCATGCATCTAATTATAGGGTGATGGGTAACAGAGGCCATTGATTCGCACTTGGAGACTGTCACCTTTCCCACCACAGCCCATGTCTCAGTGGCATTTTCCTTCTGAGTTACAATTTGATTTCAGGCAAGAAATAAAATCTCCCTGATGGAAATTCTGCAATATTCTTTAGCACTTGAGCACTTGGAGCAGAAAAGCTACAGTATGAATTTGTCCAGAACTTGACATGCTTAGCGAAYAGTGTGTCGTTTAATGCTTTATTCAAAACACCTACATGTTTTGTTCCTGTTACTTTTACAGCTCTTACATGTGACAGAGACTAATTTTCCAACAGAGGAGGGAGGAGAGTGAGCAGCTTATGGACTTTTAAGCATGGCTTTCTTCTGAGAAGTAAATATAATAATAGCCAAATGAGGCTGACTTCTTTTAAGCTTGTTTAGCCTATAATTGAAGGATAATTTTTCTGATTGCCAACTCTGCCAACTCACACTGACATCAGAAAACCAAACTGTTCTTTCTGGCTTATGTTTCATCACCAATAAAGAATTCTGTGAATTAAATCATCCCCAGTGTGCAGTAGTATAATCCTTAAAATTATGGCCTTGGTTATTTGTGTGCAATCCCTAGTACCCTGCAAAATCTTTGTGGTGCCTAKGCAACCCTGCAGACAGTGCACGTGGCCCAGTGGGTGCTGCTTTCTGCTCTACCCGTGCCACTAGTTCTGCTGCCGCTGAAGCTCTTTAGCTCAGGTCACTGACATGTGATGTTCAAACTCACCCCAGTGCATCCCACCAAGTCAGGTCTCTTGTCCCTGTATGTGTCCCAGGGAATCTAAGCTAAGCATGTTTGARATGAGCACCTCTTGCTTAGAGAGGTGCATTAAACATCTCTACTGCAAAACCAACTCTCATGGATACAATTCTCTTACACACATGTAACATGCCACCACTCATGTGCCAGCTGCCAACCTAACTGGCCTGAATAGGGACAGAAACAGAGAACGAAGGAGAAAAATTGTAAGCCCTTGAAGAACTACCTACACCTTGCAGAACTCATCTCAAATAGTGCATTATACAGAAGCCAAAAAAAAAAGGGCTCAGGTTGACATAGAAATCCTGTGCTCAGTTACAGGCCAGGCAGAAAACTCACTTACAAGCACAATGCTGTGTTGCCAACTCAGACTGAAGCAGCTCTTCAAAACCAAGAAACCCTCTGTTTCACTTCGGTCGTGCTTCTTCTCTGCATAACTGCGCTACAACTCACATTAGCGTGCTCTAACTAGAGAGATTAGAAGCAAAAAAGGAAACAAAACACGTGCGAGTGTTACAAGTACTGAGCATAAAAATTGCCAAAAAAGTTTAATTTTGAGTAAATTGATCCTGAAGGGCTTTCTTTCTTTCTTTTCCTTCAATTGGGATTTCAGACAGAAAGCTAGCAAAATTCAGAGTTACAAACATTTTAGTTCTCACCCAAATCAGAAAGTGACTCAGCACCGCAAGGAAATGCAAGACTAAATGTTGTGAAGTTTTGACAAACCCTGCTGAGGAATGAGCAAACTGGAGTCCAACTTGGAAGCAGACCCACAGTTTTCATCGGAGGAAAACTTTGCTGACTATATTTTGGAGTGGGTTTCTCATAGAGCAGTCTTGCTTCAGAATCAAATTCCAAGTGTAGATTGAACCCTGCATCAAATAACTTCCTTCAGGGTATAAATGCAGTTAGACAATTCCAAGGAGCCTAACCAAGGAAGCGATTTCAAAGTCCTCAAATACAAGAGGTAAAAAATAACTTTCATTCCACGTTTCTCAGTTACAGGCACCTCTTTCTGGCTTCGGGGTGATTCTACCACTATTTTCAGACTTCTCATCTTTCAGTCGTATCCACAAGACAGCTGGCGCTGCCAGACTGAACTGCCCAGGCCCTGCTTGTCTCCAGCTTGGGATAACTTAAAGATACCGCTTCTGAGAGCAAGCCCTTAGATAACCTGCACACCCAGATAACCTCCAGCTCCCTTCCTGCATCTCCTGAAAGATCAGCCGACTTGTCCGGCTTCTGGAGGAGGCCCCCGGAGAGGAGGGAAGGGCAGATAAGKGTGGCAGTGATGGAGGGGCTGGAGCTAAAGGGCAGGGTGAGGGGGAGCTCTGGGTAACATTCAGTACCGCCCAAGCACCCGTGGGACAAATCCCAGTGAATCTCTAGGACAAGCCCCAGTGAATCCCTACCTTCCTCCCATTGCATACAAAAAGAGAACAAGCGCTTGTATTCCTCTAGGTAATTCTAATGCAAATAGCAGCAAGGCCCAGTTACAGGAAGCTGCTGCTCCCAGTCCAGGTTCACACCAGTTCTCCATTTCCCAGACACCAAATCCTGACTGCAGCCCTTCCTGAGGAAACGTGGTGTCAGAGCAAGGCTCCAACAACAGGCAAAGCTGGAGGTCGGAGCAGCAACAGGCAGAACCCAAAGCTTCAGAAGAAACCACTAAGTGACATCAAGACTGAACTCAATTCCTCTGCTTATTGCAATGGCCGGGCTGGGACTCCCGCCGAGATGCTGGGCAGAAGGAGCAACGATGCCATTACCTACCCCACAAACACGGGTGCTTCTGAAGGCTTTGCCTTCAGAGGGCTTCCTGTTTCATATCCTGTTCTGATTTCTTAACATTTAGCATGCAAACTATTTCAAGTATATATAGGAAAAAAATAAAATAAAAAAGCCCTTTGGAAGTAGCTGTGCATATGGATTATAATACATGAACATTTGCTAGAAAGTAAAACCTAATTTAAGGTGCAGTCGAAGCAAAAACAAGTTATTTGGTTTCCAGCAGTCTTGGTTTCCACCTGCACCTTGCGAGAGCTCCCATCTCTCAGAGTTCCTCAAGAAGTTGCAAACTGAAGGCTAGAGCCAGCAACTCTTTAATTATTATTAACTCTTAATTAATGTAAGTCCTTTGGGCTCAGTGGATCTATGCGAGGAAAACAGAGATTAGTTCCATGAGTAATAAGATAACAGCACTGACTTCAAAAGAATTTGAAGAGAAAAATATCTCACTCAGTGTCATCATGGTGGAAGTTGGAGCATGCTGCAGAACTTAGAAAACCTGTTGGAAAGAAATGCTTTAATTCCTAGCGAAGAGAACATTTGCAGCTGAAAGCTGCAGATCACTGTGTGGACACAGAAAGCTCCTGAAGATGTTACGTGTGGTATTGTCCTCGGCTTTGCAGAAGTGAGATGAGATTATAGGCTTCTGCTGGGTTTTCTTAACTCAAACCTACAGAGAAGTAACATTCAGTTCTCTTCTTTTTTTTAACCCATCCCATACTACAGCATCTGTTTCCCAGTTCCTCTCATAAATGTATCCGCTTTTCTGTTCAAATATTGTGCCAAATACAATAATATGCCTGTATTTTAAACTGCAAATAAGTATGACCCAGTTTAAGCATTTACCTTCAAATGGTTTTCCAACAAAAGGGGTAAAAAGATCTCCCAACCCAAAACAGACAGAACATGCCAGCTATTGCCTTTAGTGCCAGTGATGACAGCCAGACTTGAAATATTCTATGCAATAAAACATCGAGTACAGGTAGTTTGGCTCAGATTTTCATGCTGTAGGTTATGAATGTTTTGACAAAATTATCAGACTTGCAATCAGGAAACAAGCAAGGAGGCCTCTGACACTTGATGCGAGGAATGTGTTTCCCAGGTGGGAATACATTTCCCAGATGTACATACATTCCTATACCATCTTCAAGGGTATATACATTTTCAGTGAGTTACACAACAGCCCTACTCCCAGTATGCATCTTTTAAAATTATCTTTGAGGTTACCAATATGCACAGTAACATACAGCTACTGCTGTTTTTCAATCATATCTGCAACTGCACTCTCTGTGTTCTTAGAAACTTACTGTTCTTAGGAACTTACTGTTTTGTACACAGTGATATGGCATCTGTTACAGTCTTGGTTAAAATCTGAAGAAAGAGATGCTACAAACAGGAAATCCTATAGCAGCCTATTTAGCCTGCTTTTAGGCCAACACAGATAGAAGAGAGAGGACCCTCCTGGCTTGCTTCACCTTCATCTCTCCCCTTCCATTAAGGGTTTTAGCAGTGTCACAGAGAAGATGTCATTTCACTCCAGGCAGAGACAATCCAATGGATGAAGTATCACAGAAAAGGTTATTTGTGCATATTTCTAGCACCTCACAACTCTTGCAGGTTGAAGACTATGCAAATAAATGCAGATGAGGAACCAAAAATATAATTTTCTCCATCAAAAAAAATGCTTTGCCCTTTTTCATCTCCATTTATATCTGCCTTTTTATCTCCTAAAAGAAATCTTGAATTTTTTTTATATGTACTGAACTATTTTTACTGTACTATATGGAGCATTCAAGAGCTTACACTTCCCTGAATATGTCTTGAAGGCTTCAAAATCTATGCAGACAGGAAAAAAAATGCACTCTTTTTAAAGACAGATGAAGTGACTACAGAACAAGATATAATTGATAGAGTATATCTCTGCATTCTCCAAAGGAGGAGGTGGAGATTATCTCCATGAAATATTAAGAGTATTAAGGCACAGATTAGATAGAAGATACAAGAGCAAAACAGATTACAGCATGGATTGTGGCATTTGTTCTGGCACATACATACTTAGCAGAGTAAAATGTCACCTGCTAAGTCACTTTTGCTCCATCAACCCACCACTAACCTGTGGCAGGAACCCTGCAGGTTGCCAGCCGCACTGAGGTACTTCGACGATGCACCGTGCTGGTGACACTTGTGTCACAGTAGAGGCTTCTGGTGCTCGCATGGCTGCCATGGTCCCTGTTTCCTAAAACCTGCTCTGTTCGAAAAGGGGCTACTCTGGGCCCCCATGGTCAGGTTATGGCTAGTTTCATGCCAACGCAAATCAAACACAAATGCCATCTTGGTGACATAATGTATGGCCTAGGCCTGAGAGACTCCACATATATATAAGAAAGTGAGTTCAAAGCACTGAATTTGAAGAGCCCCCTTACACGTCAGTCCCATGAGCAGCCAGATTGCCCTGTGGTGCCCTAGACTTTTGGGTTTAAGCCTCCCCAAATTTCATTCTTTCCTTCACTTCCTCACCTTTTAGAGTCAGAGTTTAACACAGCAAAGAGAAGTGAAAGAGAGGAAAACAAGGCAAAATGAGCCACAGAGCAGATTAAAGCCACATCTGACAGTCAGGAATACACAGTTCCTTTTCAACTACAGGTATGAAATGCTAATAATTTTGGGTCCATAGTTCACATTATAAACATGGTAAAACAAAATGGAAATTTTCTAAATGCATCTTCCATCAAAAAACATCATGTCATTTTAAACTATTTCCTTTCCATCATGTCAAGGCAGCTGAAGTCTAAATCACTTATACTGCTTAGAACTGGTCTGGGCAGCAGACTGCAACTTTGCTGCACTTCCCTCCCTCACATCTTGGTGCTCCAAAGGAAGCGCTTCCGAGGGGWAGGTGTTTGTGGCACCGGCCACAGAAACACCTGCTTCTGCTCCCCGGCTGCCTGCAAGCACCTTCTCCTCAGTGCAGCCCAGAGATTTACCACCAGCCTGTGGCTCTTGCTCAATTTCTACTCTAGATATAACGAACACGATTGTGGCATTAGGCAAGGTGACATACACCAATCTGCTCTGACAAACTTGCTAAAATCAGAATCCAATTCCTTTTCTGGCATAATCCAAAAATTATCTCTTACTACCCTTAGTGGAGGCTGGAYTAAAATTTAAGTGAACAGACCTTCAGTTAGTCATGGGAGAAAACAGCTCACTCAGAAGCAGATCTCTCAGAAGAGGAGAGATGTTTTGTAGGATGCAATTAGCTCTTGCTTATCCCATGTATATATGCTGCCCTGAGCCAGTGGCAGGAGGCCATCCATGAAGCTCATGGGATGAGTCTGGGATTCCCATGTTTTGTGGCTGAGGAAGCTGGTGCTGTCTCACAGAGACAACACAGAGGTTATTAACTTAGTCCCACACTCTTTTCCTGACACTATGGCCCTTCTCATGAGGAAGTCAGAGAGATCGCAGCACATTCCCRCACACCCTAGACCACGGCTAAGCTGCACTGATTCCACACTCAGTTCAGTGATGCTAGCGCAGAGCCCATCACTATCAGCCTAAGTCTTGTGTTTCACTTTTTATGGAAGGCTCCTTTTAACTCTCAGCCTCTGCCTTTTGGAAAGGATTTCAGCYTGGTATCTGATTTGGTCTGACAAATGTGCAACAAGTGCCAGAGAGCTGCCTCAATAGTTAATGCCTGTATTTAGAGGGGTTCTACAGAGCTCACCGTTACAGCAGCATCGCTCTRCAACGAGGAAATGTGAGAAGCCAGTAAGAGAGGTCAAACTTCATGGATCTAGCTAGAAAGGCCCAGAAAAAAAACCATGTGAAAGCTGGAAAGAGAGTTTAAGAAAGTAAGGCAATGACTAACCATCCTGGTAAATAAGTGTTTATATGGTCAATCTTTTGTCAAATTATTAACTAGACAGAAATGAAAGACCCTCATTCTCAAGCAGCTTGTTGCATTTCTTCTTCTTTCTCATTTTGGGATCAATAAGTCAAATACCAGAACCTGGTACCATAATTTAAAATATGCTAATGTAAGGGACTGCATATTAGCAGTTTTTTCTCCAACAGCTTACGTAGCATTATGATACTTCCTGTAAAAAGTAGCAGAAACAAAGAKTTGAGGGAGGAACTAAATTTGTGGGGTTTTTTTTTGTTATGCTTCATATTCTTTCTGTGCTCGCCCCGTGTTTGGAGAGACACAAAGAGATGAAAAAAAATGTGGCTGAAAGAGTCATTCAACAAAATGAAAAGGTTCAGGGGTGCACTCATGCAAAAAAGAAAAGACAGGGTTTTTTTTTATGAGAGTCCTCTTTATTTTAGAGGAGGAAGTGTCATCATTTCATAGCTAAGATATGTGAGCAGGTAAAATAACTAAATAAAGCCTCAAGAATAAACCTCTCGGACACAACTCAGGTTCATGCAGGACTCTCCTTCTCAAGTCTGAAGACAATTTAGGCTTCTGAAAACTCAAAATAAATGTTTAAAGTTTTAACGAATAGATCTTTAGCTCAGAAGTGAAACAGAGTGAAGTGTAGCAGAGAGTGCTGCTTTTGAACAGCACTCATCTCAAATTTASGGCTCTTTCGGGCTCTATTGCTGTTGCAAGACACATAGAAGATTCTGCCAGCACTGAGACATGAGAGAGTTATGAAAGAAAACATACTGCAATAATCAGCCTCATTTAACATAGAAACAAATGGGAGGAGAGTGGGGGAGTTCAAAAGAATGTGTGAGTAGGAAAGAAACACAGGATAGGCTTGAGGCTTGACTAAATTTTTTGAGTTTTTAGGAAAGGAAGTACATCAATATCTGACATCTTCTGTCACATCCTGCTTCTTGATTTCAAGTTATTTTGCATTTCCCAAATTTTTAAAAGCTAGAAAGGGAACAATGCTCTGCATGTGATGGTATGTTGGACCACAGGGGAGATCTCTTGCGTCCTCTCATATCTGTGGTTGTGACCACTACCAAGTATTTCACAAAAAGGTAAAAGGAAGTTTGCAATAGGCAGCTTTGGGTAAATCAACCCACATGGAAATTTTCTTCCTTGGCCCTAACAGTCAAAGCTTGGTTTGCATCCTGAAGTAATTCCTGTGCCTTACACAACTCTCCAATTATTTTCAGTACTGTAGTCAGTCAGGATGCTGCAGTCACTCTAGCATCCTTATTAACTGTACAAATGCACATTTTTCAGGGTTCTACTGGATTATTCTTGGTGATATTTTGTGGCAGTTCATTTGTTTTAAGATCTGGGTACCTTCAAAGATGCCTCAACCAGCAGCACATTCCTGCCTCACCATCAAGCTCCTGAAATTTGTGCGCACTCTGTGCAGATGAACTGCTCTCTAAGTGCAGACAGCTCCCCTCCGAAGGGCATGGAAACGATACCGGCCTTGAGGTCTGGGAAAAGGGGGCAAAAGTGCAGGAATTCCCCTGCCTTCCCACAGTGGGAAGGTGCTGACTGAGGAGGACGTGGGGCAGCTCTGGCTCCCTGGGCAGAGCCCCTGCAATCCCACTTCCCAGTACGAAGGGTTGGGTGCTGGTGTTGGAGGAGGATTTGATCTGACCACCATTATTTCTCCTTACTCTGCTCTAGGGATATCAGATTGTGATCCTAGAACACATGCTGTGAGTGGCCACCTTCCAGTGTCCCTGGGAACTAGACTTGGGCCCCAGAGGGGTCCTGGTGTGAAAGGTGAAGGAGGAAGGAAGAGGGAGCAGAGACTATGGGGAACATGCTGGTCACTTGCTGCAGCCTCAGCCTCTYCTAGAAGATGTACTCATGGGGGAAGGGGCAGGCAGCCTAAACCAGTGGTTTTAAAGTTGGAAAAAGAAATGAAACAAGTCCTAAGAGAATGTGGAAGGACACGGAAAAGAAAATTAGTGAAACACTGGTATAGATYCTTAGGTCAGTATAATCAGTAAAGGAACATGCAGTAAGCCAGGAATGATTTCATGCAATGATTTTGTGCCACCAATAAAATACTGCTGGGAATAGACATTTAAAGGGTAGGCTTAGCCTGGGCTTTTCATACTTTCGGAACACAGGCGGTCAGCCTCTCTACAGAGCTGAGGGGAAATGATTTATGAGGACACAGCTAATGCTTATAGCTAGGTTAAACAACAAGTAAGGGCAGACATAACAGTCTACGAATRCCCATAGGAGTAAATGTCAAGGAGTGTGAGGAATTGTTTTGAGCAGTAAGATAAATTTCCTAGGACTGAGGAGCAATGGCTTGCAATACACCCTGCCAAGGAGGCACAATTTTGTCTGCTGTGGATAGCCTGGGCAAAGCACGAGTGAATACAAAGTATGGAACAACTCTGCACTGCCAGACAGGTGGAAGAGATTATTGAAACCTCCTGCAGGTTTCGATCAGCTCCACCGCAGCAGAAGATATCTGCAATGTGGAGCGAGGCACAGGAGCAGCACTCTGGAGAAGTACTGCAACTGCTTTTCTCATTATGATTTTGGTCATACAACCACATACCTTATTTCACCGAGAGAGTTTCAGGTTGATTGTATACACAAAAAAAATCACAGAGATGCTATTGCAAAGGAATAAGCACAAAAGATCACTCATAGCTAGAAAGAGCAGCCACCACAGCAGTTTCAGTACAGTTAACAACAAATTTATCCTGCGCACAGGGTAAATGCTAAAATTAGACTCTATCTGATGCCCACTTCAGCCCCCAAAATAGCTCTGACATGCACATGAGCTTTGCCCAGTGCTGACCACCTGTGTGAGGGCTGAAATCCAGCCCAGGGCCCTATTTCAGCAAGATAAAAGTTTCTGTAGGAGGCCTAAGGAATGTGCCTGATGCCCCACGCTGCATGGACAGAGCTGCCTGGGCTCCACTGTCAACAGAGTCAGGGAAGGAAGCCAAGGCAAAAAACGAACCTGCTAAAAAAAGAATGATACTTTGGTTCCCAGCACAGCACCACAACTGCGGCTGGGTTGGAAACAGGAGGCTGCAAGCAGCAAGGTAGAAGGGGAAAAGGAAATTGCCTCTGAATCTCTGAGGTTGTGCAATTACGGTCTAAGTGAAGGAAATAAATGCAGGTAAAGGGGGAAAAAAAAGAAGGCTGCTACCTACTTGGTAGTCTGGAATTGTGGTAAGGGGGAGGGGAAAGGAAAACTAAAACAAAGCCAATGTGTAGCCACAGGAAACGAATGTAACCCTAAGATACCTTTTATCTTCCGCTTTTCTGGCAGATGTCCCTCTCCCAATCCATGCAGGGGAGTCTGTGCACTAGGGATGATAAAGCAGATGGCTTCCTCACTTCTTCCTGTCCCGCTCCAAGCAGGCCAGGAGCACGGCGGGACACGGCTGCCGTTGCCTGTCGGATCATGCGTGCTTGGGGTGCCAAGAACCCGCTTATTCCTTAGCCYTCCCTCCTGAAAAGCAATCCCAGCACGATGTGGTCAGTGGCAAGAAAGTGGAAAGTCAACATTGCCTGGTTCCTGCATGCAGGAAAAGGGGAGATTCATTGCCTTTATATCCTAACGTATACAAGATTTGCATGTTTTTCAGAAGAGTAAAGTGAGAAGGGAAATAAAAATACATGAGCAGTCATGCATATTGTGCCTGGCAAGGAGGGAGCTGCGGGAAAGCCAAGAGAGCTGGAGTGAGACCTGGCTGAGCATCTTGCAGCAGGTCACTTGATGGCGACCTGGCTTGGATGCTTGCACAGAACTAAACACTCTGCTGAAGCAACGTACAAGAAGGGATGGATTTTAAAAGTATGAAAAATGCACTGTAATTTATGTCTCCCTTCTTAAGGCTGACCAACCTGTAAGCAGTTTCATGCAGCATCATAACAATATTTCAAAGCACTCTGTGAAAAGACTGAGGAGAAATTCAGGTTTAAAAAACCCACAAAGCTGAGGAACTCTCTCCAGCTACTTACTCCTTTTGTCTAAGGTTTACAAGCGACAGGAAAAAAATATTGAAGAAGAAAGCCTTGTAATTAAACCCTTACCTTGAGATTCAGGTTCTTCCTCTCAGCTTAATGTCTAAAACTTATTCACAACAGGAGGTACCTATTGCTATATATTTGTAAACACTATGCTGCTTAAGAATACACAATATATGGAATGAAAGGGTTGTGGTGGCATTTGTGGCACGTTCTCTTCAGTAGACCATGCAATAGTATAGCTTCTGTGGCAAATATATCCAGGGAAACCTCTCCTGGTATTTCCAACCAGGAGAGACTTTGAACCTACTGTTTGTCCCCGTGTGGAAGAAGGAGAGGTTTTTTTCCCTTTCCTGACTTGTTTTTTCTCCTCAAGATAAGTTGGAGGAGCAAGAAGGTAAAACAGTTACCTGAATAGAGCGATATAGGTTGCAAACTTTGGCTCTTAGTAGAAAGCTCTACTTTCCAAAGAGTGAGGTATTTTCTGCTCTATATATTTGTTTCATTTGTTTTAGGGTATATAATAATACATTACATTAAAAAGCAAGGTAAGGAACAAGAAAAAGAAAAGGATCTTTACTGTGAATCTTTACTTTTGCCTGGAATACTTTTCTATATATTTATGGCATCCCATAAAGTTGCTGAAACATGCCTGCTGTATTTTTAATTGTCATTATAAATGCCAAAACCCAGAAGTCTTGCTTATATTGTATGCGAACACGGCGTCTGCTTATGTTCAAGCCCTCAGGCACTTTAAATAACTCTACTGTACACAGAGAACGTTGTTCATTTTGTTTTTACAATTTTTTGCCTGTGTAGAAGGAGCTATAATGTCTTGAGAACATAAATGTATGTTCWTAACCAAGGAGCGAGATCACAGCTGGAATCTACCTGAGCCTTGGATCGTATTTCAGCCATGGCAAGAAGCAAAAGGGCAGCTTATTTCTCTGTTTAATTTACAAGAGCTACAACTGCAGCAGCACATACTAGACTTACTGATGTAACACGCAGGTGAGCGTGTGCTATAGGTCCTCCTCTGTGCCCGATCCATAGGGAACACAGCTCTGCTTCAGCCAGACTTCAGAGCCGTCACTGCCATAGCCCTGGAGGGACCTGGGCCGAATCCTGTGGGTTAGTGAAGTGGCAGCTGCCCTAACAGATTTTTGTCTCTATTAAAAACCTGAGGCATAAAATGGAAGGCTTTTTACTGATTCCAGTAAATCAAGACATCAAGACTCCATTGTTCAGTCTTASAGAATAAACTATTAGAGAGAATCCATAAGCATTTTTCTTTAYATTAATTATTCATCAGCATTCAATAAGTTTTATTATGGGCTTATAAGCAGCAGGAAATATATTTTCACAATCAGCTCCAATTTGCACCCTATCTATATTCCAAAACTCACATTTTATGTTTAGAAGTGATGGGTCATGAAAGTCAACAGACTCACACTTATTCCCTGAGTAAAGACACAGACAAGTATCTGGCCAGTGTTCACTTTTTATGTTAATTTGGTAGAAATAATCTTACAAAGCATTGCTGCCACTTACTTTCTTTGCAGAGGAACCCCTGCAAGTACGTTAGCATACGGTGGCTCACAGGAAGCTGACACACAGATAGTATGAGCACAGAGGAAGTAAATTAATTTCTGTGTTTGATTCAGCACTGGACAAAAGCTCTTTTTGCAGTACTCAGTCACCCACAAACCTAAGGGAAGGTGTCGTCTCTCCTCTAGTCCAGCTAGACTACCTGACAAGGAAATTCTGCAAAAGTTTGGAATACRGACCAGGAGTTTTGTTTATCATCTCACACGTGTGTACAGCAGCTCTGTAATAGCCGTCATTATTTGTGACATGCACAGTAAGGGAATAGATGGTGAAACAAAGCTCTTTATGTGACGTAAAGTCAACACCACCATTGCTCTCTGTTAAGCAACCACCTTTTTTTTTTTTTTTGTAACCACATGGACAGGGGTCATTTTGAGTTTTCCTTCCCTTGAAGTTTGGGTTTCCTGAGAGGAAGGAGAGCTGAAATACAGGAACAAGTGGCTGCACACCATTTCCAGCAGCATGGTAGACCTTTTGCATTGACAAAGGTTTGGGAACCACATCTGAATCCCCAAACTTCCTGGGGATGGGAAGGAGATGGGTGGAGACAGTGAAGAGGTGCCTCTGCCCTTTTAAAGACCATGCCAGCACAGTAATAGTGCTCCCAGCACCTCTAAATCTAACTTAAAAGACAGATTGGAATATAAGTGGGAATTATAAGGAAAAGATTAAACTATTGAGATATCTTGGACTAGCAAAAAATTTGTGCTTAAACGCTTATAATAAACAAAAATTGCTTACAGTATCACTGCAAGATCGTTAGGGGACCTGGAGATCCCAGAGTAGCTGGTTCACCTGGATAAGACCTGGAAATACAGTGCTATGGATCAGTAAAAAACAATAAGCCATATTTTTTTATGAGGCTGTTAGAACAGGAGAAAAAGTTCAAAATCTGATCGCTGGGCCACTCTGTGACCTAATGTTGGCCAAGAGAAGAAGATACACCCTTATCACTTGTTCATCACTGATAAAGGGGGAAAAAATTAAATTTGCTAGATAAGKATGAAGTTTATCTGACTTGTATTATAGATCCTTTATAGGTCTTCAAAAGGGTTAATAGGATCCTAAAGATAATAAATACAGTGTGCAGCTATGTAGGTGCTAAAAAGATGAATATAGGTTGATTTTTACAAACTTAACCTATGCAGGGTGAGTCATAATTTGTACTTTGCGTCATTCAATAACTGGGTCTTTTGAAAGTCAACCCACTGTGAATGGGTTGCTAGCTCTCAGAAAGCAGGAACTGCTGTCCTGCCTACAGGCTGCCGAGTAGCAGCTATCCAGAAGCTCTGCTCCCTGGGTTACAAAGCAATGGCAATAATGGGATCCAAACAACTAGATGCTTGTGGGTTGCTGCATCTCTCATAAAAATTGAAAAGGTTTTAACTGAAGCAAATGCTTTTATATTGTGAAAGATTTGTTCTTAATCATAAATGTGTGTTGTCATTCTACTGTGCCTTGTGACACTGTTTCTTGTCTCAATAATGCCAAATAACAACTTTTAAATTAACACTTTCATTAGGAAAATCTTGAAGATCAAGCTAAATAACATTTRCTATTGTGCATTTCAACTGCAAGCTTAAGTGTGAAGGAAATCTCTCTCTTTTGCAGGCACCCAGGGAGAAAAAGAATCAAGGAGAGAGAAGGTCTACATGTTCACAGGGATCTCTGCACTGAGGAGACAGAATAATCATCTTTTGTTGAATACAAAAATAAAGAAAAACAGAGTAAACAATGCCCTTTTGTTCTGCACAAGAAAGGCAGGGCTTTAATAGTCTTTAAATGAGATAGATAGAAAATTTCCATCCAAATGGAACCATGGAGTAGGTAGACACATTATGACGCTTTGGAGTTCAGCGATTAAATTTAATACTGCGCCAAACAATGATTAGTTGATGAAGGGCATTCATAAATGGAAGAGAAACAAGGGAAGTGTGGCTCCCTCCAATATAACACAGGGCCTCCACTACAGTTTGGTGTTCAGCTTTGTACTTTAATAACAGGGTCAAATGAAAAAAAAAAAAAAAGTTTAATTTGATTCATTTCCCTAGGGAAACTCAGTGGAATTCTAAACACAGGCTGACTGGTACATATTACTAATACTTCAGTATTCAGGGTCAGATCCAAGRAAAGGACTTAGGTATCTACTGAAGCAGAGAACTTAGCCCTTTCTTTAGCATTTTTCCATCTCACTGACTCACTCGCCTCCTTAGAATCCTGCTTCATGTGAATCCCATTACTGGGTAGTGAATTTTCCCCATTCACTGTAGAGACAAAGTCAAATCCTAACTCATGTTTCTGCAGTTGGGCCTCAGAGTTTGGTGCCTTTGTCCTTTATGGATCTTTGCCTTAGTGCACTCAGTTCCCTGCTCAGCCCAGCGTGGCACGTGTAGCTTAACTGCCTCTCCCAAGACTACTTGGGGAATCTGGGCCAAAGGAAGATGCAGAATTTTAAAAATTTCTAATTCTTATTCCCATGTTCCAAGGAGCCAAAACGGGGCTTGATCCAACAATTAGTTGAAAAAAGGGAATTATCACTGAAACCACTTCACAAACAGTAGTAGGAGTTGACCCAGGTTAATCACTGCTCTGGCACTAAAGGAAGTCAGCTGAGGTCGCAAATGCATTTAGATACAGTCCCACACTAAGTTCAACCATTTCAGTGGCCTTTTCAATCTACCAGGAGAGCTGTAGACCCAGTTATACCTATAAGCTGCCTACCAGACTTGGAYCCATTTCTGCCTGAGGACGCAGTGTTCACTTCCCTCAACACTGCACACACATGAGTAATGACCCAGGCGAGTAGGAGCAAACACCCTCTGCAACTCAG
Source organism: Eudromia elegans (assembly GCA_003342815.1). Lineage (NCBI taxonomy): Eukaryota > Metazoa > Chordata > Aves > Tinamiformes > Tinamidae > Eudromia > Eudromia elegans. The sequence continues at coordinate 474,921 of PTEX01000009.1, forward strand.
CCATGCTCTGTGCCAAGCCCATCCAACCCAGGCAGTGAGCACATGGTGCACAGCAAAAGCAGCAGCAGTACCTTGAGCCCCCGGCACACAGATGGGTCAGGACTATTTTGGCAGATTGGCACGGTTTGGCAGAGGAGAACAAATGAGGTCTTTTTGTAGGTTGAGTCAAGATAAAAAGAAGTTACCCCATGAACTCTTAGGAGTGACATTTAAATGAAATAAATTTTTCATTTCGATTTTGCTAAATGAATTGCTGTAGCCTGCCACAGTCATATTCAATGCTCGCTATGTTCTGCTAAAGGAAGCTGATTACCTGCAGTATCTGAAAAAATATACCAAAAATATACCAAAAATATACCAAAAATATACCAAAAATATAAACAAAATCAAATAGAGATCTCTGTACAACAGAAGACCTAACTCCCCCATATCCAGTTCTTCCCTGCTTCCCTTTCTTTCAGCATCTATTCCTACAGTCCAACAAAAGGCCATCATCRTTTTACTTTGAAAGAAAACTTCTTGCTTTAAATTTGTTTTCAAYCGATTTCTACACTTAGCTGCGTTATAATAAATCTGCTGTCTTTTCATTGTCTTAAGCAAGATCTGAACTTTATTTTGATTATTTCAAGTTACTGGGTTACACCATTGATTAACATTGGTTCAGGCCTTGTATGCTGGTAAAATCTCATTTATCTACATGAAAGATAATTCAGAGTTAAGAATGACCATAGTGGCAACAAAATTGTTAAAACTCTTAACTTGCAGATACTGTCTCTGCACCTTGCTTAAAATTCAAACCCAGCCATTAATTAATCAAGCATGTTATGTATGCTCAGTTAGCTGCAGTTATCATTATGAGAAAGCAAAACAAAACAAAAAGTCTAGATAAACCCATCCTGGAGTCTCTGTTTAACACTTCACATGAATCATTGTGTAGGTTCTTATCAGCATCCTCCATCAGAGACAACTTCCCTGACTGCAAAGGGGCCTGGGAGCTTTTGTCCTYCCTGGGGGAAGCAGGTGATTTGTACCTTAGAAAACTCTCAGACTTACTCTTTACAAAGGATTTGTGTTCCAAGCGGTGGTGAGAGGGAAATCYTGGAGGCTTTCTCCAAAGGATCTGAATGCCAAAAAATGGAGCAGTTTACTGGAACAGCGACAGCTTTTAATGCCTTTGCAGTGACAGTTTAACTAAAAAGCTACAATATTTTATATTTAGTGAAGCTGGGCTAGACCTTTTGGCAAGGAATCTGTCTGCCTAGTGAGGGTGCGGTAGCTATTTTATATCTGTAGAATGGCTTCCTACTGCAAGTGGGTCAGGTAATTCAAATAACTAGCCAGAACTGCCCTTGGTCAAGTCTGGTAGAAGTCTAGCCTGTAAGTAAATACGTCCCTCCGGTGCAGAGTGCAGCACATCCTCTGTCATGTGACGTCTCAGCCATTTCCTGGTACCGCCACTCCAACAAATACTTCACTTTATCTCCCTGTGATTGTAATAATCGGCAGTTTCACTGCTGAGGTTGCTGTYGCTGCATTTTCTAGTGTCAATGGCCTGCTGTGCACTGCAAAAAACACCTTCTGAGAAAACAAGCCAAGCTCTTGAACGTTACCAAGGGCTCCTTCTCTATCATCTGCCTTCGCTGGAGCACCCTATGCAATCATCTAGTTTATCGGTTGTCCTTGTCCGCTTCCAAATCAGATGCTTGCGAACCCGACCTGCACAAATAATCAAATCTGAAACAAAAACTACAATGAAACACAAGTTTRCTCACACTTGCAGTGGGGCAAAAGGCACAGTGTGCACATGGTGGAGTCCCCACCTCAGCAAGACGTCAGAGGTGCAGCTTGCACAACAGTACAAAAGAGCTGACGAATGACTCCCAGATGCCCTGGCTGGTGGCAAATCCTTCCTTTGAGCAAAGCAGCGCCGCCCASGCCAGCCTGTCCAAAGGCACCTGAGAGAACTACTGGAAAGGAAGCCGCAGTTATTGTAAAGGTTCTGCAAGTATTCAGAATGCAGCTGTCTGCCAAAAGCCCACTGCTCTGGCTTTGTTCGCTGTAAACAGTTTGGGCAGCACTCCTCATATTGTTCCAGCTCACTAAATTGTCTAGCTCTGAAAGTRAGCGGAAATTTTGACAAGCTTTGCAATGAGTAACAACTCTTGCTAAGAAAGTCAAAATTATTCCAGCAGGCTACAGCTGAACCACAAAATGAGAGGTCCTGAGGAGCGAGGAGATCCTACAGCTACAAGTCAGCGTGACCAAGAGGTGTCATCGTGTTTCATAACTCAGCCCTTTACTGGAAACCAAATCAGCAGAATAGAAAGAGAGTCGTGGACTTTAGTGGGCTCTGGATTAGGCTGATACCTTCTRGGGGACAGCTTGATGAATGTTGATAGCTTAGATTCATCCTTTTAGAACTAAATTTCTCAAAACGAATAGGTATTTCATAGATCCACTGACTTGCTTGCCTGGAAATTGTTTGCCCTCATCTTTCATAACAAACATGCTCCTGTAAARAACAAATGACTGCCAATATTATTCCTAAACACATTTGAAAATTCATACCTCAACTGTGTCACTTAAAAGTACTGTTTTGATCTTCACAAGGTTATCCCAGTTGCCTTGACCCGTAAAACTAACCACAAACACAATACTGAATGAGTCAGAATACAAAGCTGACTGCAAGAAGGGATAAATGCCTCGTGAGAGCAGAGCATACAGCAGGCACGAAGCAAAGTTAAAGGTGAGGCAGTAATAGCTGAATGAACAGGGGCTGGGGTAAACAGAGAACACTTTTCTGTAAAAATTTCCATTTCAAGCTCCTTCATCTCCCAACAAGGCAAAAATAGCTTTTGTAACTCCTGAAAAACCTGTATGGACAAACAAGGGTCTGAGCTGGAGAGTCGTGATCTCCAGGATGCAACCTCTGAGCAGGAAGGTGGTCCAGGTGCTCCTGAACTTCTGCTGGGGGGCTTTGAAAAGAGTTTCCAGTAGGCTAATACAAAAAGTCCATTCAAACATGCTCCATAAAATAGAAAGACTGCTAAAGAAAGACTGCTATGAGGAGGCTGGGTTTAGCTCTGTTCCCTTCTGTTTAGCTCAGGTGCTGTTTTTTCATGCACAGGAACACATGCCCAGGATTAATACACCACACGATGTCTCACTGAAGTCATCAAGCGGTGGTTATAACTTTATCCAAGATCAACAAGGTTCTTTTCCACAAGCAATCCTTTGTGTTTGAGAAGCCTTTGCCMTGACTTTTACTGTCTTCCAATCCACTAGCAGGTGTCCTGCACTCAAACTGGAGCTGTTTAAGGGCAACCTGTGTAACAGCTTCTCAGRCTGGCAAGCAACGCAAAATGGGAGCTAGGCACTGCAGTGGGTAAACTTTGTTCAGACAAAACAAAAACACCCTCACAGGAAAAGAAAGAGGGAGGAAAAGAGGGAAAATGATAGTTTTCTTGGTGTCGGTTTAGTTTTCTCTTTTACGTATTGGCTTAACAACCCTCAAAGAAGAGAATGAGGCTGCCAAAATTAGACATTTTGGTAATGTGACATTATACGGTGGTTATTCTTAAAACTTTCCAATTTTGTTTCGGTCAACAGCATAATGTGCTGATTGTATATGTGATATTCTCTCCACTTTCTCAGGGCACAGATAGCCATATACTGCTAATATTGAAAGCCTGTTATTTAGGGCCATTCGATTTTTTTCTTTTTTTTCTCCTGGAGAAAGCACTTTGAGGTAGGAAAAAAAAAAAAAGTGAAAAGCTAGATGCCAGATGTGTCATTTTTCAATTTAAAGCCACACCAGAATTTTACAAGCCATACAATTGCTCATTTGTGCACCATTCCCGTATCATATTTTTWAAGCACTGCCTGGTATAAAACATGTTTTTTCTCTTTGAGCTAAGAGCTCTTTACATACGCTGCCTTATGCCCGACGACAGGCAGAACGTGYCCCTAGTTTATGTGGTCTAAGGTCACCCACAAAAGGTTTCTAACATCATAAAGACTTCATATRAACCAGAGGAGACTCCTCTAGCCTTTGGTACCATTTAAGGGCTTAAAAAAGAAGACTTTAGGCAAACTTAGATGATGTGTGAAAGGTGCCAAAGCCTTGAAGCTTGTTTAGGTGAGGAAAGCGGAAAAAAAGCAGCTTCTTTTGGCTTTTCTTCTGGAAGTTGTCTGGAAGGGTAAAAAGGTTTCAGGAGAGCACCTGGCTTCAAGTGCATCTGCTTCCCGCACATGAACAAGCTCTGTGTGCTCGCTGAGGAACGAGGCCTTGCCAAGGGCCGGTGCCAAACCTGCACATGAGTGCTCCGGACGGGAAACACGGTCGGAGGGGATCTCCCACCAATCCCTTGGCAGGGGAGGGAAAGGGAAGCACTGACCTCGCCTGCCTGGCCCTTTTTCTGCACGACAGCCTCTTCCAAAACTGCTGCCRAATCTAAGCAATCCCAACTCAAGCAGCAGCCGGTACAGAAGGACATCRAAGACAGACAAAAAAAGGCACTCAAGTCTGTTCTGTGCCTCTAACAACTGAGCTGTTAAGCTGCAAGGAGCAATGCAGTGCGTTCACTTAGTTTACCTAGGAGTCTCCTGTCACAGCCTCATCCATGTCCCTCCATTCCCAGGAGCWGAAGGCACCGGGGGACACGTACCCTAAAAGTAAGACCAGTTCAAAACAGCTGTGTTACCACGCGATGGCCCATGCACGTAGCACTGCTGGCAAGAAGTGCTGTGGAGAACAAATATGTGTGAGCCCTCGCAATCTCCTGGATGTACAACGTAATACCCGTTTGCTAAGATGCTGCAATATTACTCAAGAGTGAAATACATCCCTGCTTAAGTGCTTTGTTTCCAGTTAATGATGGAATTGTACTCTTAAGGAGACTATGACATTACTGTAAGTGCCATCTTTTTTGCTACTATAGTGTTTCAGTCTGTGTAAGAACAAAACTCCTGCATTCTCTCCTTCCTCTATGTCGATACAGAGAACTGGCACTGTGTCACTTTTATATTTGATCATAACTGCTGGTATTTGTGAGGCATGGGAAGGCATGTGCAGCAGGGACAAAGAAAACATGTTCATAGGCACTTCTGGCTTTGGAAAAGAAAAAACGTGTCACAAGAAGCACATCAACCCCATAAATCGGACTTATAATGAAATGTCCAAAGTGGCAAATGGGCCACAGCATCAAGGATTCGGCTGGAAGCTGGACAGTATCTTCCCATGTATAGTGAGACACCTTAAGCTACATGGAGATATCTCCACTTTAAATGTCTGCTTGCACCAAAAAAGGCCTCTCTTGTGCACAGCAGCCCAAAGGTTAGAACTAGGTAAGCACAGGAGATGGTAGCTCAGCCGGCTSGAAGCCTGGATGGCCTGCAAGGAGGTCGGCAGGTGCAGGGACTTGGGCTTGGAAGGCTCTGAGTCACTATCAGTTGTGCAACAGGTTATCAGCGTGGGCTGCTTCCGYATACGGTCGTGACCTGTAGGAGTCGAAAAACTTGTTTTGTAGTAGTAGAGGGATTTTCCTGAACTAGGTTAAACAATATTTATTCAACAAAAGCCTGAAGTTGCTSGAGCTGCTCTGGATTGACCTTAGCAGAGCCAAGATCTGATCTTTAATCTTCTGTCATCTACCACACTACAGAAATCAGTGAGCATTTGTCTCTGTGTTCATTTGAGGTTCAGAGCAGAATCTCAAAATTGGTTTTCTGGATCCCTTGATCCTTCACAAAGAGAAATCTGACAATTTCTCAAACCACAGGAAGCTTAAAAATAGCTCTTGTTCCATATTGTTGTTCTTGAAATCTGGGCTAGAAAATACTTACAGAGTCTCTGAGAGAGAGGCCTGAAGCTAAGTGCCTCTGTTAGTGTATTCCTGTCTTTAAACAACTGAATGTGAGTAGAGGATCCACTGAAGCTGGATTTGCTACAAACTTGTTCCTTTAGACTAATTCCCACATGGATGCTCCAGTGTCTAACACGACGTCCATCCTTGCTGCAGACATTCCCTTGGCAGCAGTGTGAGATGCATACTGGGCCTCTGTGCTGTATCTATCTGATCCCTATTTTCACAGAGCATTGTGGATTTGATTTTCAAGACTCTGCCTTGCTAATTGGATTGAAATTGGAGAATAGGCTGAGAAGTTTTGGGGGAGACAAGCAGGTGGTTTAGTGCAGGCTCCCTCTGCCCCTCGTGCTTTAGCATCCAAGGGAGACAGGGACCAGTGACCAAGTTTTGCAGAACTCCTCACTATGTCTGCCTGTTAATGTGTTTTATTAGCCCATACRACCACTGCAGCTGCCTCCTTTCTCCCTACCTAAGCACACTTGCTTTAAGGATCATCTTCACTGGAAAAAYGAAAGACATCATATGCAGCAATGGGTAGCACTTGTATCATCTCATAAACCAATGAAAGAAGAGCAAAACATAGGAGAACTTAGTCCAGTTTAAAGATGTGTATTCAATATGCCTTTTCCTATTTAAATATCATTGACTTCTCTCATTTCTCCCCTTTTTGGTTAACATTTGAGCTGCAATATTTCAACAAATAAGAGGATAATCCTCCCCTGCAAAGGCGCTCAGAAATTACCATTTACTTGTGAAAGAGCCTACAGCACAAGAACCAAACACTTGCTCCGAATTCTTTGTATGTACCAAATATTAAAAAAGGCCTGTAAATGTCTGGACAACATCTACAAAGAGTGGAGAGCTTATGATTTGCAAATKATGTTTCTTTTCCACTGGAGGTGGTTCAGCATGTACTTGGGAGTCAAGCTGCTATCTTTTGGGATTGCTTCCAGTTAACTCCATTCTAACCATGTGTGCTTTGCTTGGTAGTGTCTCAGGAACCAAAAGTAGCCTGGCTCCAGCATGAAATTAGTGAGCAGGAACCAGCAGCAGCTTTACTATACACAGGCTGGGCAGGGCCAGAGCAATATATTAAACTAAAAATACAGCAAAGACTGCTGTTAGGAGAGTCAGATTGGCCCCATTTTAATTAAGAGATGTGCAAGGTCCCAAAGCTGGTGATTAAGTTATCCTCATTAAAAACATATTCACATATTCAAATGTCACATGCTGCAAGAAGTGAAGAGTGATGATATAAAGCCATGATGCCCAGAAAAGAAGATTTATTTTAAAAAAAAAGCCTTCTACACTTCACTACTTTTTCTTCATACCCTTTAGCAGCTGGGGTCCCTCCCTCTCCTCACACACAACTGATAGGGATATGGTGAAATCTTTAACTGACCCTTAAAATGTTCTGTACTAATGCTAACCTGAGAGGAAGTTTAATCAAGTGAGGGGGTGGTGGCTGTCTCAGTTATGATTACTGTTTATTTTGAAACTAAGGGAAAGATAAGCATAACCTTAACCACACAGATGAAAAGGGGCAAACAAAATACAATGTTACAAATAAAACACAAAATCTGAGAATGTTTCAGGAAGAGAGTAGCCRCACACCAAGTCCCAAACCATTAGCAGGACAGAATTAAATACCAAAATTTAAATTCTTAGATTCAACACTTCTAATCCTTCAAAAATTCATTACTCAAACTTTTAGTTTTCTTGTTGTAAAGACTAATAGAAGAAGCTCAGAGTTTGCATCCTTCGCTGCTTCAAATCCATGCTAGGGTAATATCACTAGAGTCAGTGAATCAATGGAAAACAGGCAGAAATGGAATCCAGCTCCAGACTTGGGCAACGAACTCTGGCTTTGACCATATGTTATTCTTTGAACAATAAATATTTTACTGTCTCCTAATCACATTCTGGAAGAATGAATCCTACTCCAGATCTTAAGTGGACTGCAAAAATAAAACCTAGACAGCTCATTTATTGATACTGTGAAATATCCAAACAAGTAATTTTATTGCTATTAAGCAAAATATAACAGCTGGAAAAATAAACCTTGAGCTGTCATTGAGAGTTTGGATACAGAAAGTGAAATGCTTGAAAGGAACAGACAAAGCAGATCCCGAAGAACACGGAGAGCAGAGTGGGAGCCGCTATAGGCAGATCAATGCGGCTCTTTGGCTTGGTGGACGGARAGATAAGAAGCCAGGTGGGAAAGTGCCCCCATGAAAGTCAAGCTACATTGTATCTGATCCCACAGGCAGACAACTGTGGGAAAAAAGCAGTGCTGGCAAGGCACACCAGGCATGCAAGCCTGCTGCACGGCACTTGCTGAACTTCAGAGGAAAACAGGAGCACAGATGTTACTATTGACACAGAGGGCTCTGGAGCCTGGAAAAAGAAAAAAAAAAAAAAAAAGGAAAGAAAAGGGTGGACATTCAGGCATGTTACTCCTATCATTACAAGTCTTTCCAGTTCTATTTAAAGAGAGGGAAGGGGGCACGGAAGAAGCTGTGTTTTGCAGCTCTACATAAACACGTGCAGATAAGGGTGGTACCAGGTGTCAGCTAGCCCTGCAAAGTCACTGAAATGTCAAGGATTGTTTTTCCTCTACTCCCTTTCTCTTTCCTCTGACTGGGAACTGCCAGTGTTTATTTAAAAGATATCCCTTTTATTTGGCAAGAATGCCAGCAGGGCCGACATTAATGGATTATTATTTGGAGCTGGAGGGCTGCCAAGGTGATAAGGGCAGCCTGCCTACCTCAAGGCCCCCAGCCGTTAGCGGGGCAAGCTCCAAACGCAGTCATCCTCCAACATGCTTCATGATAACCAGTTCAGCAGAGACCTTCCAAAGGAGCTGCCTCCAATCCGTATTTGATCTGACCTACAAAAATAATTAAATAAAGAAAGAGGCAGACACCGGCTACACTGCAAGACCCAAGGCTGTCTCTTCCCTAATGCATTGGATTCACTCGAATTCACTGGGAAGTCACTGTGAATGTTTGTTTGCTGCTCTGCCCATTGACCAGATCTTGATGTGGAAACACAACAGCTAAAAGCAGCAGCAGCAATGTGAGTCTTCATTGTACTGTGGCAACAAACAGCAAAATGATAGGTAAAACCTGCCTCRATTTTAACATTGCTCCCAGTTAGGAAGAGATTTGACTTTGTTAGCCACGCCCGTAGGGAAATGGTTAATGCCAGTACCCCCTGAGAAGGCAAGCCTGAAGGAATGTGTTATTTTGTGTCTGAGATATATTTAGATTAACATTGTTTACTATTAATCTTCTCTGTAAAGCTCTTTCTGTCTCAACAGACGAAAAGTGACCGCTATCACTCCACCCTTTATATCACATGTTTGTTGGGAGACGACCTCTTCTGTGGCCCATCAGACAACGTGCAGGGTAATTAAGGTGCTTATAATACAATTTAGTAAAAGGAAGAGCTGGGGCACAGTAGCATTTATGGCTGTGATTGAAAGCCTTAGAGGTTAGGTGGAATTTACCAAGTAGTAATTTTATCTGTTTGCAGCTGGCAAAAAAAAAAGCATCCTTGTGCTCATTTGAGAACTCGGTCTGCCACTAATGAAGCTGAAGTAAATAGAGCTGCTGTCCTGTTTCTYCTGAATGCAGGCAATGAAGTATTACCCCAGGCAGGTGTTTGCTCTTAAAAGAAAACACGTATAAAGATTTAGTAATTTTTTTTTTCTTTGGCTTATTTTTCATACCTGAAATATGCCTAAAATAACCCCATGGGTTCATGTACATCAGGGAACCTTTGCTCAGGGAGTCTTTTTTGACTTCTGCTAACCCCATATGTGGACCACATTAAATCCCAGCTCAGAGCACGGTGACCCTCATGTACAGCATTCAGTCAAATTCACGCCAGTGGATGATGGCTCATACTTCCAAAGGAAAGTATTAGCACTGAGGTGCCTAAATAAAAATACAGTTCTTGTACCTTTGTGYAACTCCTCCTGAGCTTTTGAAGCGAGGCAGGATCATTCTCTGAAACAGGACTGCACAGGAAGAACAAACTTCAGACATCTGGAGTTGCAGAATCATCCTTGGTATCAAGTCAGTCATATGAAATGTGGTGAGTTTACAAGTCAGGAGAGAATAAATTTAACAGTAAACCTTGGATCTGGAAGTCAGCCTGCAAGTTGTCTGGTTTTTAAACTACACCAGTATTACAGACATTCAGGTACTCAGCCTATAGCTAAGATAGCAAAGTGTAGCTGGTTCTGAACAGTTCTGTCCTTCCCACCCCCAACTGTCTAAAAGAAGGATAAGGAGGAAGAATAATAGGCTTTTTTTCCCGATATTATTCTGTGAAACCTCTTGATGGAAGATGTACTTTTAAGTGAGGTTAAATAAACAATTTCCTTTTGATGGGTGTACCAAGAACTAACAACAAAAATCTTGAATGTATCCTACTATTCTACTTTTTTAAGTTCATTTACATTTTTAGATTAACACCTAATTTGGAATGCTCAATTTAACAAACTTTTTATTCCATATTCCTCAAGGAGAATCTTCACAACAGGAAGCTGATAATTGCCAAAGCAGTGTTGAACACCACTGAGTTGTTAAGGGTGAAGTTACTAAATTCCTGGACATAGCTTTATATTAGCATCAATTCCTGTAGTGATTATTTAATATGGATGTTGCTCCATCTCCAATTCCCTTGGTCCCACAGCCATGAATTGCTGGATCTTAAGTAAATCATCCGTAAATGAAGTGCATGGGGTCWCCAGCCTGCAGTGGCACCATCAAAAGAGTTTCTAAGCCCCAAGAAATACGAAGCACTGCTGCAAAGAAGGATAAACTTGCTCCTGGAAAACCCACTTACTGTTTCCTTACCATTCACTAGGAAACSCTGGTTGTGTGGCTCAGCAGCAGTTTTCCCATTACAAACAGCAATTCAATTCCACGCTACGGCAGCTTATTCTGAGCACTGGGAGTTGGTGCACAAAGAAGGACAGATGGAGGCTGTGCCACCACCAACGTTCCCTTGGGCGTCTGTCCTCACCCCCTCCTCTGCCTTCTCATTCCTCCCAGGCTGTGCTGGGCCCCCGGCCACTTTCTTCCATGCTGTCTCCTTAGCTGTTTTTCAAGAGCCTTCTCGCTGCCCACATGTGTACCCTCCTCTTCTTGGATGCTGTGCTTTCTGYAGAAGCAACAGATTGCTGTGATGTTGTCCTTCTGATCTAATGAGAAAAACTCCTACAACAATCGTGTACACGTGTTTCTCTGCGTGCTCTTCAGCCGTGGATCTGGGAGGAAGCTCCATGTCTCACTCAGGATCCTACTTTTTCTGTAGATCTTATCCTTACTGCTATTGGCTCTTCAGTTTATTTTCTCCTCTGCCACCCCACACCTACGTGTGCTTCCTTCAGCTCTTAGTATGCAGCCATCCAAGCCTCCACCTGCCCTCTTGCTGCTTCTGTTTTCCAAGGTGAAGCTTCTCACACACAGCAAGCGTAGAAGTGACCTCGGTCTCACTATCGATAACTGGACATTCAGGGCTCACTAAGTTCTTCCTCAGAGCACATTTATCCGTGCCTGAGCCTCACAAAGAGCTCTTTGAAGTGGTTCAGAAAAGCCTAGCTGATTTCAGAAGGAGCAAACCAGGTCCAAGGTCACTGCCAAAACATAGTACAACACTTGTCCATTTTTTCTGCTATCCCACCTCTCATAATAGCTCACAGAGACAACAGGATCTCTTCATGGTTCAGATTTACATGCATATCAGGTTTCTTTCTCATTTTTGTTTGAAATCGTTTCACGCCTCAAACATGGACTCAAAGAAGTATTTTGATACTGCCGATGCTCACTCCGACTGCTATAGCCTGCTAAGATCTCAGGAAAGTGTATTCATATACAAAAAAACTTAGCATTTTTAATCTTCCTGGAAAGATAAAAAATAGTTGCATGTATGTTACTACAGACAGGGAGATAGTTACAGATCTGCCAGAAGACAAACCTGGCGTGGATGGTAAGAGAACCCTGCTCTGGAATTTGCTCCTGGCACCCTGATCTAAATCACCTGGAGCCTCAGCTAACAAATCATCTGGATGTCTCTGTGCTGTGGTTAATCTCAGGGTGGGAAGCAGCCCTGCTTGGCACAAAAGCTAATCCTCACTGGCTGGAGGGAAGGCAAAAGTGCAATTTCTTAGCAACTGCAGTACTATGTATCTATCCAAGGGAGCTTATCACAACGTAGAGCCTCCATTCTTTGCTTCTCATTCCCTTCAATAACTCAAGACATCTTGGGATCTTTTTTGTTTGTTTTTACAGCAAACACAGTTTTAAACTTCTCATCTATTTTCTGATCATAATACTCGATAGCCTCAAGAGTGGAATTTCTCTGGAAATTCCACTTCCCTCTTAAAGTTCCCTATCTCCTCCTACTACAGGATTGAGGGCTCCCTCAGCATAGACCCCCTTTCTACTCCCTGAGATGCTTCAAGGTGGCTTTAAAAGAGCAGATGATAGGTGTTAATTCCATAAGGTTCCTCTGTAGACATGATGTGCAACATACGTTAGCACGTTAGCCTTCACTGGGTAGCTCTGGAGCAGAGGCTCTGCACTGCAAACGTAACTGTTTGAATTTACTGCATTGACTGTATGGAGGAAAGAAAAAAATAAAAAGAGCAAAGAAAAGAGCAAAGCTTTTTTTTTTTTTTTTTTTGCCCCTGTAGCTTGAATAAAGGCAACCAAAACTTAGAGGACTTAATGCACTGGGCAAGACGAGTCTCACATGCATATCCATTTGTACTGTCAGTGTTTCCCTATCTCTTCTAGCATTAAAAGATCTTTTTGGTCATGACAAAGCAAGACTGTGAGCACCTATTCTAAATATACTACCTGACAGCCCAAGCATGGATTAAAACTGCTCCCATGCACTTCATTAAAGTGGAAAGAACAAAGAGCAATGCTCCTGGAGCTCAGTTAGGTCAAGTAAGGGGTTTCAATTGCCCATTTGCTTCATTTTGCCATCATCTGGAAGGCAAAAATAGGGGGTGAGAAGGTACCCAGAGAGAAAAGCTTAGTAAATCATTCACTGTGTTAGCAGGAGGCTGGATCAGCAAGCCTTGCTCATTTAGCTACCTTAAACCTCATCCAACCTGCTTGTCCCCCAGCTGCGAGAGTCCCAGACCACTTGAAAGGTAATATTTATGCTATTAATGAAGAAAGGAAAAAATGTGATCTTTGCTGTAGCTTGGGAATAATTTTTCCAGAGCTACATAGAACGAGCTTGAGTGAAAACTGCTATTTTTGGCAATAGCCCTCCTGCTTAGCTCACATCAATAATTTTAATGCTTTATTTGTGGTTTGGGCTGTAAGCAATGGTGAAGGCCTGGAGAGAAAAAAAAAAAAAAGTGGCAAAATTTGCTAAATATTTCTGAGTTCATGACATTCATAAAAATACACGAAAGTTTTCAGAGTTCGTAGAGTCCATACATGCTCATAAAGCCGAGCTATGGAAGCTTTTTATTTTACATACGCAAACACCACTGAATTACTTTTTACAAGGTTTTAATTGGACCTTTAAAGTTTCAGTGGTTTCAATGATAGACTGTCAATCATGTTCCTAGGTTCCTGTATCTTGCAATGTCATTAATGCAGAAAAGCTCAAGTTTGGTGCCCACAGTGTTTTTCTCAGAAGTTCATGCTTTTTAGAATAGAGCAGCACCCAGAAGTCCTAGCCAGAGAGAAGACTCCAGCGTTGCAGGTGCTGCACAAAGAACTGAAGTCTCAAATGTTTTAATGTTCTGGAGAAGTATCTCACTACAATTACAGTAATTACAGCTTACGTCGCATCTTCTTTGTAATTGCAGGGGGTTGTGACCCCTCTGTAGGTGGCCGCCCTGCCAGAGGCTCCAGTGCTCTCTCTGAAAATCACATCTCCTGCACACCAGGACTTCTTCCTTTTCCCCAACCTGCACTTTGGAGACAATGCAGTACCACTGGATTATATTTGGAACAAGACACACCATACGTGGAGGCCTGTCCAACCAAAGAAACTGTTGTCTCCCAAGCCTACTATTTGTTTAAGCAGAAAAGGCTCATTTCTTAACTGATGTAACTCAGCAAAGCTCACTGATTCTTTGCTCGTTAGCCTTGAACAGAAAGTTGGCTCAAGTCACGGTCACGTCCACTGAGCACAACCATTTGACCAGAAATATCACAGGAAACCAAAGAAAAACTTTAGGCACATATGAAAACCTAGAACTTAAAAGGAAAAGGCTGTCTTGCTCCTAAAAATCTTGCCTTTGTTCATAGAACTTATCAAAAATATCTTTGATCTGTAAATAAATCAATTAACAAAATAGAAAAAAGTATATAACAGACCATCTCAACAGAAACTGCATTCATGTATAAACTCACTCAACTCACTCACAATAGCATCCACGAAAGCATGAAGATATTTCCAAGTTCTTTAACRGTCAATAAAATACACAGAAGCATCAGTTTGGGCTGAGTGGATACAATCTGGGACTAGGACTGTTGCTAAGTGAGTAACAGGCTAGAGGAGAAATAATCTTTTTTACTACTCCATGGCAACTCTGGCTTTTCCTAAAAATGATTGGGTTTTGAGAACTGACGCATGTTAACTGAAGAAAAAGTGCAAGAAGAGAAATTCTAGTGCCTCCCTTCACATGACAAACACGTACAGGTTATGTCAGGCTGAGATCTACAAATACAGGATTAGGTGACCAATAATTTTTAAACTGGAAACTAAGAGGGCAGCAAGGCATCTGCATCAAGTTTACCGCACTGCATACTGGCTGCAATTAGGAGTTGTGGATTTGATCATCAGTTCACTGGTTTAAACACAAATACATTGGCTGAAACACAGTCCTGCTGGGCTTAATAACAGCAATTGCAGAACACATCATTTTAGTTCATATTAATACCATGAAGACTTGAAGGAAAACTGCTTGGCAGACAAATTCATCTTTTAAATCCAGTTGAGCAAACAGCCAACATGTCAGCAACTTGTCCTTGAATAAAAAAATACTCAGAAAGGGCATCTAGACCCGTGTCCCAGGAAGGCAGTCCAGAACATTCTGCACTATAGGTCCAGTATCCTTCCTAGTTGAACCCTATCCCAAAATGTAGCACTAAAGACCATTCCTGGGAGCTGGAGGGGAAAGGGAGACTAGAACTAAGCTTTCCTATGGTCTGTGCAAACATGCTCATTGTTAGACTTGCTATTTTTTGATTCTATAAATCTAATTGCTAGTATTTGATAAATATGTGTGATGCAGTCACCACAGAAGAAAGTTCTGTCCACTGCTGGACATGCTGAAGTGGAAACTATCTGCAAACAATAAAAACTGCACTTTCATATAAAACTACAGTTCTTCAGAAAAAAAAAAGAGAAATAACTGAAAATCTAAACACTGAACCATCTGCCCGAACAAGTGAGCCTCCCCTTCCACTCATAACCAACAACTCTGCAATTCCATGAGACTCTTCAACTGGGACAATTTTTGACTTTTTACACCATCTCTTTTAAAGACGATGGGTTATCTTCCAGCACGCTGCAATACGTCCCAAATGTGCAGAACATTTTTGATGCAGGAGAACCACCCTTTCCAGTATCTCTTTAGAACTAAAAAAGATATTTTGAAGTATCGTAACTCTGCTGCATAACCTTCTAGCCTGAGCCAGAGCCTCAGGCACATTTACTGTGAATCATTACATAGAAAAATATTACTCAGTGTAAGGCAACAAAAACACATTAGAAAGAATATCAGTGTGTGTATACCTAGAGCCTGACACACTGCAAAGTTGCTTCAGTATAACCTGATGAGAATGAGTGAATTTACAATAGCATAAAGCTGGAATAACAGTGGTTGAAAGGAGCTAAATAGGAATCAGCCTCAAACTGATTAGGGACCGTAAAGGAACATGTGGCCTCAATCACGACAGCGCTGGGGTTTGAGAACAAAAGCTACTTCTCCCTTTCCTAGCGACACTTCTAGAATTACCTCCTCCTTTCAGATGGGAGACAGGCTAGGCCACGATACACAGATAACCACCAGCCTCGGCCAGAGCTCTCCTTTTGGTCTATGCTATGTTAATTATCTTAAGCAGGATTTTATAAATTAAAAAGCCCTACGTTCCAGTCCCTCATTTAAGTGTATTCTGCCAGTGAGGATATATTCCAGGGGCTGCGAGCCCCATGTCAAATCTGCCCTCTGACTTGGGTTCAAATAGCATATGGCCAAGGGGTTCTGAGTTATTATTTGATAATGTGGAAAGGGTTTGTAGTGTGTGGTCCCCCAAAGGCATCACCCTTTAGCAAAGGAAGATATTCCCATGGTAGTATATTCAAGCCTGCCTATAATTCAAAAAAGATGACTTTTAGAGCTGGTTATAATTTAAATCCTACAACTTTGAGCAGTTTTTGGACTATAATGTCAATGAGGTGGGAAATATGAGAGAAATTACATTAGAATTTAGATAATTTTAGGCAACTATGCTTGTTTTATCCCACTCTGGGGGGTCTCCACATCCCTGTACAAGTGATATTACACAAAGTAGATGCAATGCAATAAATTCTACCTCAAAAGGAGCACAACTTTATACAGAAGGTCCAAGTCATCACGTCTCCTTGCATGTCAGAAATTTATATTTTAGCCTAATGTAAAGCATTTTGTAAATGTATCTGTCCCCCTCTCCCGCCCTAATAACTTCTGAACCCACTATCTGATTTCAAACAAATGCAGCAGAGCAAAGGAGACTTCTAGGATATTGAATTTCTATGAACTGTGTGAAAAGAGGTAGGTGGGTACGCCAGAAAAAGGTGATCAGTGCTGCCAGCAAGTGAAAGGCTGTTAAACAGGGTTGCCCTTAACTGGACATCACAGATTCTTTTCCACACTGGAAATGAAATCTATGAGGCTTTTCACAGTGGTGAGATACTTAGTTGGAGTTTTGGCCTTATATTCACTGAAAACTCCAACAAAGAAAACCACACTCCACGTATTATACTACTTGTTCAGCCAAAACTTGTTTGGAAAAACAAGGTAACCAGGCAATTTTCTGGCAGCTAAATGGTTAAAATGTGATGTTTGCTCTGCAGGTGAAAGCAAGTGTGCAGACAAAGAGAGGACAATAGCATCATTTTAATTAAAAAAAAAGAAGGGGGGGTGAGGGAAGCACCTGCTCCGTTTGATCAGATTTCCTCCCCTCACCCAGAACCACAAATCTAAACAGATGGGGTGCCTCAGGTAACAGATATCTGGCAGCATAAAAAAAAAAAAATCTCTTCCCACTGGTAATGGAGAGATGGATCGTATTATCTTAGTAAGGTAAATATATTTTTTGGCGAAAATATCACTTCTAGTTCAAGCTTTTTTCTTCCATCTTTGAAGAGATCATGCTGGGTTCAAGGTGAAATCACTTGGCAAGTTCCTAGGGTAGATCTGCAGAAAATTATGGATAAAAAAACAAAACAAAATCCTCAACACCAACTTCAAATGACCCAATGCCACTRCTCTCACAAATGTCATTTGGGACATTCTTGAAGACTCAAACTTAGAATCTGCACTGTGGAGAGACTTCCCAGGGTAATTAACTCCTTTTAAAGATTTGCAAAGACAAGAAACGTTTATGAAGTTGAGCACGGAGTTTCACCTGGCAGCCTGTGCAGGAGTCCAAGGCAGGACACAAAGGCTTCATTGAGGAAGCAGGAGGGCTCTCATTGACAGGAACACTTTCCAAAAGAGCCGTAGCTGGAATTTTGGTGGAAGGTGTTACACAGCTCCAAGTATTTGTTTCTTTGTTTCCATGGGAACAAGAGCACAGCAGTTTAATAATAAAACAACATTGATCCTCAGCATTTGCAAGAGTTCTTGATTTCCATTTTGAGTTAAAGATTTATTTTTCCTTTTGAGGTAAAGATTCATTTTTCCATGGGTGTCTCCTAGGCCCCTCTCCCCAGCCACCACCAGGCTGTATAGTTGAGTGCTGTTAACGCTTGGGTGTTGGGAGGATCCAAAATACTAAAGCTAAGCCTTGTAAAACTCATACTGTCCTACTGCAGATTATGAACTAAGTAAATACCTTCTGAGAAGTCAGTATGTCATGTCTAAAGCTTGGGTTATTTCATATCAGATCCTTAACACAGGCAATTGTTCAATCACCTTCTCTCTGCACGATGAAGACTCAAGATAATGCTGTTGGAAGGCTGAGTCTAGGAGGATAAAATATAAAATGCCACACAGCTTTAAACTTTTATTCTAACCTAATCCAGGTCTTTGTACAGTCTGTAGGAAAAGGCGAACCCTTTCAGAGGGTTATTCAGAACACAAGGTTATTCGAAAGAGTTCTGCAAAAGGCAACTCAGAGTCACCTCTCTCCTTCTACTAAACTGGGAGGCTATAGAGAGAGCCCTCATGTCAGGCAGATAAATTAGTGTTTTAAGTTAGGCAGAGGGGATATTCCTGAGGCATGGCGAGTGATTTTGGTCAAGCTATTGTACCTAAAAGTTGCAGGCCTATTATCTAGAAACTGGAAATAGAATTACAACATTCACCTCATCTGCGGTTTTGAGACTGAAGGAATTATTTCCTAATGTGACAGCAATGTACGCGCAAACTATGTTTCCAAACCTGATGTATGTATTTGCATAAGTACAATTCATATTGAAATAGTTGAGGCTCTTAAGTCATCAGCTGACAGTGGAGATTCTYAAAACGCGTAGAGGATGTTCTCCTTGCCTCTTAGGGAGAGGTTCAGGCACCTTTGCTTCTGCTAATCATTAGTAGCACTAACAGAGTAATAAACATGTGAATTGTGGTCTAGGCAGCCAGTCTGCTACAAATGAGTCCTCAACAACAGAGCATGGGAGAGTGTAAGGAGACTCTCACCACTAGTAAATACTAGCCACGCCACTGGAAAATAAAGAGAAACTGACAAATTATTGCTGATGTAATCCCTGTGAGAGTGTCTAGACGAAGGGAGTCAAACCTACTGTCCGTAGGCTGAAGCTGGCTCCCTGGAGTCTTTTTGCCAGCCTACAGTTTCTTGTGCAATACTCACTGCAACTCAACCGACAGGCACCCGCTTGCTAGCAGTCCGACAGGCCAGCGACACCGGGGGGGGATCCTGCTCCCCCCACAGCTGTCCCATCTCTCACTGCTGCTCCGTCAGCCCAGAAGTGCTGAAGGTAGCCCCAAAATGTCATTTTCTCTCCAACCCTTTGCCAGACAGGGCATCCCTCATTGGAGAGTGTGTCTGGTTCTTGTGGCCTCCCCATGTGCTTACAGGTTTCACAGTGGTTACTTTTCCTTGCAGAGAGCCTTCCTTTTGTCTCCTGCCAAGGGAAAAGAGAGCAAAGACGCAAAGGAATTTTTTTTTTTAAGTGGAGATGAAGAGAAGGGCACTGGAAGAAACTCAAGTGAGGGCCAGAAACAACTAAYGTGAAGAGAAAGGCCCAGAACACCCATGAATTGGAGAAAAAGCTGGAACAGAGATTCCTGGGGGAAGCAACTACCAAGAGGACTGAGAAATAAAGCAACACACAAAGAAATGTTTCACCAAGGCCTTTTCTTGTTCAGGCAAAAAAGAAGCATTTTTTACTTCAAATGAAATCCATAACATTCAAAAATAAATAAATCTTTCAGCAGCGTGACAGGAGTGCAAAGTGTGTCTCTTCACTCATCACCCACAGACTTGAACTGAAATGGTAATCTGGCCCATGCCAAGGTGTACAACCACTTAAATAGCTGGGCTGTAAATCAAAAGGTCTCCACAGTCGCCACATAAGCAAGAGTTTGAAGGTCACTAAGCATGATGCAACAGCCAGGCATGAAATATCTCTAACCAGACTCAGTGCTTGCACCTTTATCATTAATACTGGAAAAAAAACCCACCTGCCCCCCTTCACATCTGTCAGGAGGGGGGCAGCTAAGGCAGGCAGAAGCTAACAGGTTGCTGCAGCATGCAGTCAGATACAGCCATCTTGCTAAAACGTACCGAAAACAGCTCCACCAAGCACAGTGGAAATCGTAACTTCTCTGAGACCTGGCAGATCAAATAGTTGTGGGCAGTTTTGACATTTCCCTAACATTTACATCTCTCATCAGGCAGGTGACTTCATGCTTTACTCCAAATAAACATCTGACACTCGCTCACAGTAAGGATTTTTTTCCTAGTCATCTCTGCCACCACGTTACCAACATCAAAAAGACAAAGAAACCTCCCCATTCCCAGTTACGGAAATCACCTCAGTGGTAGTAACTTGAGGTCTGACCCATCTCCTGTTAGAGTTAACGGCTTTGAGGAGCACCAAGGCCTTAAGATCCAGTGCAAGTTCAGATGATTCAAATCACCTCAAGTGAAACAAGTGATGCTGCACAAGGACAGGATGATGGATGGGCTGGGTCACTTCAAGAGCAGAACACATCTTCCTCTTGTGTCTTCTCAAAGGCAATCAGACCATCTGATGCTTTGCCCCATGTTTATGAACAGCATGCAGGTTATTGTGTGGCCATCAGTCCGTGCCAGCTGCTTTTTTGAGAGGTTCCACAGCAGAAATACTGAGCTCATGTGCAACCTGCTGGACACAAGTCCTCAACAGAAGCTGCCCTGCTCCGAGTGTCTACTCATGGCCAGCGTGGTTGACCGCATGTCCCACTGCCAGGGGACAAAAGGACTTGCTGTTTTTCAGGCAAACAACTGTTGCTGATGGTTTGATTAAGTTACAGTTGCTTTGGAAGGCTTAAGCAAATTATCCAAATGAGCAGAGCAATCAAAACTATCAGAGACAAGACATCAATAGTTCTACTTCAGCTCGGGAGGGAAGAGGCTCTGTGGTTACTTAGAGTTTTAGGAGAAACATGCTAAGCTAATAGAGAGAAATTAAATAAATCCAGTTTCCTTGGAGAAACCCGGGTCTAATTCTCAATGCTCCTTTTCAATCAGTCTGTAGTTAAGCTTCTTCACTTCACTATAAGCATTTCACAACCTTTGGCTGAATCTCACCACCTATGTACTATTTTCCCAAAAGAGGAAAAAACAGCTGCTTTCCCAAGGTAAAGGTTTTCAAAAGTCTTTCCTTCAAAACCCCATGCAATATGTGACACTAGGGCAGGTAAGGCTGCAAAATATGCAGGGAGCTCTCCTGACTCTTGATGGCATTACAGTAAATCTCCAAAGCAGTACAACATTTCTGCTTTTCTTCTAGCTAAACAATGCTTGTGTTTTCTTTTAGTTGCTTCCATCTTCTCCATGTTACTGATGACTGAGACCAAGAAGAAAAATAAAGCAAAGAGAGCTGAGAAAAATAACTGTCTGTCAAAATACAACTCCCTGTGCCAGAACTATTTGTACCATGTTGCTTAGAGAAAGCTCSTTCAAAGCCCTGTTTAAGGGGGAAAAGGCCAGTAAGCACCTTRTTCAACTCTTCCCCAGCCTTTGGGGGCTGCTGCCTTCCTCTGGGGCAACTGTCCTCTCTGTAAAGGAAACCTCACCACATACTTTGAGGGCATCTTAAATATACTTGTTCCCCTAACTCTAAGTGAGGCTCCAACTTTTTCCTTTGAGATCTCCAAATGAAAGGCAATATTCAAGTGCCAAACACCACAGATTTTGAGTGGTCTCCAATATCGTGAAAATATGTTATTTTTAGTGTGTGGTTGGCAAAGAAAGGAAGTGTTAAATCTTGGACTGACATCAAATCCGACAGAAAATTAGCAGCTAGAAACATCCTCTTTGATTATTTATTCAACTCTCCCATATCCGAATAGCCCCAGGAGAACAGCCGTGATGACAGTCACCAGGAAAACACCCGACGACAGCTGGACACTGCCCAGCATTGGTCCTGCTCACCACATGGCAACACCCTTGAGCACGTTTTCTCATGGCTTTCTGGCATTACTGGGGCTGCTTGGTAGAAAAAGGTCTCGTGCTTAGTGGCATTTCCTCTATTTAAACACTTGTGGAAGTGCAGAAGACAGGAAAAAAACCCTACCAATCCCCTTCCAGCTCCACTGGCATGGTGGAGGTCTGGCCCAGTTGCTGGTGTGTCCTGGGTGCCGGTCAGCATCAAATCACAACTCATGCTCCTTGAATGCAGCATGAACAAGGCCTAGAAAGGGCCATTTTGTCAGGACACAGTCAGGACACCACTGTCATGTCCTATCTCATGCATTCGATGCTAACTCAGAATCCACTTGCAGGCACCACCTCCCACAAGGCTCGAGGCCTGCCCATGCTGCAGGGACAACACTGGCCGCCCAGCACTTCCTTCGGTGCAGAGCTCTGACTCTGAGGCCTGTTCGACAGAGTCGCAGTGGGACTTGGAGTCAGAGCTGCGTCTCCGCACTGCAGGACAGCAGACGGTGGACACAGAAGCCACCGCACGACTCGCCATCCGAGGCAGGATACAAGCAGCTACAAAACACGCAGCCAGTCCACAGTACTGCTAACTAATAAGGTCACTGCAAACTCCATCAGCTCCTTCAGGTCAGAAGGAATGACAAGCAGGACGTGCCACAGAAGGCTGCACAGAGAACTCACAGATGGACAGGCAATCTCAATTAAACTGTCCTCCCCTCCTCTTCTCTTCTGAATTACTGCTCTAAAACCCCTTAATTATCTAAACTCAATTAGTCTTAGAATATTTGAAGCTTCCTGTTCAGACTAATTTCTCTTTCTTTCCTCATTTGGAGTGTTTGACTTGCATTAAAGAATATTTACTGCCTGTGGTAAGGAGAACTTTGCAAAGGCAGGTCAGGACTTAGAAGAATAAAGGGGAGATTGCGAATACCTCCAACATCTGACACAATCGCACACCCAGTCTCTGCCTCTATCCATCCAGACAAAATTTCAGTGTGCCTGACACACGCTTTTTTTTTTTTTATTATTATTATACCTTAAGCCAAACATTTTCATTGCTACTAGCAACTATCATCCATTGCAGCTATTCTCACTCACTAAAGATTTCCATATGCACTTTCCAAAATGATTGGCAACACGGTAATTTTCTATTACTGCTATTATTATTCCTGGGAACAAAAAACACAGTGTTAATTCCAACAAAAGGGAACACCAGTGACAGAGCAGATAGTGAGACAAAACAATTGGAGGAAGCAATCAGGATTCCCTCTCATTTCAATGATGTGACTTCTTTTGCAGACTCACTTGCACGTTTTCACTCAAAAGGGCTACAAAACTTTACTGATTCAGAGGTCTCCTACCAGTTTAGTCTCTGCAATGCTAAAAAGCAATGTAAAACTTTTTCTATTTCCTTTGCTTTCTATTATATCCCTGCTAAAAAACACTCAATTATAACGCTTCATGCTTCTCCTGATGTGTCTTGCCCTCCCTCTCAAACTGACACACATACAGTTTTTGGAGAAATGGATCTCCTTGGATAAATATTCCCACTAACAATGTTGTTGTTACAGCCACATCTCTGGGACTGCCTAGGAGCTATTCACCCATTTGCATGGACAAAGATCATTTCTGTCCCTCCAGACAAAGTTTGAGAGAAACATCTTTTCCAGATGCAAACCCACATACTCATAGACTGTTCAATGTCATTCTCTCAACTTGATCACATCATTAGATGCACCTGTATTGAATACCATAAGTTGAACATTATCTGCTTTAGGTTAATTTAAAACCTTTTCTAAATAGCTAAAGCTATTAAAATGGTTCACTAGCTTAGCAGGCTGCACTAACCCAATATCACATCTTTACTTAAAGTAGTTTACTGATGTCTCATGCAGGCAAACTCTCAGGATAGGAAGCTAAAGCACAGAGAGATTAAATAAATTGCCTGATATTAAGTATGAAATCTTTGGACAAGCCAGAACTGGACCTAGGCTGAGTCCTGATTCAGCACATAAACCACAAAGCTGTCTGCATTAGTGTTTGTACTACTTACATGACGGTTGCTGCTTCCCAGAGCTCCGCAGGGGAGCCAGACATCTCTTCTGAGGTGCAGTTGCAGGGACTGCACTTTTCCTATTTAAGAGGAAACCTCTCTTTCCAGCACCCTCCACAAATATACATCTGTTCTGGCCTAGCACTGGCTGGAAAACAAGAATTCCATTTTGCAAAGATTTTTGAGGTTTTGGTATTTATTTTTATTCTTGCAGTGGRATAAAAACTCAAGTTAAAAAATGGGATAGGAAGAGAAAAAAAAAATCACAAAAGCCAAGGACAGAAACCAAGCAAAACTCAATGCAGAGACCTGAATCTTTCTCACTCATGCATAAGTGCCCTTACTGGCAATACCACTCATCTCCTGTGCTATCAGATCCTCATATCCTGTATTCTTTTTCCTCCAGAAGTTTTATCTCAGAATGAGGAAAGTTGCCAAGAGACTAGTTTCTTTCAACTAATGTATTTCCACTGCAAGTTCTGATATTAGCAAGGCAACAGCAAAAAAGTAGAAAAGAATACACAATTCCATTTTCATTATTACCTATTCTACTCAGTTCCTATTGTAGTGAAATTTCCTTTAGGCATATAACTCATATCAGCAAAGAAACCTCACGTGAGGCCTGGGTCCCAAAGATGCTGATTATGGTGTGCAGATTATGGTCTACAGTTCACACTGTATTTGAGGCATGCTGTTGTAGAACGGCATATTTATATTTTCAGCTATCTTCCTTTCTTTCTTTGCTTAACCATAGGGAAATGGTTAAGTTTTTAAAGTTCTGTATTTTGTAGGCTGCAATGTAAAATGCACCCTTCATATATAAAGGGCAATAGCACGACTGAGGGAAATATCAATTCACTGTTGTGCCTGGTTCACATGTCAAAAGGATTTTTTCAACAGACCTTGGAAGACTGTAACTCTGGTTCACAGCACAAGGATGTTCTCATCTTCAAATATGAGTTTCCATCACTGTTGCTGAAAATGCCAGCTTATCATTTTATCACAGCAATTTCTTAGTGTTGAATGTGCAGAAACTTAATGCCTCACTCTACAGGTTCAAGAAACATTTACATTAACTAAAATGCTATTATTCATACAAATGATAAAAACCTCTGAATAGTGCTTATTTTAGCACCCAGAGATGAAAAGGTCTTTTAGTTTCTACTTGGATATAAGTCTACTTTTTTTTCCATGAATAAAACCTTCTTGAAAGGACTAAAATGAAACTAAAATTATATAAAAACTAAGTTATTCTAATAGCTTGTAAAGACAGATGAGAGTCATTAYATTATTTATACACATGAGAGTACTGGGCTAGACCAGGATTAGGTGATTTACCCAAGATCAAACAGTGAGTCAGTGACAGTCTTTTGCTGTCCAGTGAAAACACAGATGTACAATAAGCTGAAAAGAATTCTTTTTTTTCCCCCTATCAAAAGGATAAAGGAGAAAGTGTCCTTTTTATTATCTGAGCTAGTGGTTCCAATAAGTGCTGATAGAACTGAATTTGGCAAGCAGGAAATTAGCTGCACTAGTCACATATGCAAAGCATTTGCTAAAAGCAAAAAACTTGAGTTACTGAATTAACAACAGTTTTCACTTGCTAAAGCCACAGGTCCATCTAAAACAGCAGCCATTTACTTCTTGCTGTTTCCTTGAGAAGTTAAAAGGACACAACCCACCCGGTGTTCAAGGCATAGCATAATCAGTTGTGCAATGCCCAAGTCTTGCCTCATGCCTGCGTTCAAAGAGCATGAACCAAGTTACTCGGTTTCGGTCAAAACCAGCTTAGATGCTGGGATTCTGGATGCTCTTGGATCAGATTTTCATGGACTGATAGGATCAACATGAAGAAGGAACAATTTGGTTTAAAGCTCCTCACCCCTTCAGAACACACTGAAGTGGGCCATATCCTGCCATAAATATTTGCACAAAAATCCTGCTGACCTCAGTGGTGGTTCTCAGTACAAAATGATGGCAGGATGTGGTCACAGCGATCCTTCTAATAATAGGTTTTCCATTGAGATCAATGGACATTGGGCCTCATTCCTTTGCCAAAGCTGGGTTCTCKGCTCTGAAGACAGACATTGTTTTCCTGCAGCAGGGAGCACACAATTGCCAAATTTACTTCTGGCAAAGACTGTGCTTTATTTTTAAACACTGAAAAACACCAAAAGTGTCTGATATTAATTAGAAGAGTGTCTTCCTTCCAYATATCTCAAAAATAATARTAAAAAAACTTTCAACAACGTTGCTGTTGGAAAGAAACACAAAACATATGAATATATCCATATTTGAAGTCAGATATGAAATAAACTAAATGCCMTCTTCTGTTACCTGAATCTTACTTTCTAAAGCACCTGTTTTCTACATGAGGAATTAGCAGGTGCTCAGCCCTTCCAAAAAATCACATCAGTGGACTGCAAGTGTTGAAGACCCAGATCCCGACCCTCACATAAGCTCCTTACAGGCGCACTCCTGGGTGTGTGGGCAGCATCTTCGTGTCATTCATCCCCAGCCAGTCCCTCCCTGGGTGTTTACAGTAGCTTTGATGCCTCTGTGTAGAAATCCTTGTCTTTAGGATGCTACGGATGACTAAATTTGTTTTCAGTGCTTTACTCTTATTCTCAGTTCAACTTTAACTGTGTTTTAATCTTGCGACGCTGCTTTAAAGATAAGAAACGTCTTGTCAGTGAAATAAGCACTTCACAGGTTAACAGCAGGACTTTCTAAAGAGGAAGTAGGTTTGTTTTCTGCCTTATTTTCTGGAAAATGTTAAAACAATAAAATGAATGAGAAGCAGTGGAGTACAAGTTGTAAAGGAGCTAATTTCCTGCTCCCAGCGGCTCTGATAAATCTCAACGTGGGATGACAGGGGCTGCGGAGGGAGCGGGGAGGGGCTGCGCTCTTCCTGGAAAGCCAGACAGCAGAGGATTGATTTGAGACATCTTCATCGCCAGAGCAGCCGGGCTGGCTAATCGTCAGCAAACAGAGGCTGAAACCTACAGGAAACGGAGAGCGAGGAAACCAGCTGAATCAAAGCGGCAGCTTCCAAGTGTGTAAACGAACAAAATAATAAAAAAAAACACCCTCCTCGCACACAAGCCTTCCTGGAGACCRACACATGCCAACGGAAGTGCCAGTGCCCTGACTAACAAAAGAATCCTGAAGCGCTGCGGGCGCCCGTGCCAGCAGTGGCGGAGCCGGCACCCAGCTACAAGTGGGTGGCTGCCTGACACGGCGGCTGCCGGATGGAGCGGCCAGCTCAGCATGAATCACGGAGCAAAGGATTCCTTCAGTCTGGGATGAATTGGTACAATGCGAAGCTGCTTTTTTCTTTCTTAATTCCTGACTTTGCGAGGCCAGCCGCTTCCTTCCTGGGGCGCTCCGTGGGCGGGCAGCAGGCAGATGACTACGTGCTGGTGGCACCGGCTGTGCGCGAGGGAGGACGTGGACATGGAACCACGTTCCCGGGGACTGAGGTCCCCCAGGGAGCCCGCACAGCCCCACCCGCCAGCTGCTGCTCACAGAGCACATCCCTGTCCCTCCCCTTGCAAAGGGACAAGTGAAGCCAACAGCAGATTCCAGGCTTTGGGAGTTTTTCCCTGGAAGCACAAAACTCTGCATATCCCTTGCCACAAGCCTGGATGCAGAGCGGAGGGGGAACAGCTGCTTTCACCCCCGCAAAAGGCTACAGGTGCTCCCTAATATGGCATGCAGATAAAACTGGCTTTGACTTCAGCAATTTCTCTTGCCCTAGAAAAGAGAGGAGAAATGTTGGTCTGAGCCTGGTGGGGTATCTTCCTTCCCACACTCGCTCGGGCACGGTTTGAATTCAGTTGGCCTTAATGAAGAACCACTTGAACCAAGTTTCTCTTGCTGTCTCTCCAGGCTTTGGTGTCTACACAGCCCATGTCACCTATTTTACATGGAAAGGTTCACCCAGCAACAACTATCATCTTTATACAAAAACACAAAGCACAGATACCAATATCCAAATGTGAGGCCAGCAGTGGAAATTGCTAAAGCCACAAGACACACATTTGAGCTCTATTCCTGGCTATTATCTCYTGACACATTCTCTCAGATACATTTTCATTTGTGTTTTTTATACCATATCTCTCCTAAATGCATTAGAGAAAGCAACTGAAAACACAGCCAAAGGAAAAGTGATCTCTAATCAGATATAACCTGATCCAATATACTGACATCAGCTAGAGTCTTTGCATGTGTTTTCAGTGGACTCGATATCTGCTTTATCGCTAAATGGCGAGTTGTGCTGAGAAGCAGCTGCATCAAAAGGTAATTGCAGAGGAGAAATGAACCAAATCCACCATAGGAGACAGTGGGAGAGGGAAAATCTGCTCAAGTTGGTACTCTGCATCCAAAGAGAAGAAAGGCTATGTGTCAGTCAGATTCTGCACCTTGGTAAGGGTGACAGCGACCTGCATCTCTGCTCAGATCAGACAGAAGAGGCTGCTACAGCGTCCTCACAAAAGGATGTTGAGGGGGAGACATGAAACAGCTGCTGCCRAGGCAGTGACAAGCTCCCAAAAATGCGCAACACAGCAATGGAACTCGCGAGCATGGGAGCTATAAGAAAATGAGCAAGGGAGTCAGAGCGAAGGACACTGAGACACGGACGTATCCTCTCGCCGCACGCATCGCTGCTAGCGTGCCTTCACCAGTATGCTCAGAGCTCTCCACTCATCTCACCTGCCTCCGCTAAGCTGTTCCTCTCACTCCCCTCTACTTGCTGCCTCTGCCTCTTTTGCAGAAGAACTTTCCTGTTCCCCTTACGACTGATTTTCACCCCTTTGTGCTCCGACATCTTCTTACCACCAAGAACTTCACCTCTATTTTATCTGTATCCCACATTCATGATCTTTGCAATCCTTTCCTCTCCTTTGTACAAGGGCTGAGAACTGCTGCTTCCCAAACACTTCCTTTTCCCACTTTGATTTTTGTACTGATTTTGCTTATCATTTCCAGACTGGTAATGTATAATGAGATCTTACTATTCTCCAGTAAGACTCTTCTTCCATATCACACAAATAAACCTCTATCTGCTTTTCCYCTTCACTTCTCCGCTGAACCACAAATCAACCCTGTCTTGTGTTCACTCATACTCACATTTTCTTCTGTTCTTATTTTCCTTTTCCCCAAGGTGCCCAATTTGTACACATTTAAATCCCTGCCAAATGAAAAGAGACCAAATCTATTTTTCTCCAGTTTTGCCATTTCGAGTACTGCCTGCTTGGTTTCCTCCATCTCCTATCTCTTCATTTCTAGGATCCCCAGGGAATTGTTTGTAATATCTGGAGTTCTCCTCCTCCACGTTCATTGGAGAGACTGTTCAATCTATCCCTGCTCCCTTCCTCCACCGAAATGGCTCTTCTTAGGTTCAAATGGTATATGCCAAAGTGTCAAACCAGCACTCTCATCTGTACCTTGTCAGCCAACTTCAGCACCTCTAACCAAGCTCTTCTGGAAGTCTTCTCATCCTCTGGCTATGGGGGTTCCTTCCTCTAACAACTCCCCTGGCCTCCTCTGATGACTCTGCTCTAGGGAGGATCAGCTGTTAGTCTTCCAGGGGCTTTGCAGTTCCCTTTTCCTCTCCACAGGCAGGGAATGCAGCAGAGAAGAAATATCATTCACAGACACAAAAAGATCCAGCATCTTCATGCAGGGAGACACCCTGCTCCGTTGCAGCCCTTTCCCCTCTTTGTTCAAAATGAAATACATAAATATATATATATTTATATATATATATTGTGTATATATATATAYAYACACACACACATTTGGTCAGGATCCTGCTTGTCTAATGAATTGTGACTACTGCTGAACTTCCTGGTCTTGCCTAGTCACCCTTTCTTTGTTACAGCCCTGAATCGATTCCATGCGGGTCAGCTGTGGGCAGGGAAGAGATCTTGGCAACTTGCTCTGGGTTAGCAGAAAAATGATTTGCAAATGAGTTGCTATAATCCCAGAGAAGTGTGTCTCCAGTGCCTACAGTCTTTAATGGCCCTATTGTACTATTTAACAGGTGTTTCGTTTCAACTAAGTAGTTCTGATTTTGTGGGCAGCAGAATATGCTATATCTTTTCACAATCACAATCTATTGTTATTTCTATCTACATTATTTCTCCTTCCGCTTAAATTATAAAAACATAACAATTGGCCAAGAAGCCATCAGTCACTTATCAATGAGAAAATCCTGATCTGGTAGGTTAAACATGACCAACTAATCAAAGCAAAAAGAGTTTTCTTCTCATCTGTATTTCCACTACATCTGAAAATTCACCGATTTTGACCTGTCTCCGCAGATGAGTCCTTATATAACAATATCACATACACAATCTCAGCCTGTATCTGCAGTTGCAACAGTATAGTACTCATACCCTCAAAAGTATCACTTAGTATTATCTCTACAGCCTAAAATGATTCAGTCTTGGCAGGGGGAGGGAAGAGAGTTTTGATTTGAGCTCATGTGACATTTACATTCCCAAACTTCARAGAAGAGTAGAAAGAGAGGCTGAAATACAGTATGGGCATTTACAACAAAACCACAGGGCAGTGGTTCCATATTCCCCTCTTCTGGCTGCTCGCTCCCATTTGCCTTCAGCAGACCACCACTTCCAACCTTTATCTTGCTGGCTGGCTTAACAATTTGTTCCTCCTATCATGTGACAAGTTTTTGAAGCTCACATGTGTAATGGCATTTGCTGCTGGTATGAAAAGGGAGAAAAAAACATTTTAAGAAAGTAGAGTAGAACATGAGGTTCCAATTGTCTGAAAAACAGAAACATCTGTTGGAGTCATGAGCAGTTGATTAGTGGAGTTCATTTCTAGGGTACGGTTTTGGGTAGATCGGTTCTTCTATCTCAGGATATATTTGTAGTCACTGGAAGCATTACAAAGAGTAACAAAAATACGCAGGAAAGATAGGAACAATTTGTCAAGGTGCTGGTATCCTTAAAAGCTGACTATAATGCTGCGGTCTGCAGAACTTATTCACTGCTTTACATGATAGTAGCATATGAAATTAATAGCTGTATTTAAATCTTGCTGTTATCCACAACAGCTAAACATCTGCTAGACTTGCAGTTAAAAACCTATACTATTTTTGCAGTTTATAACTAGAGACTGTAAAAATTCTTTCTAAAGATGAAAACAGAATGTACAAGATGTCAGATGGAGCACATTTCTTCCACACAAAATTASCAAAGTTCAATCTGCCAGTCAACAGAATCACAAAAAAAACATTGCTTGCTTCATTAAGATGCTGCTTGGATTTTAATCCAGAGTTTTTCCTGCTCATTACACTAACACAAGGATTAGCACCTTGGAACATTTGTGCAAAAGCAGAGGTTACTCAGAAATGATAATTCAACCCATGTGCACTGAATAGTTTTTGGTGACATTAAAGGAATGCCCGAGTTGTATATATTATTTCCATTAAAGTTACTATTGTAGAATTGTGCTCATAACTGCACATGCCTTGGCACCTGGGACTACTAGCAGCCACTTTGAGGATGTCTTTAAAATTAACCCTTGCATAAGCTTGAAAATCTAATGCAAGGTTGGCTAGGAATCTTAGACCTCATTCTTAAACCAACAGGCTGACCTAACATGAGAGCTTCCCGGTGCTCCATCCTTAATCACCCATAGCCCCATGTCAATTCCTCATACAAAAGTAAATATACAAACCCTAGAACTTGGTAGCAAACAGCTTCACTCCTGACTTTACTAACCTTTTTTTTTTACAACACAAATATAAAAAATAATTTGCAAGATCCATTTTTTTTTGGTTTGGTACATGGTTTGATTTATCATACTGTGCAACACAAGCACCACTTGGGAGGGATTGCTTCGTTACCCAGAAAATAAACAGTAAGCACCTCTCCTATCACAGAGGAGAAATTTCCAAAGTGTTACAGTTACCTAAGAAAATAGCAGGGATATCCCATCTGTTGAGCTTCCTTGCATTTTCCATGAGCAGAGGAACATCTTTTAAAAATAAACATTGGATTTCCCTGTGGAATGTTACCAGGTATCCTTTCTTCTGTCCTTCAGAAGATATTCTTCACTCAGTTGCTGAACTCCTTTTCATAGTTTCCCATTCCACATCAGGTCTTTTCTTTGAAAATGCCTTTCACTAAAGACTATTTGCCTGTTTTCTCTTACCTAAGCTCATAGACAGATGTGGAAATCACTGCTCTGCCATTACTAGTGAAAGGAGAGATGACAGCTGGCTCGGAACAGCAGATCTGATCATGCTTTCATAACTGGACATTGAATAGCCCACCTGAATCCCCGTGACACGTGTGGCAGCCTCTGCATGATGAGCAGCACCAGTGTGAGACTTCTGGGCACGCACCATGGAGCCTCTTTCCAGTGCCCCTTCCTGAGAAGGAAGGGCCCAACTGGGTGATCTACAGACCCTCTGGTGACCTTGATGTGTGCCCTGCATCTCGCACATCCTTCCCTGTAATCTCACCCTGTAGCTCTGCTCGCTGTTTAATCCTGCTGAAGCACATGACAGACAATATAAAAAAGGSAGGCAGACATCGAGTCTAGAAATTAGTGCAAAGCTTCTCTTAAGCTAGAAACAAACTTTGTGCAGAATACCCCATCTCAGCTTCCTTACAGCTCCAGAAGATTCTCTGGGCAGCATCAAGCCCTCTGTGACAGTGCAGGATCCTGGCAGGTGTAAAGACCTTCTCCTGAACCACATTTCATTGCATCACCTTCCTAATATCATAAAGTTAACTCAAATTCACGTCTAAGACCCAAGATGCCGAAATTATTGCTGCTGCCACAAGAAAGATCGGTCCTTAGGAAGAAATAAGGGTTTGGATTAAAGATCTTTGGTAAGCCACAACATGACCAGAAGCTTTGGGAATTCAGATGTTAGATTTCTCTGTGCCATGATTAATGAGTAATATAAACCTCTACATGATCCAATCCCCAGCCATTGAACTGCTGGATACAGCAGTGATACAGCTCTGTTTACTTTTGCATCAGARATGGAAGATGATGAACTTAATCAGTGGGCAAAGACCTAGAAGTGGGAGAAAAAACATTGCCCCTTCTTCACATGATCAGCTGTGCACATTCACTGCCTTTCAAACAGCAAATAGAAAATTGACGCTACTAAGCCACTGCTAATATTGTTACAGAAAAGTTGGATGAGCCCTGTACGAATAGTAGGTTTCAGGATTTAATTCGTTAGCAGGTACCAAAAGGGTTCCATAYTCTCCTGAGACATGACGGAAACAGCTCCTACAGAGCAAGGGTCACTAAACAGCAAGAATGAAGTGAAAGGGGGTTATGTTTCTTCCTGCACAGGAGCAGCCCCCAGAAGCCCAGGGCATGCAGAGCCTGGCTTGAGTATTTTGTCTCCGTTAGGAGTGAGTCAGCAGTGCCCTGACAAGAGGCCTGGAGAACCTAGGGTGCGGCAGCTCTTGAGCACACAGCCTACATAGCAGGTTTCCTCTGGGATGGGCTGGGACATGAGCAATGGCAGGAGGCTCCTGTGCCACCGAGACTGGCTCCAGCCTCTGCCCAAGCTGGGTGACTCACAAAAAAAAAGCGGGGGGGAGAAAGGGGCAAGATTTGGCAATCTAGAGTGTCTTGCACAGTAGAAGGTTTTGTCCTCCACAGGAGAGCCCAAGCCCATGTGACATGTGGTCAAGCCCTTCAGTAAAGGGCTGCAATCCACGTCAYTCTGCTCATCTTTGGAGGATCAACAGACCATATTGCCCAACTCACACAGCACACAGCCATGAGATGCCTTGGTTACCCCAGGTGACGGGCAGCAGAGCACGGAAGGGCAATACAGATGGAACTGCAAGTCTCCCACTTGTCCCCTCTCCAGCAGCTAGACCTGCCTGGCCCGATAGGTTGCCAGTATCCGGCTTGGAGAGGATGCCACTCCCACCTGGCCCAGAGAAACCAGCACTGTGACTCATGAATGGAACCACTTCCCTTGGGAGAGCCGGAATGGCTCCCATTTCCTGCTCTCTACCCTACCCAGTCTTTAAGGTTCCCCTGCTCACCGCAAGAATCAAGGAGCTTGTGCAACAGCTGCTGAACTGCYGCAGTTGATGGCCTGGCACAGTGAGGTGAACGAGCACTAATTTCTGGTTAGCACCTCTAAGAGCTGGACTGCAAACGGCAATGGGGACAACTGAAGTTGAGACAAAGGAAAGTTGAACCATCAGAGCCCTCAAAAACACTATTTTCTTTTCAGTGAACTCAGTGAGTATCAACCTTTGTTTCKTAGGGCTCATGAAAAAGGCCAAATCCACAGCATCCTTTGTAGTTACTAGGGTATCAATAATCTGACTGAGAATATTTTGCAGAAACTGGCTGTAAATACAGAGGGTCTTTCTCCTTTAATGAGGCATATTAAGTACCCTGACACCATTTCAGTACTTCACCTTCTGCAGTGTAAATGGCACATATATTGTACAACCTGGAGAATCCATTTCACAAGCCTGGAGCTGACATATTCTGCTATCCCTCCCTGCCCTAACAAATCCTGAAGCCACAACATTTAAAAGGGGTCTAATCATATACACTGATGAGATTTCGGTTGCTCGAATCAAATGTCCTTAGCGAGGTCTTTTTTAGAGGTGCATGACACATATGTAGTTTAATTCCTGCAACCCGTTGAGCACCCAGACCCATGGTCACAACAATCTTGTGTACAGAAGGATACACTTGGCCGAATATCCCCTTTTAAAGGGTGACACGACAACCACTCACCATTTCAGATCAGCGGGACTAACCACGGGACCAGAGTTCAGCAGGAGACAGTGCTCAGCGAGCACTTGCTGAAAAGCAACCACCTCTAAACTATTCAGTGTAGGATATCTATAAAGGAGACACTAAAAAATAAAAAATAAAACAAACAAAACAAACAAACAACACTCCTTCCCCCCCCACCACACACACACAGGATGATAGAATAATTCATGCTGAAAAGGGCCCCAGAAGGTCATCTAATCCAGTCTCCTGCTCAAAACAGGGTCAGCTGTCAGGTTAGACTAGGCTGCAAAGGGCTTATCTATTTCATTTGCCTTTTGGGATAGCTATTGCCAGGATTGTAAAAAACATATAAATATATATATAGTACTAAAACAAAAATATCTCCACTTAATGAAAAAGAAATTGCAATTGCTTTGAAAATATCAGTGTATGCTTTGCACGGGTTTCCAGAAGTCGATTAACAATAAATGTTTTCCCAGTACTAACTTCTGTTCTGATATCATAGATACTGTGYTAAAACAAAACCAAGTGAACTGAAGTGTGAGAGTTGATTCTAGATTCTATAAATTTCAGTTCCACAAGTGGCAATAAGACTGATAGCCTGGAATATATGAACATGTACTGTTTACATCCAAGTACTGATCAAATATACTAACGCTAAAATGTTAGTTTTACATAAACTACACACAGAGCCCATTCCTGGAAGTAATAAGCTATCAATTAAAGATTCCTTAGATTTTTTAGTGTGATTTCCTGATAAAAATCCCATTTATAAGCACAGAGTACATGTTTAAAATGCATGGTTTTACCAACATTAGCACGCTAAAGCTGTTTGCTCTAAAGTCTGCTTTATCCTGTGTTATCAGAATTGGAGCCAAATTCCTCATATGGTTAAAGGGCAAATTCAGATACCTTTAGTCACCTTGTTCCACAACAAGTCTCACTGAATCAACTGGAGATTGATGATTAGAGAAGGAACAAAGAGCTGGGACTGCACATACAGCTAAAGTGAGGGTGGGTCATCACCAGACAGTGGTTCTTCAGAGCCTCTGCACCATTGAAAGCACCCCAGGATTTCTAAATTTCACCATCAAATGTTTTAATGTTTTATCAGCGTGGTTAAAGCTGCAAAAACTCCCAGAGTAAGGGATCTTATATGGTCTGAAATATGCTTCTACATTGCTACTTAATTCATATATGGGAAGGGAAATAAATCCTAAATATTAGTATAATTATGTTAAAATAAAGGAATGCAACTAATCTGAATAAAAAAAAAAAATTACTGAAAGTGACAGATTTACTTTGCTACAAATTTATGAATGAAAAATTGCCTGTGGAGTCCCCTTCAGAGCTGCAACATTGCGGACTAAGGAAAACAATAGAGCTACAAGTGATGAATGACATCTCCAAGCACAGAYAGGGGGTGTTAATTCAGACTGACTACATTTAAGTGCTGCATTTAAGTGCACTGTGTATAGAAAAATTTTCTAAAATTAAATATAAATATATGTTTATTTAAATTTCTATAAAATCTCTAGAGGAACTTGATAGTTTAGTCTACCTGAATAACAGAGAAGACAAGTAATGCTGCTACGTAATAAAGGTCATTTTCATCTTAAAATTACACTGTGTGAAAACTACTCAGCTTTGAGTGCTCTACACATTGYTTGGTAAAGGCAGAAGCAACCGTTTCTATCAGGATTTCGTGAAATAGCACTCTGCTATATTTAGTACTCAAAACCTATAGTCATAAATTTTTAGTTTTCCCAACTTATCAAATTCCACAGCCACTGGTCAGACAGGACATCTCCAACCTCATCTCACCAGGGCTAACAATCACCTTCTTCCTTATTGTCCCAGGGACATTTCTCTCTAATCACCTTCTTCCTTCTTGTCTGATCCTTGCTTCTCTCTAAATACATCTTGTTAGCACCTCTCAGACATGCAACACAACTTTTGATATGGTTTACATGAAGGACATACTTCAAGTACCAGCAGCTACAAAAACGCCAGTAACTATAATATACATGGGATCTCACTGAACAATGTGCATTAAGTGAGGGCCTGGCATTCTCATTACTTTTATCCTAACCCCGCCTGCCTGATCCACAGGCATGAACCCAGCACTGATACAAAAGTCTGTGTAAATAGAAATAGTTAGAAAACATCTTATAATTTCAGAAAAGAGAAGATGAGGATGCTACAGCAGAACCATGAAGAGTAGTATTTCATCTTTGGCTGGGGAAGCCACTTTTGTAATAACAATTGTTTGTGCTGCTGACTTCCTTTCACACCTGTGACCCTGCTTGTCACGGCCTCACTGCCTGCTGGAAACTTGGCAGGAGACAAGAGAAGAGATATTAGGGAACCAATGCTACATCCTGAGAGAGGCCATAAAGTCCAAAGGTTGAACAGAATTGCCAGGAGCAGCCTGATAAACTAAGGAAGTACGTGGCTCCGACAAGACACGCTGCTGTGCTCGAGTACATTATGTTCAAGCCCTGAGAGCTGCACCCCAATGTCCCGCACGCAATAAAGAACATGCTACCCACGCACCTCCTTTACTGGCCTTTCCCAAATAATCCCCTGTGACTGATCACAGATCTTAAAACCCCTCAAAATTCCTCATTATTCATTCAAATTAAATTAATGTGGCTTGTTAATTCAATTAAAAGAAAGAAAAAAATCCAGAGTCAAACCCCATCTGAATTACCATATTCAAGTCTTTCCAAATTCTGGCTCCAGTAAGGGATTTGTCCTTAAAAATCTAGCAGACTGTAACTAAGCCTGTAACTTGGCATGAGAATAAATAGTCAGATCCTTCAAAAACACTCAAAGCTTCAAAAATATCAAGTAAAATATTTCTTCAAGAGGAGAGTAGCACAGCAAAGGTTTCACATTAGGAAGAATATGGGACACAAGTAACTTCAACTATGTCTGCCACTCTCTATCCTGGGCTGTAGCCTGACACCTGCTCAGCACAACAAAAATTTTGGGATGCAGCTCTGTAAAATATAGTAGAAAAYTCTCTTCTGGCTTTCAAAACAAAACCAAAGTTTTTCAAACCAAAGAAAAAACATAGTGTGACCCCACAGAACTGAGCAAACGTGAGTAAAGAGGCAGCCAGGAGAAAGGAAAGAGGACAGAGATTCCTTTTAGCTCCTGTTACTGCGAACAGTTTCAGGCATTCAAGACCCTTCGAAGGGGTTCACGGGGCTCCGATGCTGAACGCRCGGGTGCAGAGAGGCTTGCAGGCTCGGCCGCTGCACCCAGCCATGCTCTGCACCAGTCCCCCCGGGGATATTCCCTGGTGGGGAGCAAAGTCCCAGCAGGGCCATAAATCTGCCAGCTTCCTTATGGAGCAGAGCGGAACCCGCAGGCGCGGCTCTCCTTGTGAGCGGAGGGCTGCCCTCCCTGGGGAGCGCAGCGTCGGGAAGTGRGAGCGAGGAACTGCCTTTTTTGGAGCTTGGCTGAGGCGAGCTGGGAAGCACTGCAGCGGGAGCCACGCTCCGCAGGGACCTGCGCGGCCATAAAAGGACAGAGGCAGGAATTTCCTGTGCCCAGTAGGAGCAGCAGGAGGGCTGAGGTGGATCCTCATGGTGGCCCAACCATGGCCCCTCAGCCACCACAGCACTCCCTGCTGCCTCCAGTCTGGCCTTGTCGGCCCCCGAGCGTCTCGACTGAGCCTTATTAGGAAGCCAAGAGGCTTAATTAATTACAAGATCATTTTCAGATCTGCAAACCAGATGGTTTGTGGGTGAACCGCACTTGATTTTAATGTGACATTTTAAGGCAGTTAAGGCAACGTTTTGGAGCACAAGTCTCTGATGTCAGGCGTCATTTTAGCTACCTAAGTCGGGGAAGAGATTTTTAGGGGTGATGAGGAAATGCAGCTCCTGATGGCTTCAGCAGACCAGGCAGGACACGTGGAGACGCAGATACAGGGGCACTTGCCCAGGCAGGTCCATGTGATTAACTCATCTCCCCAGCTGCCCAAAAATTAGGGCCGCTTAACAAACGAACAAAAAGATGTTAGTGTCTTTCAGTTTAAATTAAATTCCTTTTAATGTAAATGTTCTTTTTGCTGGGGAGCAAAACAAAACTAATTCACTTTGGGTCAGACCAGTCTATATAGGATGAATGGGTAAGAAAGCCCCATATTGTTGCTCTCTTTACTTTCCTAACTCTATTTTTCACTTGGTGGGAAGGAGGAAGAAAAAAAAAWGTGAGTAAAAAAAAAATCCTCATAAAAAAAATTTTAATTTGATTTTAAATCTTTCTCTGAAAAAAATGGCAATTAAAAACAGAGTAAGCTTGAATATTTTTCTTTGGAGAAAAAAATATTCCTTTAGATATGACTTTTAAAAAATTATTCACAATATAACATTAATATCAGACAC
Source organism: Eudromia elegans (assembly GCA_003342815.1). Lineage (NCBI taxonomy): Eukaryota > Metazoa > Chordata > Aves > Tinamiformes > Tinamidae > Eudromia > Eudromia elegans. Next base: position 513,886 of record PTEX01000009.1, read on the forward strand.
TATCTATCCATGAGTAAAGCAGCATTCCTGGTCTGAATATGACATGGTATATCTGTATTCAAGGAATTACCCAAACATTTTGCCATCTTACTTTCTCTGCTTAAGAAAGAGAGAAATCTCTTTCTCAATCTTTCTTACATCTCTCTGCCTGCCCTGAGATGCTGTATAGTACAGTTAACAAAAAATAGTAAGTTTTAACCCGAAGATAGGTGTGTGGCTTGACAATTGCGATTTGTATCTATTTTAAGCGGAGAGATGACAAGTGTCTGCTCCACATCATGTACTAGTGCCACCATTAGTGCCTTTGGGWAATAACCCCAGCAAGGGAGACCAGAACTTTGATTAATCTTCCCACATCCCACTTGCAACACATTGGCAAGACAACATGGGCAAATAACTAATTACTTATGGATAATCACAGGGCATCAGTTTCCAGGATTTCGTATGTGAAGCCCATCACGAGAAAGGGGAACACAGCCGTCATGGAAGGTTACATTAAATAACTGAAAAATACGTAGATGCACAATAAACTTGCTCTGTGTGCACCGAGATGTTGTATAGGCCTTGCTCCAACTGTTGATTGAGCTGGGATTACATTTCTCCAGCTCCAAAGGAGCATCAGGGTAAGGCTACTTTCATAAAAGGAATAGAAGTTTGGACACCAGGTTTCATACTGTAAATTTCACCTTTAAAATAACTTGCTCGCCAGAGTGGTTCCGCTGCCAGAGGGAGAAAAGCAGGCAAACTGTTCCCCTAAAAGCTATGATTGTGCCACGCTGCTCAGGCACAGGAGGCATCACTCCAGAACTGGGATATGTTGGCTCATTAGGAGCAATTAAAAAAGAAACTCAGAGGGGATTAAAAAGCCAAAAAAAAAAACCCTTCCAAAAACAAAACATGCATATATGCCACATGCATTTGTTTATGCAGCTGCAATGAGTGATGAAATCCATTTATGAGCTGAAGTCACAAGATTCGAAGCAGGTCTTTGTTTAATCTCAGTAAGTCATGACATTTCCCTACTACTTACAATAATATGATTTGGATCAACATTTTCAAACTTATGCACCTGGTTTTTAACAGCACTGACCAAATGCACTTCTCATCTGCTTCACTGGAGCCTGTGCACAGTCTATTTCTGAACTGTCCCTTTGCCTAAGCATCCTAAACATAGATATAGGACTCTTGTTTTGGTTTAGGAGATGCACACTATTTTTGAATTTAGGATATACTCTGCAACCCTTACTCAAATTAAGACTCTATCCAGCCTTTGAAGAGCATAAGTAAAAATCGATGAGACCATTAGTGGAATGAATACTTACCAAAGCATTCCTTCTACAATCAAAAAGTCTTTCAAGATGGATGGCCTTAAAAGACTTAAGAAGTTTTGCTGGAGAAAATAGTTCTTCTTCCACCAAGTTGCTGTGACTTGGGAGAATAAAATGAAGTAGAGAAATGCAGCATGAATGTACTGAGTAACAAAAGACAGAGTATCTGCAGGAAAACAGATTAAACACAAGTATCTATCAAGATTTGTGTGTGTGTGTTGTGTGTGTTTACACAGTATACTAGGCTCTAGATGTATTATTGTAACTATAAAGATACACGAATCATACGTAATACTGCATAAGTCAACAACACATTTTTAGCTTTGATTTTAGGAAAACAGTATTTGCCACTATTGCTCATGCCATTGCACTTCTACCAGCTTCACAGGCACATCTGTTGTTTTTACGAGGATCAGATCAAAACTAAATAAATCTCAAATCACTCTTAATATACTGAGTGGTTTTTTAAAACTATTACTAGAAAGGAAGGGAAAGGGGGAAAAAAAGAACTTCTAACTGGATGAAAAAGTGAGTCTATCTAACACAAGAGCAGGACATCCTACACAGGAAGCTGCTGCTTAACCTTAACCTGCTGCTTAATCTGCAGCCACGTCTGAATAAAGGTGTTGCTCTCTGCACACATTTCTCTGTTCTGTTTCCAATGTTTGGCTCATCCATCTGTTGCTCTTCAAAGGGGAGGAAAAGAGGTGGATTTTACAGCATGTCCTAAAGATGATCAAGTCAAGGTGGCAGGAGGAAAATGCAAAGATCTTTTACCTAGAACATTCTTCTCCAAGTTTTCTCTTGCTTACCCTGGGAAAGATCTGTTAGCTCAAATACCTCTAGCGACACCCCTGCAGTACAGGACAACTTCTTCAGCAGCTTGGACTCAACCTCTAAAAGGGCAAAAGCCAAAAACTTCATGCATAATCAACCAAGGCAATTTAACACCAATTGGCACAAGTAAGAGTATATTTCTTTACCTAGTATCTTTTATGATCTCTTTTTGTAGTAAAATAACAGACATAGTCACCAGTGTCTTTCCCAATGTGGAATTAAATCCTGAAATAATGAAATAAAGAAGCGCCTTTTCTGTCATTTTCAGATATGTGCACATATTGGCCCTGTGCTTACATTAGGTCTATGAGCATTACAGTAACTTGCAAATAGAGAGCACATTCTCAGTAGGCCTGTATAAAGGCCTAATTGCGTTCCATTTTCATAGGRAGGCTGCATCACCCAAATAAAAGTCCCACAAGGTTAAAACAAACATCTGTAATCTTACTACCACTTCAATTTACATAAGCCAGATATTTCCATGGAAAAATAAATTTAGATGCAACCTTCCTATGTGAACTCTAACTGTTCGCTGGAGTTTATATCTCATACTCTTCCAACTCCAATGTCTTGTTCACTTTCCTTAAGTTTCTTGGCATCTACTGTACCAGCATGCCAGAAAGAGACCACAACTATCCAAGTCAGTGTAACAGCTGAAAAACATGCATCAGTAGAAGACATTATTTAAAATGCTAGTCTGCATGACCTAAACCCAGCTGAAAAACATCCAAAAGGGCACATTTAAAAAATAACTGTGAGATTGTTAAGTAAACAGCTCCCTTACTGGATTTGCTAAAACCAACCAAAACCTTTTTCCTCCTTCCACATTAAAGGAGAGACCTAAAACCACATTTTGCATATTTTATTAGTTTAAACTTTTTCTACCATGGTTCCCAGGACAGACTAAATCTAATAAACTTACAAACGTGAATCTAACATTGTTCTGAAATAACAGTATTAAAAATTACTGGAGTGTGAACTCCCAGGACTATCAATAACTGTCTATTCCTATTGCCAGATCTTTTACGGAAACCTAAACAACTTTTAGCCCCAAAGAGTTACAATTTATTGAAGTTGAGCTAGCAAAAGATTTAATAATGAGTATTATCCATTTCATGTTAGTCTCTGACTAGCCTCATTAGAGGGAAGAATTGCACATTTGGAGAAAGAAAAATATTTTTGTGGCTGTTAAAATAATAAAAAGTGTAGCTGAAAGTTTCTTGAAAGTTCAGAAAAATAGGAGCTATCCTGCTAGAAACAGGTTAGCAGGGAGAGAAAATGCAAGGTGGTCAGAGGTGTGTGAGAAGCATAATCTATCAGATTGATAGCACCACTATGTATATGGTACAATTATATCTTATCTTCCCAGCCCTGCAACCAAAATAAACCACAAAGAAGTCTTGGAGTCTGATGCTGTTGTCTTTAAGCACACACCCCTTGGGGTGGTGACCTAGGACACACCACACATCTTTTATTTCATGTAAGACAAAATCAAAACAAATATAATCAGTATTTTTCCTTTTAGGACTCTCACTGGGACTCTTTGATGTGTTTTCCCTATCTTTTTTTTCCTTTTCAAACACCACACTCAGGGGTTTCTCTGAGATTATAATGCCCCGGTTTTTATGTAACCTCTTCCATGCAGGCGCATTCCCAAACTCTCAGCACGGCAACTGTTGTAACAGTACACAGCAACCCTATACCAAAGCATACCTTGTCCAAATGAAACCAAAAGGGAAATTTAGAAGAGTACATTCTGCTTAGGTTGGAATTTTGGCTCAGGCACAAGAGTTAACAAACTCGTCCTGCAAAAAGGAGCTTTCAGTATCCTGCAGCAGATACTGAAAATGAAAGTATATCTAACTCAAATCTGTGACAATCTGGTCACTTATATAGTATGTTTACGCACCCTGGGAAATTTTACCCATATATACTCACTCATGAAGGGGAAATTCTCAGTCCTACTGGAGTTAACAAGGGTCTTGCCATTTACTGAGTAGACCCAAGATTGCACCAGTATGATTTAGCCCTCTAGTGTAAAACTAATTAACTTTCTAATTTCCATCTGGCCTCTTGCCAGTTTTCCTTTGTTTCAGGAGCAATTATTTACATTTAAATTTTATCTTAATTCTCCTTAGTAAAATCCCTATTGACGCAGAGAATCCTAAAACAGATTGCCACATCCTTTTTTAAATGTTACTTAAGAGGTGCATTACTGCACTATAGTTTTAAGCTTTTTCAGACACACTATTAATAAAATGCCTAAACTTTAAACAGGCACTATGCAAAACTTGTTTAACTGGAACACCTATCAAATCATATGTAAACAGCTGCCCTACATTTATGTTACCAGTCGATTCATGAGTTTCTAGAGTTAATTTCCATTTATCAACTACTATTTGACAGCACCAGTATTTATTTCTGTTCTAATMAGCTACACTCCATCATGTCACTTTGCATGGGAGAAGGAGGAGGTAGGAGGTAAGACAAGACATGGAAACATCGTCACATGGTAAGGTGCCACAGGAAGAAACTGCTTATTGAGCCTGACAGTGGCCCTATAAACAGCATTAGAGGGAGTGCACACACATGTACTCTCCAGACAGGGGAGGACAAGGTGGGTGAAAGTCAAAGCTTTTATAAGACAAATACAAATTTAAGGCATTGTTTTTAATCTCCACAATCCCAAAATATTTTTGAGAACTCCCAGTGTTCAGGGGAGCGGGGAGGGAGAGGAAGGGAGAGAGGCTGTAAGCTCTGCTGAAGTGTTTCTTATGGTTTCTATCCTCTTTGGAGGAGGAAAAAAAAGATCCACTACAAGCAACGAAGAATTTTGAAACCTATAGAAAAACACCTAAAAAAAAAACCCCCCAAGACAAGAGATCTTGTCTTTTGCTAAATCTTTCTATTATGCTTCAAAAGACATACTCTGGAAATGCACTTTTCCAGATATGTGCATATCCTGGATATGCATATTTCATTTTGCAAATGAAATGCTGCTTGATTCAAAATCTGTTGTGCATTTTTACCAGGGTGGCCATTCCTAGGAGTGATCCCTTGACTAAAGATCTGTGAAATACTGAGGAGTCCAAGTTACGTGGAAGTTATAGGCATAATTATTAAAGCTCATGGAATTTTCAACATTCCCCTCCTTACCCTGAAACCTTAACCCTTTTGTGAATGTTGCCATGTATACTTCCTTTGTTTGGCTGCCTGGTGGGCCACCTGGAAAGCATCAGCCTTCTATGAAGAAAACTCCTCTATGCTTATTGAGCATTTCCTTAAAATGAAACCTTGCCTTCCACTGTCAGTTCCCAGAAAGGTTTATGGTTCTATCAGCACTCCGATCAAATTCGAGCGCAGAGAGAGAAGTGTTTACAGTACGTGCAGCGGCTCAGCAAGGCTAGGCTGTTGCAATCCTGCTGCAATCCCACAGAAAGGAGAACGTTAGCCCCGGCACGCGGCTCCCACGCCCTCTCCTTCTCACAGGCTTTACATTAACTCCGTGACACCCTGCTAGGCACAAGGTTTATTTACACAACACACAGTCTTGAGACTAGCCTTTGTTTGACTGCAATGTTGACAGGCTTACCAAGCCTTAGTGACTATAGTAAAGGTGTATTAGGAATCGACTGAGGATCACATATGAATGAAATRTTTTGAAACTCCTTTGATTGCCTTTCCAGCTGCAGCATAATTCTCTTTTAGCCAGAAGCTGCTGGAATAAACAAATGAAGCTCCTGACTGTAAGGGAGATCACTGAATCCCACTAACTTGGTGGTGCCACAAGGACTTCAACTTTGGATGTGTTGGTGACACTCTAAAAAGAAGCAAATATCTCTTTCCGCAGCTCTCCCGGTTTTTTTTCCTGGGACAGATTTGAACTGGATATATTTCCCAACACAGTTCACCTCATGGTTGTGTCAGCACAAGGGAGGGGACAGTGTGGGAGCAGGAAGAGGGCAGGACTACCTCTTTTGTCAGCAGTGCTGGCCGAAAGTACTTGTGGAACTACGTTGTGCTGATCTACATCTGTAGAAAATCACTCCTTGGTTTTCTTAAAAATTACTGCCATACACAGAGTGCTTAAAAACATACATGTGTGTAAAAATATGCTCCGGAGAAGCCTGATTGAGTGGAGGTGGCCAAGAGGGTTTCACATCCCCACAAYTATCAACCCCTGCTCATAAGAGGAAGGAGCAGCTGTTGGAAACGTCCTCATCCCCAAGGGGTGTATAATGTACAAGACTTCCTCTGTTGCACATGATATTTTGTTGTCCAAGTACTGGACAAGTATTAGGGTTATTTCCCAGCTTCCAAGGAGCTATGTGTGTGATTCTGGAGAGGACTCAAGCCCTGTGCCTCAGCTTCCTCTCCTATGAAATGGACATACAATRCTTCCTACCACGTGGTATTTTTGACAGTAACAACTGCAAATCATCTAAATGTAAAGCAAAATAACTTCAAAATAGAGGTGACCCAGAGCAACATGAAGATACCTAGTCAAAACATCAGAGAGTGACCAGAGAGCGACAATGGCATAAATCTATGTATCAGGATATGCTCTGCCCAGACTGGGTCGGTTTTAAAATGTGTTAAAATGCTGATGAACCGGGAAAAAAAGTCAATGGTTGGTATCTSAAAAGCAAAGAGGGCCAGTAATAAATATTTTATACTAGGTAAGCTTAGGTAAGCCAAGATCATCCTCCAGATGAAATTCTGTTCTCTTACATTTTTCTTTTAAAGGCTTTTTTTTTTTTTTTTTTTTACTAGAATTAGTTCATCGCATTGGTAGAGCATCTTTTTCCATAGAACTTCATACTTTACTAGGACATCACTCTCATTATGCCCATTTTACAGGCAGGGAAACTTAGGAACAGAGAAGCAAAAGTGACTTAAGGTCATTCAACAGAGAAGTAAGAACAGGAAAAAAGCAGGGGTCTGGCCCATTTCAATTTATTCTGTTTTCTTTCCCCCTCTTTCTTCCCTCTCTCAAAGGTGTACAGGAAATAAGATTATTTCTCATTAAACTCATTAGGTGACATTAAAGAGATGAACAAATTTTTCTTTTAATTTGCAAATTTTCTTGGCTGAAAGACTAGATAACCCTCCACCACTATCACCACCACTACAGGCTTAGGCGAATGCTTTCCAGGGCAACAAACATGAAACAAACCACTGTTCTTATTAGTATTTATATAATCATCGAGGACTGAAATTTGCTATCATTGAATTGACCTCAGATCTTTGACATAAATGCCTATTTGAAGCACCTGACAATAGGCTGTAAGAATCCACACCCAAAACAGCTTTGTCTGGACTTGCAGACTTGTCAGCCACACACTTTTTCCTACCCTGACTGCAAGGAACGCAGTAACTGGAAAACATCAGCACAAAACGTGCTTATATAGAACAAGCCTATGTTATACTAGGAGCTCTTACAACATACATGCTGAATCTCTCACATGACTTACTTGAGTCCACAGACCCTTCCTAGCCTGAACAGAAGCCTCAGCAAATACTTTGATGTGACAGTAGGTACCCACACCTCTAAGTACTGAAAAGCCATTTTGGGAATGTCTTTATTTGTACTCCCTGAAAGAGATGGTTGAATTTCAGCTAGCAGGTATCCCTACCCTTAGGCTTTTGCTTACTGTCCTTTTATCTTTTTTTTTTTCTCTCTAGATCTCACCAATGTTCTTCTAATATAATCAAATATTATGCCTTTTTATGTTTTGCACATTCTTAATAGGCTCTGTAATTAGTCCTGTGAACTGACCAATGTGTCTGCTGAACATACACACTGTGGGGAGCTTCAAGCAGTACTTCCTCCAGTATATACGTGAACAGTGCTCCTGAACCTATTATACAAAACAAGGTCTCAGGGAGGGATCAGTACTGATCTTAGATAGAATTTTCCACCTCCACCTCCCTTATGGCACATACAGATATCACAGTGTCTGCARCTACCAATAGTAGTTGCACTACCAACACTGCAGAAAAAAGGAAGAAACAAYAGCAATTTTTGAAGTTTCAGGGAGCTCGGTTCTTATCCTGCGCAAGTTCTATGGGGCCACCCTAGATGAGGGCAGGACACCCCACCTTGTGAGGGGACAAGGTTGGCTCCTGCAGTAAGGAGCAGCAATGCTGTTGGGCTGGTGTATCAGCTATGATCATGTCCAGGCTGTTTGTTACTAAGCTCCTGGGAGCAAGGAAGGGGAACAGTTTAGAAGCATCTTGTTCAAAAATGAAGTGTCTAGCTGGGGTTGTGCTTTTAGGTATCATCTTACCGAGGCCATGTCCTTTCCTCCCGACAGTGCCTTCCTTAGTTATTTGGCAACCCTTACTGCTCCCACACCATGACTCCAGCACAAATCACTATCATGCAGAGTGAATGGTGCCATTTGAATTACATGAGCAGGCACTCCAAACTTCCCCACAGGCTCTGCCACTATAATCCCTGGGAAGGAGCAATCTGCAGGACCTACTTTCACTGTTCAAAGCTTTCTCTGGATATTGCTACTCCTGGTAGCACCATTAGTCAAATTCAGATAGGTGCTCTTACATCCATCAACCACCAACCACCAGTGATATCCAGTAACAGAATTTCCCGTCTACATCTAAGCCGGAAGACATAGGAAAAAAAAAAGGAAGGAAAGCTTGATTTCTCATTAGAAAGCCCTAAACTCCATGTTGCTTTACACAAGCATGCTTGGTCTCAGGCAGACTCATTTCCTTTGCTTCTATGGCCAGGCACTGTTTTATTCCAGGTTGCCAGAAACCTACCGTTCCAACAGCTGCTAAGACAGTGAGGTATCAACTTTGATAAGACGCCAAATTGTTTATTAATTAAAAAACAAATAAGCAAGCATTTTGTACCATTCTAGGATGATAATAAAAACTCAGTTATTTTATCAAGGGGCCTCAATGGCTAAATAGCTTCTCTGAGGCTTACAGTCATGAGCAGCAATCATAAATCAATGTATTTTGTTGCCACTGCGTACATTAATGTGCGTTTATGGCAACATCAAACTGTCAGAAAGCTAAGTTCAGCTCCCCATAGGGAACCTCCATTTCAGTAGTATCTYGATCCTTGTCTCAAACACAGCACTTTTTCATCAGAGGTGATTACCTGCCTCCCCCAGTGCTCGAAGTTTGCATGTTTCTGTTTGCATGTCACATTTTTTTTTCATGCTGTTGATTCCCAAGGCTGGACAGATCCCTCTGCTTACCATACGACACATGTCCTCCAGTGCCTCCTTCAGAGCTTACCTCCAGCCCTGCTCTGACAGCGGATCCCCTGCTGTTCTGCCAGCTCTCGTTGTGTGCAGAGGATTTTTCTGAGCAGAAGCTCCACAGGACAGGGACTTCACCCTATTCTGTAATTCTCAGAGCACTGAGTATGCCACAGTATAAAAATAATGAACAGAGAGACATTAGCAGTGTGACATTTAGATTTCTAATAGCCTAAAAAGCATGGGAAAGGAATCCCATGGTCCCTTTCAGACYCATCTCTAAGCAATATGTTTAACTTTCATTCAATCTTTTTTTTTTAGATCAGAAATATGCAATAGATATATGCAATACGTATAGTTTTTTCAMTATCAAATGATAAGTCACTTATCATTTGAAAAATATATTTCTCAGCAACAGTAGTGACCATTAAAATCCTCTATAAAGCTGGATGGGAGTAGGAAAAATTGACAGCGAGTAATTTCTTCCTGGTTTTCAATTACACAGACAGCATTCTTAAAAGAGGAAAAAAAAAAAAAAAGAATAATTTTAGTGGTTCCCTCCTTACTTCTGCACTCTTYCCCTCTGTTTACAGTCAATGCTACTGTCCTGCCCCAGAGGTAACCCAACAGGTCTTGTGAAGCCTCCTAACTTGGCCCCACCTCCAGCATTCACGATCTTGTCTGTCTAACCTACTCATTTTCCTCCATTCCACAAACTAGTAGTTTCAAAGAAATTCAGAGATTAATTAAAATGATTGGTGGGATGAGTATGTGAGGGGGACAGGCTAAAGGGCTTGACAAGAAGAAAGATGAAAAGGACGAACTGCGTAGAGCTTGGTTATGCGATGACTAATGGAGGGTGGAGGAGATGGACGTGATACTCATTTACAAGAGCCTGTAGTTCTGAAGAGCCTTTTTCATGTGCAGACTGAAGACTAGCTCGGGACTAGTGCTCAGGCTTGTTTTACAGATCTGGCTTCAGTGTCCTTCACCTCACGTTCAGAGGCCGGTTCTTCTCTTGGCCTATACTTTCCCACCCCTCCTCTTGTATCCACAAWTTTTTTTTTTTAATTTCAGCTCAGCTTTCAGCCAGATCCAGTCCCCAGATCCCTACCTGCCCACATGAGTCCTAGCGGGAGCAAAAAGCGAGGCAATGGAAACCTGAAGCTGCTGCAGAGGATGTGGCACCTCTTTTAGCAGTGATGTAGACTTGGATGGATTTGGCCAGACTATGAAAACAGAGTGAGGAGATGGGGAGGACTTGGGAGCAGAAGCAACAGATGCTCTGCAAGTTACTTTCCTTCCCCTCACCTCAAGGAAACTCTGCTATTTTTGCTCTCTCACTCTCAGCTTCATTTAGTGTGTTCTAATGTGAGGTATAAAAGAAACAGGCTTGTTACATCCATCTCTTCAAAATTTCTCAATTTGAGGAACCTATTCTTAGAAATTCCCCAAACAAATGCAAAGCAGCACTGAAGATCCATTCATCCCCAGGATCACTCATTCCGGTCACTATTGAAACAGGGGAGAACATTTGAAGGCAAAAATGAGTTTTAAAAAAAAAAAAAAAAAGTCTAGTAATAAACATATTGTAGAAATATCTCTAGCGAAGGGAAAAGCAAGATGATGTAATATGCTTAAGTGAAAAAAAAGCACTGCATGAAAACAATTTTTTTCCTTCTGTTAACACTTTATTTTTCTTATGGAGAATAGAAACTACTATTTGTCTTTTTACAAGTGGCCTAGAAAATAAGCCCAAAGCACTTTTGTTACAATACCGAGACAAAACAAACAATCCATTTACTCCTGAACACAAAATATAATTTAGATGGATGCRGTATGTACAAGAAATTTTAATTTGCCCCTGAAAAGCCATTTAATTATTCAGATTATCTGATTGCCTCAGTCAGTCTTGTATTGATCAATTGGAGAACTTTATAAATCAAAACCTGCATTCCTGCTGTTCAGAGCAACTGCCTCTCACAGGCACAGAGATATATAGTTAATTTCCAGTCCCTACCCACAAGTTAGCTTATGCAGACATGTAAATGGTTATGGTTTATAAATGGGTTGGTAAGCGTTCTTTCATTCTACTAAAGGTATATTTACTTAAGGACACCAGGAAGGGGGGAAAAGGCCCATAAGTAATAGCTGTTTAATAAATCAGGAGCCTAGTCACCAAAATTCCCAGCTCCTTGGCCGATGGCCATGGAGAGATCATTGGCTTCACAGGGCCTGCTTTTGTTTTGTGACCTGTGAATCTTGGTGGATTTCAAATGGTAAATTTGGCATTTAGCCAAAATCTAAAGTGAGGCTTCTGTGTTCAGCCAAGCACCTTGCCACAGATCACTCTATGTTAGAATCCAAAAGGTGGAACCCTCCCTCTCAGACCAAGCAGCAACATCACTCTGTCTTTGATTCTGAGTCTTCCTGCTACAYACAACCTTTATGACCAGTTTGGCAGCCTGTTGCCAGCCTGGACCAAATAACCCCTAAGTGAGCAGCAATTAACATAATGAGTGGCCTGATGGGTGTCCCTCATAGCTACAGGCCTCAGCAGGAACACGTCCCTTGCAAACTGGAATGTCCAGTCCTGAAACTCCACCTCTGCAGAAGGAAATCAAAAACTAAAGCGGGGGGCGGGGTGMGGGGAGAGAAAGAAAAAGAAATTAGATGGCTCAAGYGAGTATGTCCATCCCAGGCCAACTGAAGCTAATGAAAACCTTGCATAGACATCAGTGGGGCTGATCTGGCCCAACCATAAGGCAGCAGCATTTCTAGCTTGCACAAAAAGTTACTAACATAGAACAGTTAAAGCTGTATCAATCCTATTCCTGATCTGTAGTCCGGACTTGGCTTTCCAGRACAAAACAGACTTGAAGGAAAACAAAAACATAAACTAAAAAGACAGAACACTGAAGATATATCAACAAATCATTCAGATGAACTTAATTAATATTATTTGTCTATATATAAAAGACAATAAAGCAAATGATTTTCACGGATTCAAATAAAAAAAAAATAAAGAAGGAGAAGGGAAAGGAAAAAAAAAACTTCTTTGACTTAAATTAAAAGTCATTCTCATTCCATAACAGTAAAATCTCCACAGAACAAACTGCTTAAAATTCCCATTTTACCTTTCTGCAGAATTTCCTCCTTGCACTGGCAAGCCCATTATAAACATCAAAACTGTGCACTAACATAGCAGAGAGGGATCATTTATGGTATATCTTGGGGGAGGAGGAGGAGGCAGAAGGGGGGCACTTTAAGACAGCAAGAATGTGAGAAGAGCCCTCTCAGACCCGATTAGATACCCTATCTCTGACAGTGGCCAGCAGTGGCTATCTCAAGGAGTGTGTGGAAATCCGGGAGAGCACTGGGCAGCTTTGCCCCAGGATGCTCTCGCAGCCACAAGTCATCTGCAGCTTTGGGGTTTCCAGAACCAGGGATGTACTGAAGAACCCTTGAGGGATTTTTCTTCTGTGAATTCACCTAATCACTTTTAAATCCGGAATCTTGTAGCATGCCAAGGAGTTCCAGGGCCTAGGAAGGCTTTTTTGGGGGCGGGAGGTAAAATTTTACTGTCATGCTCTGAACCTGCCACTTGTGTTTGATGCTCTCTGGCTCCTACATGAGAAGAGTCARCAACTCGTCTCCATTTATCTTGCACACAAAGATTAAAATGGAGCTAAATAACTGCTTCCAACGTTCAGTGCATTCAGAAATTTAAGRGATATTCTTAGGCATACACAAGAATTCACATTGCTTTCACAAACAGTAGGCAGCTGAAACCATGCAAGCTGAGTAGTTTCAAGTAACCTGCAAACACAGACACGTGTTGCCTATATGAAGGCAGCGTGTGTACCAACAGCAGATGGAGGGCCACCAATTCATGGGYAAACTTTGTATTTCATGTTATGGATTGTTAGCACAAGTGTACCAAGAAATGCAACTGTTGCTTGCATAATGCCTGAAAAAGTCAAGTGGATATAGGGCCTGAAAGCAGGTGGGAGCAGTAGGGGAAAACAGAAAAACAAACAGCAGTAACATTGGAGCTGTGGAGCTAGTTACACTTTTATTTCACAGCTGCTTTTGTTTCTGTTTGTTGCATTGTTGTTTTCATACTGTAACTGCTACTTATGTCATTATATCTAGGGGAAAAAATAGAAGAACTTGAAAGTTTATTTTCAAACCTAAACATAAGTGTGTTGGCTTCACGTTTCACAAAAAGTGATTCACCACCGCAGYGCCCATTCTGCACTGGAGCAGAGGGCTGGAGCGCGCCCCGAGCGAGCACTTTCGCGGCAGGAGCTTGCGGGGCAGTCGCGGCACGCGGCGCGGGACGCAGTGCGGGGCACAGCGCCGCGCGCCTCCCCGCGCCTCGGCCAGCCCTGCGCGCCCACTGCCCAGCTCGGGGGCGGCGGCCTCCGCAAACCCCCGGGAGAGGAGGGCGCGCGGCGGGGCCGGGAATGGAGGCGCACGCCGTCACGGGGCACACGCCGAGCCAAGGCTGCGGCAGGCGAAGTGCAGCACACGAGGGCCCCCGCCGCCTGTCGCACGCTTGGGTTTCCCGGTTAGGACCCTTTCAACGCTTCCCCCTCCCCGACCTGCACTTCCCGGGCAGGACGAGGACACTCTAACATCAGGCTGGGGCTGCCCCCTCCCCTAAAGGTCCGAGTTCGAAKAAGTCCTTCTGCAACTGGTCCTTTTCTGGACCCTTTCCCGGCCGGCGCTGAGCCGRGAAGGCAGCAGATCCCTCCGGCGACGATGACGGCGATCGCACCCTTCTCTGCGTGCCAGGAGCCACGGCGTGGCCGGGAGCCCAGGACGGGCAGGGCCACCCCTGCGGGCGGCGGCGCTTGGGGCACCCCGGCGGGAGGGACCGAGCCGGAGGGAGGCAGCGGGAGCGCGTGGGCGGGGGCGGCCCCGCAGCATTTGCTCCCCGCGCGGCCCTGGGCGCCGCCCCCGGCGCTACCTGAAAGGCGCCTGCGCGCGGGGACGGCGCGGAGCCGGGGAAATCACGTGAGGGCTCCCCCCGGCACCCCCCTCCCCCCCCTGCTACGCTCCCGCGCAGCGCCGCCTTTCGGGCCGTATCACTGCGTACGGGAAGGCGGGGGGGAAGGAGCGCGCGGSACCAGGCTGCCTCCGGCGCACAGCGGCCCGCCCTCACCCTCCGCCGAAATACACTAACAAAACACATGGAGACACCCCGAAAAAAGGAAAGAAAATAACGCACAGCAGCAGTTTAGCGGCGGCGCCCGGCGCGGAGAGGCGCCCGCCGCCGGTCYCCCCCGCGGCCAGCACTTGGTAGGTGCCGACCGGGGAGGCGCCCCCCGCGCCGCCGTCCAACCCGGCGCGAGCGCTGCGAGCGGGTAACCAGCTCTTCAAAACAATACGTCAGCCCACAATGCCCCGGGCGGCGCCAGCATTACCTCATCCCACAAGGCGCCGCGCGGCCGCTCCGAAGCTTCTCGGGGCGGGGCGGCCTGGGCGAGCGGGGCCGCGCGGGAGGCCGCGCCCCCCCCGGCGCGGGCGGCCGCGGCCAATGGGGCGCGCGCGGGGTGACATCATGCGCTATTTTTAGCGGGGTCCCGGCGGCTGATAAGTGAAGGCTCCACGGCGGGACGGGGCTCAGAGCGCGCGGGGCGGGCAGCGGCGCCGGGCACGGCCAGGGACGGGACGGAGCAGCGCGGCCGGCGGCGGCTCCGCCGAGGGAAGCGCGAGCGGCGAGGGACTCCYGCGGCTGGGAAAGTACTTGAGGCAACTTGCGGCGCGTCCCGGGGCGCTCCGCGGCGCTATCCCCGGCCTGCGCAGCCCCGCGGGGCCAGGCGGGCCCCCCCTGCGCGGCGGCGGGAGGAGGAGGAAGCAGCGGCCCGAGACCCGGGGACGAGCCGGGCCGCGAGCGGCCGCTCCCCGGGCCGCGGAGCCCGCGGCGGCGACGCTAACGCCAACGCCGGCTGCGTGTGAGCGGGACGCGAGCGGCGGCCGCGAGCGGCGCGTCCCCTCCGCCGCCCGCCGCGACTCGGCGTGCGCTGTTCTATGAGTGCAAAGATGGAACCTACTTTCTACGAGGATGCCCTCAACGCCACCTTCGCGCCGCCGGAAAGCGGCGGCTATGGATATAATAACCCCAAAGTGCTGAAGCAGAACATGACGCTCAACCTGTCTGACCCCTCCAGCAACCTCAAGCCGCACCTGAGGAACAAGAACGCGGATCTCCTCACCTCACCCGACGTGGGGCTGCTCAAGCTGGCATCTCCTGAGCTTGAGCGGCTCATCATCCAGTCCAGCAACGGCCTGATCACTACCACTCCGACCCCCACGCAGTTCCTCTGCCCCAAAAACGTGACCGACGAGCAAGAGGGCTTTGCTGAAGGCTTTGTGAGAGCCCTGGCCGAACTGCACAACCAGAACACCTTGCCCAGCGTCACCTCTGCTGCTCAGCCTGTTAACAGTGGCATGGCACCTGTGTCCTCCATGGCTGGCAATAACAGTTTCAATACTAACTTGCACAGTGAGCCCCCAGTCTATGCCAATCTCAGCAACTTCAACCCCAACGCACTCAACTCCGCACCTAACTACAACACAAACAGCATGGGCTACGCACCCCAGCATCACATAACTCCCCAGATGCCAGTGCAGCATCCCCGGCTTCAGGCTTTGAAAGAAGAACCTCAGACTGTACCTGAAATGCCAGGGGAAACACCTCCCCTGTCCCCTATTGACATGGAGTCACAGGAGAGGATCAAAGCYGAGAGAAAACGTATGAGAAACAGAATTGCAGCATCCAAATGCCGGAAAAGGAAGTTGGAAAGGATTGCCAGGTTGGAAGAAAAAGTGAAAACTTTGAAAGCCCAGAACTCAGAACTGGCATCCACTGCCAACATGCTCAGAGAACAGGTTGCACAGCTAAAGCAGAAGGTCATGAACCATGTCAACAGCGGGTGCCAGCTAATGCTCACACAACAGTTGCAAACTTTTTGAAGAGACTGACTTCAGTGAGAACTATGAGGCCGTGGTAGAACTAAACAGAAAACCCAAAGTGGCAGAAACCTAAAGCTAAGGGGAAAAGCTGAAAGGTCGAGTCCTGCCTGTGCTCCGCAAAGYGCATGTGTGGAAAGACTGGCGAGCCTTCAGCTCGAGCTGGGAGTGAGGCAGTCAGCACCCCTCCAGAAGTGCTGTCCCTGCTCACATGAGACATCAGATCTTCGTTTAACATTGACCAAGACCTGCATGGACCTAACATTCGATGATCATTCAGTATTAAAGGTTAAACTGCGATAGAAACTGTAGATTGCTTTCTGTAGTATTCCTTAAGAAAAACAAAACAAAAAAAAAGTGTGGGAGGGAGGTTTGTGGGAGGCTGATCAACAACAACAAACTATTCTGCCTGCCTTCAAGTAAATTGTGTATGTACATATCTTTTTTTATTTTATTTTATGAAAGTTGATTAATGTCAATAAACTACTTCATGACTTTGTAAGTTATTTTTATGTTGTTTATTTGGGCACTGCCCAGTATTGTTTGTAAATAAGAGGCTTTTTTTCTTCCTTTTTTTAGCACTCTAAGTTTACTGTTTGTAATAAAGTATAATTTTTTTTCAATGTTTCTGTTTCTGGAAAAATCTAGAAAGTTCTATTATATTTAAGAAAATAAAATAATTAAAATGTATTTCCCCCTCACACTTTTTTTTTTTGCTAGTACCCAAGTCAGGAAAATGCTCTTTATCCTGAACTCAGAAGGGTAGGGCATAGTTAAACTTACTCTGTAACTCCAGGCATGTCCTGGAGAATGTGTGAGGAGTAGGAGAAACACCATCCTGATCCTTAAAAGAATAACTTTTTATTTTTTTTTTTAGTATCTTCATTTAGTGCAGTTTAGAATGTTAAATTGCTTAGATTGCTTGCCCTAATGTCAGGGGACAGTTCAGAGAGATGATTTAAAGTGCAGTGGGTGGGAGAAGGGGCAACAGCCACTGCCTGAAAAAGCTCCAAGAGGCTAAACTATAACTGGCTGCTTTAAAAAAAAAAGCCCTTATCAATGTAAGACAAAGTATGGAAGTTATTTATTTGCTTTCTAAATACCATAACTTTAAAAAATTTGATCTCTTCAATTTTATCTCTTTATTTTGTTTCCACCTAGGTAATAGCCGATCCTTCTCTCTTAGTATTTAAGACAATACTGTTGTCACAGTAAAACAATTCCACAATCTCTTCCTTATCTGAAGTTCTTTTCCCTTTCCAATGTTCCTGTAGGCTCTAAAGGTTTTAATCAATAGAAAAAAAAGCTATAAATTTACTTAAGTTTGCTGAGGCTGTCACCTAATGGCAAATGAAAAGAGTTAGAGACAGCTTTTCTGTCACTTCTCAAAAAAAAGTCTTTTCTCATCTTCAATACACTGGACATCTACCTTACCACACTACTAAACTCTTCAGTTGGAAACAATTGTTTCCAAATTTTTGAACACGCTGCACCCATTTAACATGCACATATTTGAAGGAAGACCAGATCCTTTTCTGCTTGATTTTGAGCCAAACAGCTAAGAGGAGCAAGATGTCTCTACAGCGAGACAGAAATACTATTAATTCATTACTATTAATGAAGAAGTCATATTAACTTCTTAGAGTAGGCAGCCTAATTTTTTTTCCTTTAATTAAAGGATAGCTTTAATTCAAACAACAGTCTTACTTGAGGTCACTTCACGAGACAACTGTGTAGCTGTATATATTTACATTTACTGTTATCAAAATGATACCATGYAACTTCCAACCAATGCGAGTCAAGAAATCAGTTCCTTAAAGGAAGCATCTGAGCACATTTCCTCCAATGGATTCCCCCCACCTCCCCCAGCACATGGGTTTTATCATGAGGGGCTGCTTTAATGTATAAAAAGTATTGTAATATGGTAATATCCTTCCACAAAATAATGAGAGCAGTAAGACAGTCACTGTTTCACTTGTCTGCTGCTGTCAGAGGAATTACAAGCAAAATAACACTAGCCAAACAAAGGGTTACTAGGAGGATTCTGCACTTTGCCAAGAGAACATTTTGCTGATGTCAGCAACCCGGAAGGTAAGTTGATTTTGACCATATGTAGGAATAGACAGCGCAGGGATAATACCCAGCACTGCTGGGTGTGGTTTTACAGGGATTTAGCAAGTGCCAACTAGCAAAATAACCAGGGCAAGGAGATTAATTACCTGCAAAGGTGCAGGTTTAACTCTCAGCAGTGCCGAGTTGGGGAATAGATGTTACTAGCAAACATTCTGCTTAATCACCTAATTACGTAAAAAATAAATACATTATATAAAATACTATGTTAATTAAACACAGCTGAGTGACAGTCTCCACCCTATGCTAATATGCACATGCAGACATTTCGTACTGCAGTTATGTTTCCTCAAGAATGARGTTCCGGAGCAAAGGCAAAGAAGTCACTGAGCAACCACAATGCCAGATAAACATACCACCATGCGATGGGCTTGTCCTGTGACACTTGTCCCAGCCCGTTTCTGACATTTTGGTGACCACATTGGAAAGACTGAGCATCCACCAAGATGCCAGTTGGTGCGAGCTATGCAGTTGCCCTAGGGTGAAACAGCACGAGCCCTTTTGCATATCCCATATCCCAACTGGGGATCAGGCCTAAGACGGGCAGAGTTTTGCTGGGCTAGTAGTCTGGTACCATACATTTTGCTTGAGTACAGATTAAAAGCGCCCTTAGTATAGTGCAAGATCACTCTGTGATCAATAGGCATAGCTGTAATGAAAGACATGCATGTATTTATACATGGTGAAATGCAAAGATTTAACACTTACTTAACTGGGGAGATTAAAATTGCCTAATGCATGATGTGCCGTAATTTTTATGAGGAATAGTCAGTTCTCTTTGAGATTAAGAGAGAAACTCATTTTTTGTTGCCCCAGCTGTACTCACAAGGGAATATTTTGCAAATAACAGCATTGTGAACATGTATTTTGTTTGGCTGGGAGTGTTGTCAACGAATTCAGGAAGTGAAGTCAGAAAAAGCCAGGGTTTCAAACAGGGTAGGCTATACAGAAATGCCTAGGCAAAGAGCCTTTAATCAGAACAACATGTTGAGGTTTTAAGAAATATTAATTAGAATTTGGGTCTGTAGTAAAACCAAACCCCTCGCACTCACCCGCTAAATACTAGGGAGCTACAAAGAAGGGGAGTTAGGATGGGAAGGAGTTTACCACAATTA